>JAODUK010000015.1:2527845-2532845 GCA_027564635.1 Typhlichthys eigenmanni | reverse complement strand
AGACGTCACATATCTTCGCATCAACTCGATTTATAATGCCACATTTTAAGGTACCCACCAACATATTAAATATCATTAAGTCACTGTGTTATACCTGAAGTCATATCAAAATTGTCTAAAAAGTACCCTGAAAGGTACTTTTTAAGAATTGTTCTTTAGAGAAACCACTTTCTGATGTTCAACTCTGTCTTTGTGTAATCTGTAAACAATTTGTAATCACGTGTAATATAGTGTAACAAAATAATTTATATTGATAACATTTTTAATACCATTTCTATTTAAATATTGTAAATTAAATATGCTAAATAAGAGAGTAAAACACAGACTGAACAAAACTATAAAGAGTGCATACAATAACGTCATCCTGTGTCTTATTTGTTAAGTGGATATCTTGCCACACAGATTAGTTGAAATAGAGAATGCAAAATCCTCAACTGGTTTCTATTACTGCCTATAGAAAACAGGGTTACACAACTGTTTTGACTTGAAACCCTTTGAGAGGTCTGAGTGGCTGGCATTTTCTCTACTGCTCACCTATTCTCGTCTCTACCCCTTCCGTACAGCCATGCAGCCATGTATATTTATTCATATATATTCATGTTTCAAACTAAAAGGTGATCTGGGGTAGAAATGCAAGGAATGTCTCTTTCCTCTCACATGAGAAGATTGAGAAACAACACAGCACAACATCATGTAGATTGTTTACAGGTATATTGTTTTAGTAAGTAAATTAATTCACTTCCAGTTTTAAAATCAGAATGTAGTGTGTAATGAATGTGAGCAAGTATGCAACAATCAATAAGAAACCAATTCCTCCCAGTGAACATATAGCTATTACCACAGCATACCGTCATTTTAATTCCAGCACATTTTATACTAATTATTTTCTCACCCATTGCCAGAGCAACCCATATACAGCATTTCCCCCATAGCTACCATTTTGAGATTTAAACCTTTTAATACTATAGAAAGGGGACAATTCATGTAAACAAACCACTATGGTAAACGTACCACCATTTGTTTTTTAAGTTACATTTTTTAACCAAATAAAAACAAAACTAATTTATAGAGAAAGAGGGTCATGCATATTGGGCGGTTCACAAAGCACAGGCTGACTAATAATCACTACTACATTGTTTAATATCTATGCTAAAAGAGGTGGCACATTTACAGTTACGGCATGTTTTGTGAATGATCCCCAAGGACTGAGAATGGGCCATTTAAGTAGCTCAACTGATAAAATTACCTTTTGTTCAACGATTCTGGAGAAAATACACACCAGTTCCAAAAAGGCTGTACAAAGCCTTTTTAAATTATAACCCAGTTCTGAACAGGTGAGTCGGCAGCACCAATTTTGCCCGTATTGTGCTTTAGTTGTCGTCATAAAACATATTGGGATCAACAACCAAAAATAGAAGGTAAATATAAAATGCTGACATAAATTGTGTGCAAGTTTCCTTTTCCTGCTATGATATCAATAAAACAATAATTGTCGTCAATGGCATTGTCAATATCATCACAGTTGTTTAAATAAAACAGTAAAAACTTAGAAAACAAAACTTTTTTTTTATGACTCGGACTTGAACAGAGAATCAACACTGGGCTGACTGAGTCTATAGATACACAGAGAGGACCACAGCTTCTCCATACAGTACGTGACTATGTTCATCCTTTGATCCATGTCTCCATGTCTATACATCATCTGACCAATGCATGTGTCCTTTCTCCTTCCTTCCTTCCTTCCTTTTCGCTGTCCAGCAGACTCAAAATGTTGCCGCAATATTTCTGCACATGGCATCACGGCTACATGAGGCCACAGAAAAAATAATGAGAGAACATTGCGTGGTTCTCATGTCTGTGCATCTGTAAGTCCAACGTCCTCTCGCAAACGTTCTCCACTCTACCCCCAATCCCCCATCCCTGGTGTGGGGATTAGGACGTACTGATCCTGCCAATTTCTTGTCTAATTGCTATGAGAGAAAGAGAGAGAGAGAGAGAGAGAGAGAGAGAGAGAGAGAGAGAGAGAATTTACACGCACACTGAATCAATGGATATTTGCAATTAAACATTACGTCAAACTGCCAATGCAAAAATAGACCATTATAGTGAGGGACATTATTACATTTCCAATCAGTTCAATCAATGTTTTTTGCCTAATTTATGGATGGAGCAGAAGCAATAGTCACTTACCATTAATGATTTCATCTTTCACCTTATGCAATTCACGTACAACTTCATCCAAGATTTCCTGCAAAACAATATGTTATTTGGTGCAAGGTTTCCTTATTACTGCATGTGTCCCATACCACCTTTTCAATAACAGGACAAAGACATGTTTTTACTGTATGTAAATCTACCAACCTGTTTCATTCTATCAAATTCTGTGTCCGATTCACTGGTGCTACCAATAGGTCTCACTCTGCGAAGAAAAACAAAACAAAATAACGTGTTGCTTTAAAGGTCAGTATATTAGGCCAATAGATTTATTGCTACCCACAACTGTGTTTCACTCTTTTCCTGGGTGTTACTCCTTCCAGGACAGTTAGAACCTTGCCATTTTCACAGTTGTTAGAGTCATGCAATGCCATGGTTGTAAACATCAGTTATTTTTCTTTTCTTTCTGGGCCTTGCTAGAGGTAATGGTAATGCCAGAGGTTTTCTCCTTTCATTTAATCCAGTTCCAGACCACTTTCACAAAAGTGAGAATTGGGATGCCAATTTATACTCTTGTGAAGATTGTGCCACATTTAGTCATAGCTGATACAGTAGAAGGTCTGGGCATCCCCTTGGTTACCCCTTCCCAATGGGGTTTTAAATGCCTGATTGGAAGGTAAGGTGCTGTAAGGTGCTGTATTAAAAGCTATTTAAACAAATGACAATTGTTCTGTTTTGGTTCGTACAGTACTGTTCATACAGTACTGTACTACTGAACTGACCTGGACACTAGAGAGGACTTTTCTGCAGAGTTAGACCGTTCCCAAGGCTTCTTCAAAGCATCTGGTTAGGGGAGACAATAGATTAGACATTACACAGTACAGACTAGAACAGCATAATATCATTCTTAAGCAGGGCAATACAGAACATGTACAACAACTGAAATACTGTTGGCTGAATAATAAGCAAACACATATTTGTGTTGTGGTAGAATGGGGGGGGGGGGTGCATTGTTTACCTGTAGAGTTCTGCTGGCCACGCCCACTAGAGTCATCCTATAGGACACAGAAATTAAGTTAAATAAAAATATGTTAATCTTCACATTATTAGATAACGAATACCTTTGTAAATACTAACTCAATACTAAGGGACAATAGTGTCAACAAAACTAACTGTATAAGCATGATTAATAGATTAGACTTACTTCATCTGGTTTCTCTGAAGCTTTTCGTCTATGGAGAGGAGGAATGACAGGGATCATGAACACAATGAGATACTCAGGTACAAGCACAGTCCAGTAGGATGTCACTTCTGTCCTCACATTACAAAATACAAAATATCCAAGAAATGGAAATATGCAGAATAGTGTAACAGTGTCTGCTTCCCTATAACATGTGGCAGTGTCATTCCTTTTAAATGTACATGTACAGTATGTCTAGGAGTGACAGGATAATTTCAAACTAAGTCACTTAGTTTGAAATTAGGTATACATTTAAAGTTATTAACACAGAAACCCCCACAGAAAGCAACACACAGGTTTCTGTGGGGGGTTTAACACAAACCTTACATTAAGAGTTAAAGGCAGCGTTAGTTATTCTCAGGAATGCTTGCTAACTTTGAGCTCAAATCAAAATAACATCCCTCCGCGGCACCACCTCACAAATAAATTAAGATAGCTGTTTGACCTGCGAGCTAGCAGAGCGTTCATCTCCTGCATCAGTCCCTCTCCACCTCCGCCGCTGCCTCCACTAGAGCGGTTGGAGTCGCTCTTGGAACCTCCTGACCCAGGCGAACTGCTCTCATCCTGGAGCACACAGAACAGGGCATAGGCAAAACAGCTTGGAGCAGCTGGTAGCTTTCACACATTATCAAGTTTCATTGCCTTCAGGTAATTTTCCCTAATTTGGGATTTAAAAACAAGGAAATAAAATGAATATAGTCCCCCAATTCCATAAATTAGGCATAAACATTAGGTATACATTTAAAGTTATTAATATGTATAGCAATAGCATTAGCATCACCCGCATAATAAAATAACTACTAGTCAGCTTTACTTCAGGCAAAGTTCATGCTTTTTTGGCCCCATTTTCTTCCATTGCAAACCTCCATGTTTACTGTTTACGTCCATTAAAACTGTGAAAATGCTATACAGGCATTTTACACAGCAAGACCTTCTGACCCATGCATCATGTGACCACCAGGGACGCTCACCCTCTGCACTCTACGTAGCTTGGCTCCAGCCAGCGCAGCGGCCAGGCCAGAGGGCTGCTGTTGCAGCCCCGGAGGGCCCCCGGGGGACCCCCCGCCTGCAGGCAGCGGAGGGGGCATGGGCGGGGGCACCGCCATCGGCGGGGGCACAGCCATCGGCGGGGGCGGCGGTCCAGGAGGAGGGGGCGGAGCTGGCGGGCCAGCCATGGGTGCGGCGACCGGGGCCGGGGGGGGAGCCACAGACAGCAAAGAGGACGGGTGGCCCACAGAGACAGGGCCGCCTGGGCGGGACAAGGCCATGCAGGTATACATGTTATTGTATAATGATAAGGGACATGAAGGTATACATAATACCTAATACATAATATAGTATAATCATGAGGCTAGTTTGATTAGCCTGGGTAAGGCAGGGACATGCAGGTATACATGTTATAGTATAATCATGAGGCTAGTTTGATTAGCCTGGGTAAGGCAGGGACATGCAGGTATACATGTTATAGTATAATCAGAGGGCTAGCTTGATTAGCCTGGGTAAGGCAGGGACATGAAGGTATACATGTTATCAGGCCCGGGGTGGGTAATCGGGAGAATCGGGAGAATTCCCGGTGGGCCGCTTGGCTTTTGGGCCGCTCTGGGAT
>JAODUK010000015.1:2507323-2522902 GCA_027564635.1 Typhlichthys eigenmanni | reverse complement strand
GGGGGGGGGGGGGGGGGGGGGGGGGGGGGGGGGGGGGCGCGAGGGGGAAGAGCAGTGCCTGTTCAGCACCTGTTTGCTGCATGTGGTCTCTGCTGTGGCTCCAGATACACTGGGCTTTGACTGACATATCACAAACACGCATACAGCCCTAAAACCTACAGCGGAGCAAACATCAATCTACTGAAGCGGTCACGTCCTGTGGTATTCCTTCAGAGACCAAATAATGTACCTTTGTGTGTGTGTGTGTGTGAACATATAGCGGCGGCTTGTGTTTGCTCAGGCCTACCTGAGCCTGATGTTCGTCGCTCCCTATCCTTGTGCGCCTGCATCTGATGTTGCTCCACCATCCTGCAGACAGCAAAACAAAATGGCGACTCATAGATACACTTGTTATAGTGCCTAGGGTTATAGGGCCTGAATAATTGTATTAATGGGACAATAACAGTGCTATGAGATGCTATGGGAGACTATGGGGTGCGTTTAAGGAATTGGGGCCTGCTGAATTAGACCTAAAATGTATATGTGGCACATTACAGAGATTGGTATTGCCACTAATCACAAAGGCTTAGCACTGACTAGCACTGTGATCAATATGATCAATGTTCAATTATAAGTCTCTGCTACCTCCTCTGTGCCTCGCTGTCCTCTGTGGATGGCCCATTTTGGCGTTGGACAACAGGACCTACAAAGGAGAAATACATTATTAACACGACAAGACGCAGGGAGTGAGGACAATGCCCGGCCAAGTCTCCCGCCATGACGTAAGCCTCCTAATAAGTGATAAGCAAACATGCTGCATGTAGCACATGTTGGAGCGCCAGCGCTACAGAAATAGCCCAGACCTGGCGCTGACAGCCAGTTAATTCTATAAACTGATGCAAGATCAAATGACGTGTTCCGTTGCCTTTATGTTCCCCATAATGTTTCCTCTCTCTCCTCTCTACCTCCTCTCTTTTTTTTTACGTGTCTGATTGTTAATTGAATATTTCCCCCCTCACAAACATCCACCTCTCTGGTTTTTGCTTAACCCTGAGTCTCATTTAATATTCACATTCATGACACAGCGAGGCAGTTGTTATTCTTCCCTTTCCATTTCCAACAGGCACATGTTTCTGTGGATAACTACAAAACATTGTGTGCCAACATTATTGTGAGTTTCAAAGGGTACCATGGTGATTCCAGACTCAAGCTCGGGAGTGTCTCTTCAACGTGGCAACACAGCCACGCCTTATAATAAGTCTTACACGTAACATTAAGAGGTGGGAGGTAGTTTAATAACAGCAGACCACAGCAGGCATCACATGAGTGGCTGCCATGCTGTCCCACAAGCCGAGCGGGCTGTTAATAACCCAGCGGGCTCAACGTGATGCCAGCCACAGGAATGATCATCAAAATAGAATCTGGTAATGGAATAGATTAAAATTAAGCAGCGCAGCATAAAGGAAACATTAAACAATGTCACGGTGCCAGCAACTAAATAGAAGGTAATCACTTAAAGGCAGGATTAATCATTCTCAAGTCATTCACGGGTGCCACCAACTAAATAAAAGGTAATCACTTAAAGGCAGATTTAGTCATTCTAAAATCAAAACAAACTCCCTCAGAAGTTCCGCATTACACATTGAAACGCATTGTGAAGCCAAGTGACATTGTCGCTGTGAGCAATGTTCAGCACTTTGCTTATATTCTTATTTACAAAGCCAGGGCTCTGTAGAATTACCATCATTTGATCATTTTATTAGCATGCACAGAGAACGGTAAGATACCGAAATGCGAACATTTAAATGTTCAAAAGCCAGAAATGAATTCCACAGGTAAATAAATTCCTTGTTTTTCTGTAAATAGAATGTGTGAGCCTCCTTGTTATGACATATAACAGAAGGACAAACAGCTCAGCGCTATAGAGTGAACTATCTGCACGTTGCTCCCTCTACCCTGCTGAGTTAGAGCCCCTATTCTGAGTCAGGGCATCAGGGAGTGTACTTATCACATAGCCTCAATACCAGCCATTAAAATTCAACGCCCACGGAGACACCAACAGCACCCAAGGGTGATATTTCCGTTTGCTGTGCTCAGAGCAAGTGCGAGTGTGCCGGAGGATGAAGCCCTGGGCAGGAGTCGTGCGGGCAGTCAACCTGAGACAAAAGCGCTGTATTATTTTATTTACAGTATTATATGTACTATTTAAACTTGTGCTACATGTTCTACAAAAAACAAAAAAAAAGAGATCACAGTGCATTTGGTGGTGAAATCACACAGATGTGTGTTAATTAGTCGCTGAGGTGTCATTTTGTGCAAGGTGTCATTTGCTGCGGGAGATCCCATGGATCTGTGAGAGATCCATGGGATCATGGTGTTTTCAGCAGGGTGTTTTCAGCAGGGTGTTTTCCTCCGTCTCTGACACGCTACTGAACTGTGCTTGTTAGCTCATGGTAATTATCAGCTCAGCAGACAAAGCTACACACTAAATTTAGACAATATTCTGTATCATAAACATTTTATTATTAATAATAATAATAATAATAATAATAATAATAACAATTATACACACACTCTACACACACTCTACACACACTACCCACACTACAAACAGCCCACTGTGACCAAACAAATTAAAGATTATTCTGAAATATTAGAGATTGATCTTAAATTCAGAAATCAGTGATAATATATAAATATATCACTCCACTGATTTAGTTGACAAACCAATCATGCATATTTGAGGAAACTGCTAAATGTTTTTGCAACATTTAATTTAATTTATGCTTACAGCCTAAGTATCATTCATAAATCTTGACATGAGGCTTTATAAATAATCCTCAAATCCTCAGACACTGTTCAAGAAACTCAACATCTAACAGTATAAGTACACACTTATAGTACATTACGGATGTTATTTAACATTAACTATTGTATATGCTCATTAACTATGAAATATTCTCTACAGAGAGCTTAAGAAGTTGTATTAGCACCAGTGCCAAAGGTTATTATCAAAACCAGCCTGTCTGCAAATATTAATGAGGTAGATATGAAAGAAGCAATTATCTCTACCTGTGTGTGTGTGCGTGTGTGTGCGCGTGTGTGTGTGTGTGTGTGCATGTGCGTGCGTGAGTTTGTGTGCATCTATGTCTCTGACTGTTGCTATGGTGAAGGTAAAGAAGCAGGAGGAAGCCCAGGGAAAATGACCACATGATGATGATGGCTCAGTGAACCAAGCAAGCACAATATGTGTGTGTGTGCGTGTGTGTGTGTGTGTGAAGGGTCCTAATTCTGGTCCCTATATTTACTGCAAAATGGCAAATACCCAATAAATAAGTGAATCAAAATACCACACACACACATACATACACACAGAGCACATTTCAAGAACACAAAAAGCATTTCAGCCTGCAATAACACTAATAATACATCTGCCTTCTCTCTCCCACATCTACTGTAATAAGTAATACATTTGGGGCAGGCTTATGAGTATCCATGCCTCCAATATCTGCAAATGAACATAAACATAAGTTGTAAATCTCTCTCCAAGAGTTGCACTTTCCATTACACGCTAATAATTTTCTAGCAATTCAGCACAAGCGCAGAGACACTTTTGGCTTGTGCTTGGAGCCCCATGAGCCCACTGCGCCCAAAAAAAGGATGAGACCCATGTGAGCAGGGCGGGATAGGACAGGAAGGCTCCATGGGAAACATTAGCCATGCCGCTCACCAATAAGAAATCTACAGGGATGGATAGGGATGACACCGGAGTACTCACACACACACACACACACACACACACACACACACACACACACACATAAGTAGCTTGTAACCAAAGCTGTTTAGAACATATTTAGTAAACTGGTAGGGTTAGGCTTCAAACACAGGTCAGGGTCCTGACATAATTTATAGTGGCTGTCAAAATACACCCTAAAACACACACACACAAGCACACACATACACACACGCGAGCACATGCTCACTCACACACGCACGCCCGTACATACGCACACACGTACACACACACGCACACACACACACACACACACACACACACACACAGACAGACACACACACACACACCATCAAATCTTTAGAAGTGCTTCTGATGTGTTTCCTATGTCTTTCATTAAATAACAAAACAATGCAGCACCAGTAATAGCTCTAATTGAGGGAGTGTCAGCCTTTACTTATGTAACGTCTGGGACACAGCACTGGCTAACTTCGTCCCGCCTACTTGACAGGAGAGGTATTGTGATTGACATGCACGACGACAACTATGTAACTCAATGACCAAATCGGACTTAAATTTACAATGAGGACTTTGTTGGAAAACTAAATGACACTACTCTTGCTGTTTACAGGTCTTGTAAATTAGTTACTGCTTAAAATAGATTAAAATTGTAGATAAAGCACTGCACTGTCGCACAGGAAATTACAGATTGTGATTGACAATGCTAACAGCCAATGGAAATCATAGTATCATAGTATCACTTCCCGAAAGTCAGAGAGTCCTGTGTCTCTTACAAGGGGAATATGTATCAAACGTTCAGCACAGACTTAGTGCTAATGGACGGAAGAGGCTGGGACTACCAAAAAAACTAAATAATATTGATTTATGCTACTGTTTAAGCTTCTCTCAACAAAATCGACGCCAAGCTGCAGGATGCTGTATTAACCAGCAGAGGGTGATACAGCTCTGTTAAAACTCCCATGCATGAGCAGAGCTACTGCAAAAATGTCTCAGACATTCAGTGCAGCCAAGAAAATACCTATGTTTCTAATTGTCTCCCAATCACGGTGTTAAGTATGAAAGCAGACACATAAATGCTGTGGGGGTGTGATAACATAACTAGCCCCACACGTACCAATGATTTATCAATGTCATTACGTTGACCTGACAACAGAGTAAATCTACTACATACACACACACACAGTACAATTACTGTAGCATGACACAGTTCAACAAGTGATTACCGCCACTGTCGGGGGAGCTGAGGACGTTGAGGGCAAACAGCATGGCGTTGGAGAAGGTGGTGGCCTCCTCCTTACTGGCAAAGTTCAGCCCGTACACCTGGCGGGCATCACGCCACTGGTGGAAGGTCGGGGTGGCCTGGTTGTACTTCAAACCCTTCACGATGGAGTAGTTGATCACCACCTTGACGGGAGTGAGGGAAGGAGAGAGAGAGGGAGAGAGAGAAAGAGAGGGTAGGAGACTGACTCATTGACTTGACAAGTACGAGTGCCCTGACGTTTACGATGCAGTTGTATTTCCATTTTTGTCAAAGGGACTCAAATTGACTGTAAAACTGAATGAGCAGAATGCCTATTTTTAGCCCTGACCTGTGTTCAGATTTGTAATTACCATAGCACAGCTGCTGTTAGGTACAGTTTAACTGTACCTATAAGTTTTTTTTTCACAAACGTGTCATGGAAGTTTAAAACACTGTTGCTAAGAGCATTTTTTTTATATTAACAATGTGCCCATTTGATTTAGACTACGTGTTCTGATTACAACATGAATTATGTTATTAGCTGTGTTAATATTTTTGTGAAAAAGGTTAATTTAAGTAAAAATAAAACTACTGTTTGAAATGTATTTTTGTCACACCTAGACATCACTGTACATACCGCGGCTAAACTAAATAGAAACGTGACAATAAACGCAGGTCTAATCATTATTTTACTACTCCAATCACACATAAATAGCAGCAGAATAGATCAATACAACAGATTTATTTATATAAAAAAGTCAAAGATTTTAATGTATTGGACAGGTCATTTTGTGACCTAATATGTGAAATATTCAAATGAAACCACATATTTCATAATCTCAGCTCTTTGTGGCAGTTACCCCTATATTACAGCATAATACTTTTATTAGGACAGAAATCACAGGACATCTGAATCAAAGATATTGGAATAATAACAAAGATGGATCATTGTAAGGTATTTCAATAGAAGCAAAAATGGAACGCTTCCGGTGGTCTGTAATAAGTGGGGCGCAACGCTTACCTGCTGGTCTTGCAGCTTGACCCCGACCACTCTGAAGGTGTTGTTGGCAGTGTTGTGGTAGATGTTGATGCGGCTGAAGCCCTGCTGTCCTGGCTTGATGGGCACCCACTTCTTACTGGCGTCATCATAGACCATTACAGAGGCCCGGGCCTGGCAGATACTCTGTTCACTGGTGGAAGAAACATAAAGGACAACACTATTTGTAACATCAAAAGATGCTGCCTACATGTTGATATACTTTGGATTTTATGAGCACAGTGATCATCAGTTCCAATAGATAGTGTAGTCTTCATTCAAATCTGCTGTGTTCCCCTGTGTACCAGGACAAAGTCAATATGGCATATATCGGTGTATAAAGTATAAATATAGTATAGTATGTATTGTATAAATATATATATTACTGTACAATATCTAATCCTGAATGTGAATGTGGCTGTGCCAAATGGAACAGAATCAATGGTCCAGAATAACTGTATAATTTGCTTTTAGCTTCTTGGGCTGCAGGGAGACACGCCTTCATACATTACAACTATAAGTTACCACTTTTGGTTGCCACTGTGGGAACCTGACAGTGTGTGTGCACTATGAAAAAGGGAGGAGCGGCCATTTTGAAACCCCATAAAGAAGTCCGTGAAAAACCTCAACCGCAAACCGAGCCCTGGAAAATTCCCCTGTGCCTGCCGGCCTTTACTGTGGCTTGGGGGCATTAAAAGGCACATCCCTAAATGTTCAGAGACACAGGGATATAGGCGTGTGCTGTGGCTGCTTGGCAATAATGTTAATAAGAACACTGTGTCTAATCAGAAAGATAAACTAACAAATCACATAGACGTGTGCTCACACAGCCTAGGTAACACGTACACACATAACACACACAACTAAACAATGAAATGTCTTGCACACATACACTTACACCACAGGACAGACAATCAATTTCCCTGAAGGAGTCATATTTGACAATACATGTTTGGTTCTTTAAGTTATATAGGCCTTTCAACATTAAAATATACACACAGCAGGTTTGGTTTACAAACAGCTGTATGAGAGTATGCATACTGTACTGTTAAAGGCCCCATCCTTCATTACCATCACAACAACAATGCAATAACACAAGCGCAAGAGGTCATTTAGATTTTAACGGCGATCAGGTCAGAATCTAAGTTGTCAATTTTTTACCTTAAAGTTGCAGGGACACGCACACACGCACGCACATGCACGCGCGCACACACACACACACACACACACACACACACACACGCCATTCTGTCAACCCTGCTCTCATTAGCAATGAGAAGGCTGAGGACTAAGAGAGTTAAGTATTGCTCCTCGTCCCCGTCAGGGCCGGGCTCTCTGGATTCAGTGATTCAGTGAACACATACACAAGAACAGTATACTGTAGGCAAAGCTATTTGCTTGTGTGCCTCTGAGATCAGGGGTGTCATCGAGGCATTTAAATGTTAACATCTAATCCTCCCTTCCCTATCATTTTCCCTCCATCTCAATCCAATGTTGTTTTAAATATCACTGCTACCAACTAGTCCATTTTATTGACCTTTCTCATACAAGGTTTGGTCATACTCTTATGCTGTGACTTGTGTCTGCATTTAATATACCCTTTTGAGGTCTGGGCGCATTGGGAATGTTATATTCCAAAACATGATATCCACCGTTAAGTACTAAAAACCCAACATGGAACGTACTTTAAGAAATGATTCTGGGCAAGAAAGTAAAGCAGTGCATTATGTGTCATTATGAATGTTCTGCGTCATCATGAATAGAATTAACAATGGAGTAGAATGAATAGCTTTAAGCAATATGAACCCCTAATCCTTAGTGCTACAGTGGAATGTTCCCGTCAGACAGATGATCAAGGTGTTTTTCTTTCCATCTGTGTGATGATATGGATTTTGCAAATGCTTTTAAGGATGATATATGAAGAGAGGGAAAATGCATGTAGTTGAAGGCCTGCGGTGCATTTACACATACAAAATGTTACAGTAAAATATATTGTAAAATGTATACACAGAAGTGTTACTGTAAAAATCTAAAATAAATCTCAACCATCCCATTCCATTGCATTCTCTCTGTGCTGCTGGAAGAGTGAAATGTGATGACATACACTCTATATTGAATGCTAACACAAAAATAGCTTATACAGCCTGTACAAAGTGAAACAATTACTCGACAGGAAACACATTTTAATATTATCAGATGTGAACATTCTCTACTTCAAACGCAACCATGCCCGCTTCAAACACTACTAATACTTCACTGGAGATGAAGTTAAAAAAATCAATGTGGAAGTTCTACAGAAAACCAATGAATACTGCAATGGCGTTTTGGAAAAAAACGAAGAAGAATATCCCACGTGAAACATGATTTTCGTGATTTTTTTAAGTGTATTTTTGCTTGTTAATTTTCACTTGACATTCATACAATAAAGTGAAATTATAATAGACAACAACTGAGATGGTAATATGTCTGAATCTATGTTCACATAGATCACATAATCACATAACGGATACACACTTTTTACTCAAGGAAACTAAGAGACCAACAAATCACGAGCAGAGAGAAGGAAGGGAATGTCAGAGGGGACTAAATCTCTCTCTCTCTAAAGGATCTTCTTACAAAAACAAGCCCTATTTCTGGAGTTGTTTGGAGCTAGCATGCCTCAAACCTGATGCTGTCAGCGTCCGTTCACTTCAACAAGTCAGAACTCTGCTACGATAGTTAGTGGGGGCAGAGCCGGGGAAGAAGTGTGTGTCGGTGGGTCATGTGACAAGATAGCAGCAAATAGGAAACGCAATAGCTGTTTATAACAGCTGCTTCTGCGAACATCATAGGTCCAGAGCTATGGTCCAGAGATGCCATGATGGATGACGCACCCAACTGCTACTGTATAAGAAGAAGGAAAGGACTGAGAAAGAGTGATGAGAGATGAGAGAAAGAAAGAAAACAGTTTGAGAGGTCAAAGGAAACAGAGAGTCCAGTTTGTGGTGAGGACAACACAGCATGTATAACCTCAGAAAAAAGACCTACATCAAAATGCATTTCAGAAGCAATGTGATAGACGAACTACTGTAATAACGTTAACAGTTAAATAACACAGGAAACATGCATTTTGAGCTGAATAAGCTTGTGCATTAAAACAAGTTTCCCACCCTTATAATGACACTGTACTTTCACTGTATATTGAGTCAGAAGGTGTCTGAAGGGGAATGTAATGCATGGCAGGGCAGGGAGGTCATGTAAAAACTGTTTACTGTAAACTAATGTTGACAATTAAGGGCAATTCCTCCTAATATACGACAAATGATACATCTATAAAACAGCAAAAGCACTTCCCCACACCTAGTGCTCAGTGTTTTCAAGTGAAAAGAGCATTCTGGTTTGAACATTATGGGCTGCCTATTCTACAGGGTGGTGTTGTTTTTGGTTCTTGCCCCGGCAGTTCATATTTCCTGCATGCGGGGAGTGCTTTTTCTTTTATTATTTAATCTATTTTAAGATGCTATTTACTCTATCTCTATACAAAAAAATACAAATCACGAACACAGACGAACTGCCACTTCAATATTAGAATTGAATTAAGAGGCTCTTTCTTCCTATTTGTATTTTATTGTAGTCTTATTGTAATTAACACAATTATACTACCGTATATAAAATGGCTTGCCCTGGTTTTATTCACCATTAAGAACAATGAGGAGGGAACAAATACAGCTATCTTTCGCCTCAACATCCTTAGTTTTGTCTTCAACATGCTGAGCAGCTGAGACAAGCAGGGATGGGAAGTGAAGACAAGACAGCCGAGACGGCATGGAAAAGATAACCATGGAGAAGTGATGAAGGCTTCTGCCACACTGAGCAGCATGAGAACCATGTCAAGCAGGCCTTACAGGCCCGGGGCAAACAGAGAGCCGTGTTGCCAGGTTTCTGAATGGAGCGAAGCACTCTTCTAGGCACACATGCATGTGCCTGTCCCCTGCCTCCATACACACATGCGCACACACGCGCACGTGCACACACACACGCATGCATCCCCATTCACCATGCACGCATACACACAGATTTACTCTACCAGCATGCTCCATTAGCAGAAAACTTGATGCTGGAGAGTGGGATATGCACTGACCTGAAATGTGTGTGTGTGTGTGTGTGTGTGTGTGTGTGTGTGTGGTCAGGGATCTAACCACTGTTAATTCTGTTCTGGTCAGCATCTTACTAGCAGTATTTTTGAGTGGCAGGGCTACTGTTGCCAATGATATAAGCCTTTGTTTCACACTACCGTTATCGTGGAGGGTACACCAACATGCCTGTTCATTCAGCACAGCGGCTGGTGAGAATAACAGCTACAGTATGATGCATTTTGAACCTATGAGGATGGGAAACCTGTAAAGGATATGACGCCAGGGCAAACTGTATTAAGACAAGACTGTTGTAGTGCTGTCTTTCAGATGTACACTGCGTTGAAACTGTTGAGAATGAGTCAACAGTTAAAATATGTCTGAATGCCTTGTCAACTGAAAAATGTAACCATAAGATGAGTTGAAAATCAAGCGTTATAAACGTTACATGTTAAACTTCACTATCACATATAAAAACCATGCAAAGTGATAAAGCAGTTACTTCCACCGCACCAGCATGGCACAGATGAGTGCTATACACAGCAACAGACCAATTAATCTACATAAATAATTCATAAATGTCACACAAATGTCAAACGACAAACGACAACAACAACAACTGAGCACAGCCAGAAAGACCCATGAGTTCTCATCGTGTCATTCCGAGTTGCTACTATTCGTCTGGTCAGCGAATGCCCGGAAGTGACGTTGTGCGATTGTTTAGTAAGACAACAAATCAAACGTTATTTTTCTGTGGTCCAAATCAGTGTCAATTCACACATCTTGGCATCGCCTGGGAGCAAATCATAATACTGCATACTAAATAGCCTAATTCAGCATAATAAATAACAATAAATAAACTGAGACGTGGCAAAGCCCATGTAAATAGCCTACACGTGAAACAATTTCACCACTGTTTAACGTCCGGCTGCTAAGCCATATGTTATCACAAGTTGTCACCGCGTTCTCAAGCCACTGCCGGATATGACGTCGCGCCGTCCAGACGACTAGCTACTAGATCCGTAAATGACGATTCAGCTACATGATCCAGCTTGCTGTCTTGCTCAGATCACATGCTTTACACACACTCAAGCACACACACACACACACACACACACACACCACTTGTACAGTACATATTGACACACAAAGACACAATGGCACACACAGGAGGAAGACACCATTTGTAACTCAATCCAAGGGATTTGTGGTAAAGAGAAAGCTGTAGACTTCCGGGCAGACAGCTCTTATTTCATCTCCAGTGATGCGATGCATGGCTGTCTGTATCCTCCGACCCACCATCAAGGTCACTAGAGTGAGTTCACACGTCACCTCTAAAGTGCAGCAAAGCGCCAGGGTCCGTCTATACAGAGCCAGGAGTCAACCACTCTTCTTTAGTTTACATTGATTTGAAAGAACGTCATGCATAATTGGTGGGGGTACAAAAACTCAACATACCGCTGCTTTCATGCTTAGCTTTGCCTGAACAGCCACAATAACGGCACAGCATTATTTATAGAATAATATCTTATTATACACTTAGATACATATTATGCTGTCCAATATATACTGTACACACACCCAACATTAGTTCCAGATTAGAGCCAAAAGATGTATAAAAAGTGGTAAATACCACACACACACACGCACACACACATGCACACGTTCAGTTAGCTGGTGATTTAATGCTCCGCAAGAGATTATACCCTATAGGGTTAACCAGGAATTCAGGGGTAGGGCAAAACCCAAGTGTGACGGGGTGTGGTGGCATACAGTGTGTGTGTGTGTGTGTGTGTGTGTGTGCGTGCGTGTGTGCGTGCATGGGTCCAGGACAGGAGGTACAGGCCTCATCTTATTGGCTGGATTAAATACACAGTGCTGTAGGCAGATCAGTACCTCACTATAGTCTGGCATCTAAATGAACCAGGGCTTAACTATTTTACTGTAATGTGCTCCACAGGGAAAGCAGCATTTACAAGCAGTCCGGCAAGAACCTAAAAACAGCACCGGCTCTTTCCTGCAGTCCAACAGCATGATACCTGGTTGTTATTGGGTTTTACAAACTAAATGCAGCTAATAAAAGGAGACGACACTTGGGAACGAGAAGTTTACAGTATATTAAGTACACACGGACTTGGTCCTTTAAAGGGATTAAAGATGAGGTACTGCATGTGATGCAAAATGTGTAGCAAAAATATTAAACTCAATGAAGCCAAGTGGAGCAAATTATTCAACTTAATGAGCACAGCTTGTTGTTTGGTTGGAAGTTGGTATAAATTATGCAACTAGTTCAGACAGCATAGACACCAATAGTGCTTATGGCAAATAGTTACTATGCATGTCACACTGCCAGTAATACTGTACCGTATATAAGGCAACTGCCACAGGCATCAGGACTTTATAAAGACACAATTCTGTTTAGAGTGGGAAGACATTTGTGTAGTTGCCATATAACACAATTATTTAAAACGGGGATTTTCAGAATTTTCACAATGAGAAACAACGTTCCCACAACCAACGCCTCGCTATACAGTAGTTTTTTTCGGACATGCAGTAATCTCTGCGCTATGCTGGATCCATGCCCTCTGTCCCACTTACACAGAAAACTGCAATACTGCTGAATGCGAGAGGGGCGGAGAGAGGTTCTTGCAGCCCTTAATAGCGTTAATGCTAGCCACATTAACATGCTTAAGTTCTTAGCTTAATGTCCCTTGTGTGCGAAAAAACAAAATCTCAATATTATTCCTTGTAATGGTGTGTCTGTGACACGGCATCATCTAATGCAAACATTCACAGCAAATGTCCTGCATGACCCACATTTTCTGTTTTCTTAACAGTGTGATCACTAGCACCTCGGTGTACTGCCCTATGAACACATGCACACTAAAGCATGCAGCAGTTCATGGATGGGTTCATTGATAATGATGCTGTTTTGAATCCAGTTAGTCAACCGGGCTTAGTGTTCAAGCTTCTAGATTTGAACACAATATTACCTGATTACAGTGTCTATTTAGGCATTAGGGCTGTGACACATTTAAATTAACCAACTTTACTTTACTAATAGGAGAAAAAACATTAGGTAATAATGCCGTAAAAGATAATGTTTTGTTCCCCCCAAAGGAAAATCACAATGATAAGAAAGTATTTTAACAAATTTTGTGAATAATGGGGTTTCATTTCATGCAAGACTTTTTTTTAAATGAAATGGTCAGAGATAATGTATAGATGTATAGATTGATGTCATAAGGTAAGTCATTGCTTTTACTGTACGCAGAACGATCGCACTTATGCCGTGCATATTCATCCCTCAAAGGCCCAACTTCATACATGTTCAAAAAAGACTAAAGTTGGCAATAGAGGGAAAACAGAAAACTAATTAATATATACTTTTGACTACTAACTGAAGTTTACTTGCCACTTGCCTTCTTGGACTAACACATTATTGCGTAAATGTCTATGCAGGAGACCTGTCAGCCATGTGGGTTTGTGTGAGTCCAGATCAGCTTTAAGGAGCAGCTGCCTCAACTGTCCTGGGACAAGACAGTACGCATAAAGATTAAATCCTCATTTGTCCTTTATTTTCCCAACACCACTCCCTCACCAAGGTACCATGGCAGTTTGAGCCTTCATATCTTCAGAGTGAGCTAGTTATACAGGAGCACTTTCTTCACAACCTCCTGCGTAGCTAACAATGTGAGTCCTCTGAAGTCCTCTACAAGATAAGTTTATAATAATGGGGATACTCAGTTTATTATTTAACAGGCATTTCTGATCAGCCACTCCCTCCAATGACACAACTCATTCTGACAGAACACACAAGTCAAATAAGAGGCAATGAAAGGACATGAGGTAGACATTTTAAACATGTACAGTGGCATGTTTGTTTACTGACAGCTAGTAGAGTAGCATTCAACTAAGCACTTTGTTAAGAAAAACAATGTACAGTAGATCTATAAGATGTAGCTTTATTAAATATATAATTGTACTTATTCAGATGATTTTAGGTCAGTTTAAATGAATGGATTAGTACAATATGTTATCTGTGATTGAAAAGAAACTGGGACAAATGTAGGCATGATGTTGTAAAACACCTTTGTGTCAGTGATGAAGCAGCACTCAACTTGAGTGAGTTAACCAAACTTAACAGACACCAAGCTGCAATTGTGGTAACAACTGTATCAATCACACACCGGCGGCGACGGCATTCACTTTGCTCACACAAGAATAATAGCATCCCATCGTTTGTGTGGTGAATCACTGCTATTATTGTTATTGCTAAATAACATTATGCAGACTAAAAATCACAGTATCACACATACACATGCATATACACACAAACACTCACTCTTACTGTATCTACCTACCTGGCTGCGATGTGACTGTAGAACAGCCCTGAATCGCTGACACTCTGAGGAATGCAGTAACTAAACATTTGAAGACGATTGACGTCCATTGTGGCAGTCAAAAACAGCAGGACATGAAGAAACACCTTTTTTCTTTGTGCTGCTGCTTTATATATTTATGCCTTTTCTATATTATAAGCCTCATAAAGTACAACTCATTTAAGGCAGTATAATGTAATCCTCCCGCTCAAAGTCTCTGACACCAGAACCAGAAAAAATATTGACATGCAAGTGAACTAAATACTAAACTGTAAAATAAGCAATATTCACGTTATATCATCCGCATCCAACTGCTATGAATGCATCCCTGATCCATCCAGCAACAAAGACATTAAGTCTGGCATCGGCTAGCACGTTGTCTGACATCATATCAGAAAATGTATTCTGGCATGTGTGTGTGTGTGTGTGTGTGTGTGTGTGTGTGGCACTCAACTCTATGCTATTGTGATATTGTAAACCCATGGGAGGTTACCTCATATCCGCTCCAACTAGGCCCTGCCCCCACCCACATTCTGCCATACACACAAAGTCATGGACGTATGCACACACACACACACACACACACCTGCCAACAAATAAGCACTACTGTTTACAGCTGAAGGGGGAGGGTGGGGTGATGTGAGCCCCCTGTCGTACAACCCATCCCAGCCAGCTGTTGCCATGGCCACCCAGTAATAGACAGGCTTTGTTCAAACACGTTAGGCAAAGAGTGGGTTATGTCTGATCATACTGACTGCGATGCCCACTAGCCCAGGGTAGTGATGAGGCAGGCAAACACACACTAAAGGTGTTTTGGGTTAGCTAAAGGTCTGGTGAACTATTTCACTAAGTTACGTGCCAATTTAATGTGCATCTTTAATGCGATCGCTGGAAAGCTTTTATTTAGGAAGACATTACATAGAAACTAACGATACCAAGAACATGTCACATACAGGGAACCAATCTCTCTCTCTCTCTCTCTTCTTTTTGTATTCTCTCTCTCTCTCTCACTCTCTCTCTCTCTCTCTCTCCCCCTCTCTCTCTTCTTTTTGTATTCTCTCTCTCTCTCTCTC
>JAODUK010000015.1:2493734-2507223 GCA_027564635.1 Typhlichthys eigenmanni | reverse complement strand
AAAAAATATATATATATATATATATATACGGTATATACTGTATATATATATAAAAACAACCACAGGCCTATATAATGTAATTCAAGCAATGTTGTGTTACACTGAATGACGTTTAAAACTATTTCTATCATGTTAAATCATAAATAAATAAGCAAGTCATTTTGAATGTTAACAATCTCAGACAGAAAGCATTTATCCCTGGCTCTGGATGGTGGTCGAAGAATGTAAACACAAGAGCTGCACTGCCCTAAAGATATACATTTTACTTAGAACACACTGCAAGTCAGAATATTTGATTCTATATTGGGAAAACAACAGCAAATAACTGACTGAATATTAAGCTTGCTGCAATGTCAGATACAATATAGCATGCATCAGTACAAATGAAACTCATCATCTCAGAGGTCACACATCTTATAGTGTTTAAACTGTTGTGTGAATTGAAGAAAAATTGGAATGCGTTTTGATGGGTCTTGCATAAAGCAAACCTCTCAGAACACCTAATGAAATTGCACAGTATAATAGGCGTGCAGATAGCTCAGATAAATGCAATATAATGAATAATTACTGTAAAACGTATTTCACCATCTGTTGTACATAAGTTATCAGCAATAGCATCCATTTGAATTACAGTATTTGTCAAGCCATCATATTTATACATGGCAGCATCCTATATATTGTGCTTTGTAATCACAGAGGGTGCAGGGTCAAGCATTTAAGTGAATTAAGACATCATTGCAATCTGGCATTGCAGATAAATGCAGAAATTATACATAAACATGGGCTACAATTATGGAAACACATGGCATCTGTGCCGAAATCACAAGATTATGGTGAAGACATGAGCACCGCACACAAACACAATACATAATCTATGTAGTCTTTTCCCACCCAGGCATATGAAAATGTGCCATATAACCTGTCCTTTGCAGGGAAAAATAAGGGCTCTATTGTCCCTGTCTCAAACTTTGTGAAATGACCACAGCTCTAGCAAACAACTTTCAAAAGCCATCTGAATGCATTTCGAAAATGATCTGACTACACAAAAGGCTGTCTATATGAATTATTGAGTCACGAGAAAATGGTTTTTTTAACAATACAAAGATCCCTAAAAATGGTCACAAAATAGTTCCTTCTTCTCCAACAATTAGCCTACCTTTCTCTGAATTTCCAATATTTACAAATGTGTTGCTATCCTTGCAATCACAATAAAGGTTGATTTTCCTTTTTGGAATTTATTGTCAAGGTGTCAACAACTAATTTTCGCATTAGTCGCTGCAGTATAGCCTGTTGGAATCATTCCTTATGAGCAGATCAATAATTATAGCTACAGTATAGGCTGAGGGTGCCACCTTGTGGAGACGTACAGTTACTACCGCTAAACTATAATGTATAGTTCCCAATGAGATCACAAATACAAATGCTTTCAAACTCATATATTATTTATTACAATTAAATATTTTCTTGTATTACAGAGGTCCATTTGAAACAATACAAATAATCTGTGCTGTGATTAATATTTCCCAAGTATTTGTAAAACCCCCATGCTAGAATATATATTTAAAAAAAAGATCACATCTAACAAACCAATAGTAAAGCATAGCTTTTGTACACCTGGAAATGAACAGCAATTCATGTTTTAACTAGTTTTTGGTTGGTAAAAACAAGGTAGCAATTATTCAAGATGAAACAAATAAATTAATCATAATAAAATAAAGACGCATTTAAGAAGGTGCATTTACAAAAACAGATGACGAATCAGCTGGTTCTCTTTATGGAAACAACAAATAATAGGAATATAGGATAACGTAAACAGGCACGGAGGACCAGAAGACATTGTAAGCATCACCTAACTAGTTTGTTGAGTGATTCCTAAGGCAACTATATAACTAGCTTCAAAAACAATTCAATGCATCAAAAGGGACCTTTTACTGGAAAACCCAGATTGAGTGTTTTAAACCAAATCATTCCAACTGTTACAATGGGTGTCTACCATCAGTTCAGAACTGACTGAAACAATGGAAAATATGAGTTATAGATTTGCGGCCTTTGGTTTAGTATGAAGGCAGGTTTAGAGGGCTGATTTGGAGTCGCAACCTTTTTCATGACATGTATATTATGGGCGATTATTATTATTTTTATATCTAAAATATTTATACATTATTAAATTGTCTTCCTGATTTCTAACACTATTTGAAGAGCTCAGAGAATTCAGATTCAGACCTGGGCCAAGCACGCATCAAATAATCAATGCAGAAAGAGGTTTTGACAATAACATTTCAGAAACAAGATCAGCACTTCAACAGGCTGGATAAAACAAAGGCTACGACCTTTTACATTCCTTAACAAAAGGCTGGGAATGTTCAGTAAGGCAGCAAGGGAAAGGGCAGGGCAACAGCAGAATAGGACCAGATTATTGAACCACTGGGCCTTACCATGGTTTGACCATGGAAGAAGCACACCGTCGTCATTAGAGGAGATTTATGAAAATAAGGTAAAAATAACAAAACAAGCGAAGTGCAGGGAACTGAGCTAGGGCAAGAACATTTTGGTCCAGTAGATTAGCATCTAGTCAATTTGTATTATCTCAGAAATGAGCAGGATAGCCACCTAGTTCAATGTATGTGACATACAGTATCATCTTAGTTGGGGAGAGGTTCGAGTTACAAGAATGGACTCGGCGTACTTAATTCATGGTACAGACAGTGCAACTATGAAGGTGACATAACCTCAGTCCACCTTCTAATCAGGAACGAAAATCACGCATCTATTAACTATACACTTCTCAAAAATGATATTCTGAAAATAAATTAGATGTTCTCAATACGGAAATAAATACATCTTCGTTCAAACAGGAATGAATCATCACAGATCTAAATGCTACGCTGAACACATCTGCCATCGTTTCATCCATGAAGAAACAAGCAAATATGTGACTAACTGTTGCCATCTGCCATGTACCATACAGACACTCTTCCAGAGATATAAATGCAAATATACAGTCCGCTGACAAAGGGTATTAAGTCATACCTCTGGAAAAACAGCGCTGGAAACATAAAAATATCACTACCTTAGCGAAAAAGACAAGTACATCTAATATGCCATTTTTAACACAACTGAAACAAATGCTAACTGTGCTTTAACTATTGTCTAGACTTTAGCGGTAGAGTGCGGGCCAGTCCAAATATAGAATGAAAATTACCATTCAGGTGAATTCCAGAGTGCAAGTATAAAAAAATAAACTATGATACCTCAAGTGTGGAAGCAGAACGCAGGCACAACAGTTATTCATTGGTTCCTATTCAACAGAAGGTGAATAAGCTAAATGTAATTTTATGCACTCATTTTAGCAAACCCCTTCATTCTTTGTACTCGTCAAGAGTAAGGAAAAACTTTTTTTCCCCCTTTCTTAACCAGAAAAACATACAATATAATGTAGTTACAACCACCTGGGTGTCTTTCTGTTATAACTAATGTGATCTAGTACAGAACGTCCAATTCCAAATAGATCCTTCAGATTGACAGCAGAGAGCACTGTGCCATACGAAACTCAACCATAAATACATATACGGCTTTAACCATTCAGACATGTCCTCTGTCCATGGCCTGCATTGTAGTATCTGTAGATTATTTTATCAGAAATGTTGCAGTAATGTAATTCCTTCTGACATTATCATTCACAAAAATGTAGCGTTATAATCTAATAATTTCCACATTTCTGAGAGCAAGGTTCCACACAGCTTCCCTACATAATGCTGCCATAACCAAGGACCATGTATACTATGTATGATAATAGTCAGATGTTCACTTATCTATGTCAACTTGCACATGTTCTATATGGGAAGCAACTCAGTGTAAATTAGACTCATATTCATACTCATATCTCTACGACATCTTTTTCACAACTCCTCTTTCAACGCTTATGGAAGATGAAACCATAGCAGGGTTATCTTGTATCATCTGTGTGTGTGTGTGTGCGTGTGCGTGTCATTGTTTGGTCTACTGCAGGTTCTTCAGGAGTCGTCCGTAGCGGAAGTCATAGACGTGCCGGCAAACAAACACCAGGTCTGGATCTACGTTTTTGGGCACACAGCGGTGGGCTGGCATGGCGTGGCCAACAACAGGTGGCACCACGATAGAGGTTGCGCTATCATTTACACCCTCCTTACGGCACTTTACCAAGGCACAAAATCTGTATTTAACACAAATATAATACAATATTTAATCTACTGCATACGTATGTATTCTTTTTTTTTTTAAATACTCTGACTTGTTAGAGTTTTTTTTTCTTTGTTTAATCTCACAAGCATACATAATATCGTTTGTGGGCTCACCAAAATGTTTAAACTCTTACCGGCAATATTGTGCCAATGTTAGGACATAGCACTTGTCTTCAATACAGGCCACGCTGTTGACATCCTGGTGTCGTGAAGCAAATATCTCGTTCTACAACATCACAGGAAGAACAGGAAGTCAGTTGTGGACAAGAAAAAAAGCTGTTATCTCACAAAGGTGTGAGGTACTAGAACATGTCTTGAGTTTGTGTGAAAAAAAAAAAGGACTTCTGAAATGAGATGCAATATTCATGTTTGGGTTCTTTATGCTGTCTCACCTCACAATGCATGCTGGGATTGCGTCCACCCTGTGTGTGTTCTGGACGGTAGTACCAGAACAAGCTCATCATCATCTCTCCTGTGGACAACACACGCACAGTGACTAACTGAGAATAGCATGAGCATTATTGGTCAAATCCATATCCAGTAAGTCACCTTACAGAAATACAAACTGGTATGTCTGTGTGCGTGCGTGTGTGTATGTACATGTATGTGCTTTTGTGTGTGCATGTGTGCGTGATTCATACCTGACTCTGGGTCCTCCCAGAGGGAAGAGATCTTTGCTACGTACGGCAGGGACTTTTTCCTGGGTCCGGACTTAAGCAGAACCGTGTCCCTGACCCGGATCACTTCTTCATCCCTCTGGACGGCCTCAAAACACTTCCTCCTCACAGGTGTCTCCTCTGCCTGGGAACGCAGGCAAGGAGGACAAATTACCTCTCATCTAGCAAACAAAAAAAAGTTGTGAGCTTGGAGAATCTAAAATCTTGTCTTGAATGACTGAACTGGTAAAAAGTAATTTAACACCTGTTTGGGCAGGGTATTTCTTTTTGTAACGCAAACATGGTTAATACCTGCGCAGAATTAGTGTCTGGTAGTGAATTCCCTTTTTATAAAATATATTTAACTGTATAACAATGCTATACAGCGTTGTGTTTGGATTACAAGTGAAAGCAGATGAGGCATATAATGTCGCCATACTGTACATCTTAGGGCCTCGTGTACTAACACGTTAGCGGCCATTTTAGGCATAATTTTGTCGCACTTTGGCACATGGCTAAAACACTAAGTTGCGCTTTCCTATTCGTGAGTATGCATTCATGGGAGAGTCGAGGGGAGATTGAGAGTGAAAACTGCGTGCAAAGCGCAAGTAGGTTTAGTGGTGAAAATTCTCTGCTTCTGAAAAGCAGGAATTATCCCAGTTAGCGTGTTTATTTGAACAGGGGAAGCAAACAACGGAAAGATTAATTGGAGCAAGATGAAGACACAGGCCATGGAGAGACATGCTGAAGGATTTGATTGCTTGTGTGGTGTTTATTCCACATCTTTCATTCAAATTTTATAGTCACCCAAACATAATTATTTTGGGGTAGAATTACGCCTGTTATCTCTACATATTGACAAGCAAGCTATTTATAAATTGGTCTACTTCATGATCGTTAAACTTGTTTTCCTTTTCTTAGTCTGCTCTTCCATTGCAGTCGGGTGCCGCAACTTTACAGATATGGCTGGACTACTCTAACCTGACATGTCAGAGGAATTGTTGTCACAAGTCCACCTGGGGAGCTGTTCATTGAAACTGTTTGTGAATGGCTGTACTTTTAAAGAAATACTTGGCAGTTTATTGGATGAACCATCTGGTCGTTTTCGCTGTTGGTACCATGGTCGGTACACCTAAACCACGCCCGTATAGCTATAAACACGAGGCTGATTGGAAAGGTCAGTTGCTACGCAGACACATTCAAAATGATTCTGAGGCTTTCCAGACTGATTCTTACAGCGAAAGTAAAATGAAGCTTGCGAGATCAGGATGGTCTCATGAGGCTAGTACTACTCGCCGTGTCTACTCCAAGTTTTGAGTAAACGTAAAAATAATAACCATTTGCATCACTACTGCCTCCTAGTGGCCAGATACTACACCTGCTGTAGTGACGCGATGCTGTGTAAAATGCTGAATCGCAACCCGCTGTGTTATAGATAAACAATGATGCAATGCGTTTGTGTACCCACCACGGTGAACACCTCCTTGTCAAAGGGGCAGCCCAACGGCTGCCAGCCATTGGTAGCTCTCTGTCTGCCATTCCTCGCCTGCTTGTCGACCGCCGGTCCTCCAGCTTTGGCAGAGCTGAGCTGCTGCTGCTTCTTCTTCTTCTCCCGGTTAACAGGGCAGAGGGCCCGGGGACCCTCCCCGCCTCCCCCCCCGCCGCGTGCGCCGGAGCGAGACCCGCTGGGCACCTTTGCGCTCTGCGGACACTCCCTGGCCACCTGCAGGGGACGCTGCGGCCGGCTGGGGTCGGAGACCGGGGCCTGCTTGCACCGGGGCACCGACTGGCCGGCTGGAGGGGCCGCGGGGACGGGGCAGCCCGTGAGGGAGCGGGGGCCGGGGGAGATGGGGGCCGATGGGGGGGGGCTGTGGTGGAGGCCTGAGGGGTGGTCACGCACGCACACACACACACACACACACACGCGCACGCACACGAGCACGAATACGCACACACACACACGCGCGCGCACGCACGTGAGCACGAATATACACACACACACACACACACACACACGCCCATAAACGCACGAATACACACACATGCACAAATACACATACGCGCAAGAACAAGCACACAGGCACACACACACACACACAGAAGGCAGGGGAATTAAACATAACCTTTAACAGGTGGGCGGAAGCAGCCTGATTGACTAGCTAACAAGGACTACATAACAGACACTCTGACACCATTAGTGCCATAAGGCAGCAAGAAAGGCAATCATGTCAACTAACACTATCCAGAGCCATGGAAATAACAGAATTACACCAACGGAAGATCGAAATTGTCAACGGTCACATGGTTCATGGAGAGGCAAAACCTATGGCAAAATAGTTCCCGAAAGTGCTTGGTGGGCAATTTGAATATATATATATATATATATATATATACAGATATATAACTTAATTTGTTGGTAATTAGTAGTCAATAAATGCAGCGATTTACATTTAAAATATAATTTATAGGGTACTTTTAGTATTTAGGCTAACTTCCGGGAACTATTTTGAGGCTCCACAATCTGCCATTGCTGTGATAAAAATGGTCCATTGGAGTGAATGGAGATGGCGTGACTCTCTCTCTACATGGCTCTGGCACTATCCAATGCTTATCACATCTTTGCGCATGGTTCTCAAACCTGTGTGAGCAATAATGAGCCAGACAAATAAGGAAAGACAAGAAGACGCTTGTGGTGTGTAATTAAATGAGGTCATGAACACACACGCATGCACGTACGCACCATCACTTCACCTGGAGCTTAACTGTACTACCTCGCGACTAGCATAACCACAAACTAACAAGCCAGTGGTATATAAAGCAGAAGCATATGAAACGTCTGTGCTTCAGCAGCCCATATATTCAGTGCATGAGGCTTCAACTGTAGCTGCATTACCTGGAAGCTTATATTTCAACCTAAAAAACAACAATCTAAATCACTGGAAATATTACAAAAATATAGATGGAAAAATTGGGGGGGGGAGTGGGGGGGGGAATAACCTTATCTAAGTACAGTCCAATATCATTTATTTTAAATGTTAAACCCACTAGCTACTTAATCCTATAGGGAATTAAATGTTGATCAGCAATTCTAATCCTTTAAATCAAATTCAGCCAATATCTCCTGATGATCCACTATCTGTCCAATGCAGGCATTACTACGCAGCTCTATCTATCTCTGTAAACAAGTGAAGTGGAAAAGCTTTTGTAATGTGTGTCCAATGTTGGGGGCGGAGCTTCTGAGGGAGCAACCAATGGCAACGAGTGTTTGTTATGATGCCAATCTTTCTCCAGCAATGCTTACTCCACCTTTAAACACTGTTAAGTTCAGTAAACAGCAACTTGCTCAGTCACTACCAACGCAATTTCAATACATCCCATAATCCCACAACCACACTTTAGCCATGTAAATTTAGATCTTACAGTAGAGTACGACAGTCAATAATTACACACACCACACCACACCCAACAACAGTGTACACCTGCTGTTAATGGACCTTATGACAGAAGTGAGTTAGCCACGCCCACATGTGGGTTCTGTGTCAGACAGCTGACATCCAACATAGCGTTATTAACAATAAATTGGAACACAGCGGTATTTAGCTACTTGAATGGTTTCGGTTTCTCACTGAAATAAAGTGCCGGTATTTAATAAAACATTTTTACTTTTAGCCTATCGCTGGGTCATACTTCCCCACGGCAAAACGTGCGTATCTACAAATATAGGCCTAATACAGTAGTGATATTATTATTCAACTGACTGTTAAGATAAAGACAGTCGTCGCTTTAATTTTAGATTGTTTCATTTGAAATGAATGAGAAAAAACGCCCCTGAATCAGAATAGTGAAAGTGAAACTATTCAGGCAGACAGACAGAACAGTAGCCTGCAGTAGCTATAAGGTAGGCAGGCTACAACATTCTTCTGGCTACATGACAAACTCTTTCCCACATTTAAAAATGATACAGTATAGTAATTATATTATTATTATTACCTTATAACAAATGTGTATTGCTGTCTCAAATTTTGCATTCAAATCCATAGCATAGTTTACAGTTTTTCCTTAGGGCTTTAGGATGCTGAAAGATCTGTAGGCTACATCCAGTCTGTCTAGGTAGGATATGCTGTCTAAGTTGTCTACATAACTTTCCACATCTTCACAACACATTTAAGTTTAAAGTCAACATACAGTCGTGAAAAAGAATGGATTCTATGATTTTCATATCAGGACATAATAGCAATCATCTATCTGTTCCTTAGCAGGTCTAAATATTTGGTAAATACAACCTCAGATGAACAACACTACATGACGTATTACATCGCTTCATGATTTATATAACAAACATAAAGCCAACATGGAGATGCCATGTGTGAAAAGTACACCTTTACTGATTCCATAGGAATTCAAATGCTAAGTAGCGGACAGATGCTGCTAATCAAATGCCCTTGATCATTTATTACAAAGAGGGTGCACTTTCTTTTTCACGACTGTATTTGATGGAGAGACGGTGATTCCAGTTGAGGTGATTCTTGTTTATCCGACAAACTGCGGCACATAGCATCATCTTGGCCTTCTGATTAGTCAGATTGCCTGTCAATCAAACTCTGGCAAAAGGTCCATTGGCAAACTGCTATATCAGATCATTTCTCTTTAGAGTCGTGTTCGCTATGCAAAACATGAATTGTAAAAATGGATTATGTGCTACTGCCTAGTCTCAAAACGTTAATAACATTATAACGCTATGCAGCAACAATGCAGTAAACCTAAGCTTGCGTGCTCTCACCTTTTGTAGCACCAACGGTACATTTGGAGCAGTCTGTGCTGCCGATGGAGCACCCTCTGCTGGCGATGTTCGGTATTACACCGGGGTAAGCTGGGTAGTCGCCGACCCGGCAGGCGTCGGCGTAGCACGCGGCCACTGTCGTGCAGCAGTACAGTGGACGGGAGATTCCTGAGAGGTGGGGGCTGGCGCCGGCAGCCGGCTCGGGCCCCTGGCCGGCCCTCGGACACAGCATCTTGGCCGGTATGGAGGGCGGCGACGCGTCGCGGCGGCTGAAGCGGACGTAGTAACCGGGGCAGTGGGGGTACATGTGCGGGCTGATAGTGACGGCCGGTGCGTGGGCCACGGAGTGGCTGGGCTGTAGGTGGTGGTGGTGGTGGTGGTGATGGTGGTGGTGATGGTGGTGGTGGTGATGGTGGTGGTGGTGGTGGTGGAACACCGGCGACAGCGACCCTTCCTCGGCTTCCTTGAAGCTCTTGTCGTCCAGGAAGAGGGCGAGCCGGTGGCAGTACTCCACACACCTCTCCTGGGAGCAACAGTAGCAAGGAGACACCTCCACGTCCACCTCCGCCTTCTCCTCCTTGATGGATTTCACGGAGAAGCCCAGCGCAGACGTGCAGGGGAGGTCACACTGCTGGGCGGGCGTGGCCGGCCTCCACGGGCTCTCTGGCTCGCCTTTACACAGGCAGCAGCACGTGTGTACCTTAGGATGGAGCGTGAGATCCTCCACAACTTGTTTTCCATGTTGTGGGCTGGTGGTTCTGCTCTCCGTTGATACTCTGCACGCAGGTTCGCCAGTAACTTGGGTTTGTGTTGCGGTCAAAGCCCCGCTGCCCGGCTTGCACTCGGCTTTCCTTTGCCTCTTGCTCCCGTAGGGGGCGCTGGTGAGTTTCATGAGCGTTGCGGCAGTGAGGCCCGCCTGCCGTCTAGGCGTTGGGGTGAGAAGTTTCAACCAGTCGATGCTCTCAGCTTGCTTCTTTGACCTCTTCTTTTTAGTGTGTTGTCCATTCGGATCCGTTGTCCCTCCCATGGGAACATTTTTGGTGTTGTGTCCGTCCATGGGAACAGTGGTATCTATGCCGAGACTGTCGTTAGCTTTGCTGTTAGCGAGATGCTGCTGTTTCTTTACGCGGTTTGAAGTGAGCGGATCCTCTCTGTACAACAGCAAGCTGTTCACAGCCTCTGCATTGAGAGCGGCCATTCTCCTCTGGCGAGGCTCCACAATGAGTGGGGTCAATGTGAATAAGGCGGCTGATTGGCTGGTATTTGGTTGTGGTGAATGATTACTGGCGTTGCTGATGATCCTTTTAACAGATTTATCTGACTTGGTGCTTCTTCTGAAGAATCTGGATTGGCGTTTCTTATTAACGCTCTTCGCACGTTTTGGTGCATCCCGTTCCTTTTGCTTACCCATAACCCCTTTCTCCTCCAGACGGGTTAGCAAAACACAACAGTCCAGTGCTTCTCCGTCGCACACGGACAGTGCTTTTTTTTTTGGTCGATAAGACGTTTTATTATTTCTCCTCAGCTTGATTTTCAGCCTCGATTTGCCTCGTTCTCCCCCCCGACCTCTCCTCTCGTCGTGAGGCTTGCCTCGTATCACTGAATGCTTCAGCTGAGCTCTGACCATGGTATCAAATCTACCAGCACTAAATCCACCGACTTCCACCATCTACTGCAAAGTTTCAACTCTGAGAGGCCCTCTGTATTCCATAGTCGTGGATCCTCAGCTGACCCACATAGCAGCTGGGGAAAGACAGAGAACACACTTGATTTCCACATTTTCTCTTCCAAATGATTCACACAAAAATAATGCAAATAATGTGAGGAAGAAATGCATTGTGTTCAATTGGCTTTTACAAGGGCATTTACAGAACACCTCAATAAGACTACCGCATTGGTCCGAATACAAGACGATCCCGAATATAAGACGACCCCCCCTTTCTCAAGAATCATTTTTGGAAAAACACTTTTTGACCAAATGTTGTTTGAATAAAGAAGATAATTTATTTGTAAAAAATTAATTATACTAAATATACATTAAATTAAACTTGCTGTACCGTTTTTGAACATTCTTCTACACCATCCGGCTAGCTTTTAAATCGGTGGTTACGTTTAGCTCTTTGGCGATTTACAATGCCTTAAGTTGAATGACCGCTAAATAGGCATTCCTTCATTCTGTTTTTTAGTCACGTATTTACACAATCCCCTGTCAATCTCTTGGAAGTGCCGCTTTTGTGAACACGTAAGACTGTTTGCATTTCTAAGTCGGTCTTTTTGCGCTCTCCAGCTTTTGAACATTGCATTCAGTGACACCATATTTCTTGGCTGCTTGAGAGTTGTTTGATTACTCTGCTGCATTAATCACAATGATTTTAAAATTAGCATCTAACTCCTCCTCAGTTGTTTAACTTGACCTACTTTTCCGCCGCTTTGTTCAAGACGATCACTGTTGTCTTTCCATATTTCATGCATCTGTATGCTGGTAGCGAGGGACGGTGGATGAGTGCATAAACTAGCTTACAAGTAACGTGCGCCATTTGTCTAGACTCCGAATATAAGACGACGTGACTTTTTAAGACGTATTTAAAGAAAAAAAACACTGTCTTATATTCAGACCAATACGGTAATACTGTACTGTAATACTAAGATGAATGTTGTGCATTGTATGTAATTAAAGATGCTGGAGAACAACTGTTGATATTGGAAATCAACATCAAAACACCTAATCACTACGCCTACATCACTACACCTAAACCCACATTTCCAAGACTTGAATATTGTTATGTAATGCGGTCTGCACCACTTTGTTTGTGTTCCTATAATTTAAAGTGTATTGAAATATGATCACTTACGCCACATTTAAAAGACTGTAAAACATATACAAATATTTGTTTGGAAATAAGTTAAATTAGAAATCCATTCCTGTTAACATGTGAAAACTGATAACTATGTAGTATTGAATTATGGAGTTCGACTGTTCAACTGTATTTCATTATTTCTGTGTTCAGGATTTTTTGGGCAAGCCAGAAACGGGGTTTATATATGTATTAGGGCTGGGCGATATGGACAAAAAATCATATCCAGATATATTTATGTTGAATACCGATACAAGATATATATATACCGTATATCGGTATTTTCTATATAAAGTGGGCAAAATGTTCAGGCCTACATCAATGCCAAATGTGAGATATCACGAGCACCCACAGCAGAGTACTTACAAATGTCTGAAAAATGCATTTGCAAAACAAAACTCTCAACTGTGTCTGTCTGTTAGTACATTATTTACCTATAATTAATGAAGGCTATATTTATGTCCACCTTGGTCAGTAGCGGTTGTGACTGGCTCTGGAAAGAGCTCAGGAATTAGACCCAGCCAGCTAGTACGGTAAGATAGCAGTTTCACAGAAGACGTGACTGGCTGTTAGCGGAGGAAGCTGTCATAATATGCAATATTAAGCCTTTCTGTTACATTTGCTGTTTAGTGAGAGAGTTCATTAAATTGTCTGGCATGTGAAAACAGCCCACTACTGTTTGGCACTGGCTGCGTGTCTAGTGCAAGTCATCAACGCACGTAGTTCGCTTTGAAAATAACTTACTTCTGAGCCCATCATTAAGCTTATCGAAATACCGTAAATAAGTAAAAAATCATATCACCTAACACCACAAGGATATAAAAGCATAGAGAGCACTTGAATCAGAAGTGAATCCTGCTTATTGCTACGTAACATTAAACCTTCAACAGCCTACAGTTCGATGGCACCTTACTGTCTTTTAACAGCCTAGTAGCCTACAGTTCAATGGAACCTTACTGTCTTTTAACAGCCTAGTAG
>JAODUK010000015.1:2482398-2493634 GCA_027564635.1 Typhlichthys eigenmanni | reverse complement strand
ACTGTCTTTTAACAGCCTAGTAGCCTACAGTTCAATGGAACCTTACTGTCTTTTAACAGCCTAGTAGCCTACAGTTCGATGGCACCTTACTGTCTTTTAACAGCCTAGTAGCCTACAGTTCAATGGAACCTTACTGTCTTTCAATGTGCGTTATTTGAAAGCTACTTGTTTAGCAGTTTAGCCTACCTCATGCTGCAGATTGCAGACAGGCTATCAAATCCAACTTGGCTTTCTCATGTTTGTTTTCCTGTAATCCAATCCTCTTTCCAAAAGAAAATATAAACCATTTTACCAATCAAAAATATCCAATCCACAAGCTGTAGGTTAAATAAACTACAACAATAGCAGCAGCAGGCTACCGCGGCCAAGTACAGCCAATGTAGGTGTCAAAAAGTGATATGCCGAAAACTGATTACTGTTCATGAGTGCGCACTAACATTTTGGCACAGCCACACTTTGACCGCAACTGGGCGTAGTTACAGCGCATTCTGCTGACACACCCCCTAAGCATTTGGTATACTGGTTATTTTTTCATGATTTTGAAAAATTTATGTTTCAAGATTTTTTATTAAGCTGGGTGATTACTATCACCCAATATAACTTTTTGTGGGGAGTGACAAAGTCAAAACACAAATGTAGTTCTGCTTTTTTAAAGTGTTTGTCATTAGTCTTTGTCCACAACTTAGCCTGTCAACTCTTGTGTGATGTTTGAACTGTAAACCAAACATTTTGTAGTAGCCCACTAAATTGGAATTGAGCACTAAGGTTTGCAGTTTGAACATAGCCATAGCCATTGATGGATAACAGTCAAAACAGCATCTCGTAACATTTGCAAAAGGTCCAGACACTCTAATTAAGTAAAATATTTAGTCCAAAATATTATTAGATTAATAAATACTGTCAGTGTTGCATTCCTCTTATACTGCTATGCTGTGAAAATGGCCGCTGCACTCTGATCTTTTAATTGACACATCAATTGAACAAATAGGAGCTTTCCACGGTAGAGACCATCTCTCTTAGTACAGACCAAGCCAGTTGAAACAGATTGTTAATTAGTTAAACCAAAGGAACATGCATAAAGCTAAAAAATATAATATTGAAATCCCAAATTGAAACTTGAATGCCTACTGTACTCATCAAACACGTATCCGAATACTCAAATATTCTGGTACAGCCCTACTGGATTGCTATAAAATTGCACGATTGCTGCATATTTGGCTGTGACCACAAATGTTTGGTGCAACTGCCAAACTGTACTTGTTTTGCAAAATAAGAACCAAAGGCAACACCGGTAGGCAGTACTCATTTATGTGTATTACCACCACACACATGCACGCCCACAAATGCAAATGCACGCACACACACACAAACAAACCCACACACACACACACACACACACACAATCATCTCCCAGTGCCTCTAATTGGCTGTTGTGTTTCTGCACTCTCAGGACGATTGCTGGTCATCTCACTACAGGGCACGGGCCATTTGGCAGTGATATCAAACATGCTTGATGCTTACCCAGCTGCCCCTAGTCGTCATCATGCCCGAGTGCCAGCCTCAAGATGGGGTCTGTAACCCTCTCTCACACTACAGGATTACTTGGGCAGACACTGAGCTCCGTTCAGGCCCGACGATGTGCAGTCAAACGTGTTTAACAGCGACTTGTGAATCTGGCAAGAAGCATCCTTTATTGTTCCAGACATGATCTGAAGGATGTGTGCATGTAAAAAGATATATGGTCAAACTTTTTGTCATGTAGTACAGGCCTTCATATTCTACTGTGTACTCAATGTGATGTACAGTATGTTTCTAGGATGAATGTGTAACGGCGAGTGTAGTACTGTACTGTAAAGCTCAAATGTAGGTTTGCTTGCTATAGTACTGTAGTGGGACAGAGACACATTAGGTATGAACACACTAGGACACCATAAGTTATTAATGGGGCAATTAATTGAATATTAACTAGTTAATTTAACATCTGAAAATCCCATGACACTGTTAAAAGATACATACTTGGTACTTTCCTTTTAATTTTAGAAGAATTACAAAACAACGGAGAAAAGAGAAAACAAAATGCAGACTACATTATAGTCTCTAGGATTAGGTAATAAATCACCTAGTAAATATGGGATTCATGTTTTCGACAAGCTTAGACTCTGAATACGTTTAAAATATTTTGTGGTTATAAATGGTTCACAATTGGATACTTAGATTGTAATAGAGGTGGACCAATTATAAAACAACTGGTCTTTTGGTTTGTTTTGGATTTGAAATGTAGCCGGAGACCAATTTCATTAAATTATTTTTACATCAATGAAGCAATTAGATTTCCAGCCTGAGTCCTTGACGGAAGAGATTATGAACCCGTGCACACCCTTCAACAGCCCAACATTCAACACCCACACAGAAGATGCAAAAAAAACTTTTGTCAATCCTCAACCCTGCAATATCCCCAGGGCCTACAGTGCAAGCAGAAAAAACATTTTGGTGCGTGAATGAAAATATATTTAGGGGCACTTATGCGAGTGACATCGAACCACCGTTCCAAGCTCAAATAGCCTATGTGACTTCTACCCACCATTCCCAACTCAAATGGCTTATGTGCAATTGCGCGGTTATGAAGCGCCCTATGCACATTGACAAATCGTTCTGCGCACAATAAAGTTGACATGTTCCAAAAAGGGTAAATAGTGTTTTTATTTACCATACCTACTACATTCACTCGCACAGATAATTAATGTGTGAAAGCTGATTTGCAAACCGATTCAAACACACAAACATTTTCCAATGTTAGCTACCTTATCATCACTGCTAGCTAAAGCTGACAAGCAAACGTTTACCACTAGCATTTGTTTGGCCAGACTGATGCTGCAATCTCGCTAGCCGGCGTTTATATATTGTAGGCCTACTTCACCCTACTTCACGTTTCTGTGCCATTTTACGGTAAAAACTTATTAAGGGTTCAGTCTCAGTAAAGCTACTGTACGCACCAGTCAATAATAAAATACGGTCACAATACGATCTATAGTACAACTTTTTTAATTGGCTATTCATTTTAATTTAAATAGAAAGTAGGGCTGTCAGTCAATAAAACATTTTTTATCGTGATTATTCGCACGCTTTAACTAATTGCAATTAACAAATCGCAAATTTAACCTGTTCCGAAATTAACCTAAATGCAATTTTTGTATAACAACATATGTCAGTTTTATGCAAATGTTTGAACTGAATTTATTTATATATAAAAAATGTAATAAAAACATTCAGCTTAACATATAGGTAACATTTTTAACACACAAAAATTGTGATTTCTTAATCGCAATTAATTACGTAAAGTGTGCGATTAATCACAATTACATTTTATAATCGACTGACAGCCCTAAAAGAAAGGTATTAGAGCATGCCTGTATTATTTTAAAGTTAATTTCAAAATTGGATTTGCTCAAAATTCCTATATTCTATCCTAGTTGTTCTAGTTGCCCTCTCTACGAGCTGGGCAGTGGGCCATGAATGGTTAAGGAAAAGGAAACGGAAGGCACACACTCTGGAGCTCAGATGCAAAAAGTTTAATAAACCACCTCCTTTCATCCTCAGGTATGAATGAATGGTTAAAACACATGCCATCAGTTAAATCATGCAAATGGGGTAATATTTCAGTCTAAGAAAATGTCTAATTATCTACCTGGGCTCAAGCCTACGCGTTTTCCCAATCGCTTATGCTGTCTTAACATGGAACACGGCAAGTCAGATATCATGTTAGTCGATGAGAGCAGGACAGCAAAATTAGTTGTGGCCGGCAACTGTTATTCCATTGGACTTTATGCCGTGCCATCTAGAAAGTGTTTGCCATCTACCGGTTTACCGGTAGATGGTTTACCGTCTGCCGTGTTCAATGTGAATGCAGCATTAGGCCTACTATTGCCTATGCTTTTCAAATGACCGTTTAAGCGCTGAAGTCTACATAACGCTGCCCGTAAACTATTTTCTCTGTGACAGAAATGCATTAGTTACAGCAAACATCTTGTTCTCATCTCAATCGTAGGTGGCTGTGGTGGTCAGTAAATAAACTATGAGGCTTACTGCCTTTGCCTGGTGCAAATGTGTTGTTATAAGCCACTGTTTATAATGTCTGAATGACATCTGGCTTCCATTCTATGTGCCGAGAAGGATAACATCATAGACGATTACAGGTTAATTTTATTAGTTGAAAAACACAATTCCAGAAAGAAGTGAAGTTTATATTGCAGTAATTTTAGGAGTGAAAATGTGTATCCTATTTATCTTTTCATTATTGACATTTTAATCGGGCTACTTGTCTGGTCAGGCAAGTAATATCCTCTGGCACTTGCACTTTAAAAAAAAAAATCGACTTGTCCCAGACAAGCGGACAACACTAAATGTCGAGCCCTGCTCCCAAATCTTTGGCTGTGCTCCTACATTTTTTTTCTTAGAGGCACATGTGCTCCTAGTAAGAGTAAAAAGTAAGTGTAGAGCTCTGAGTATCCCTATCTCAAAAGTCCACAAGAAGCTGTTTGGTATGAAATAACCTATTAACTTGTGGACCAAGCTGCATTTTATTCCACAAATGACCATCGTTTCAGCCTTAATCAGTTAATTCATGTGTAAATGTCTGCTGGAGGACTTAAGGTATATGATATACGATATTTTAAACATTAGGCAATAGCAGCAAACAACTATTCTCTCGTCTATGTAGATATAATGGAATGAAAGCATCCTGAGCAGAGAATGAAAACAAAACTGTGTGTTGTAATCAAAGATCCTCTGTTCTTTGTTTTCATATGCGGGCCATCCACAGACGCATGCTAGTGTATGTGTAATGTACGTACGTGGTCCACAGAGCATCTTTTGCTATGAAATGTTGATGTGACATCTTGCGGTAGAATGTCATATAGAGCCACCTTAATATTGTATAGCTTTAGGATCATTTTCTGTATTTCAGGCATAAACGCACCCTATAGGTGATCCCCACATGCAATGTGGTTCACCAAATTGCTGCTAATTAAATTAAGCATGACGTGTGCAGAATAATTTAACATTTCCATTTATAATATAGTATTACAGTTATTTACAGGGTCAACAAGGCACCGTAATCTTTCACCTAGTATTAGAACAAAGTAGAGCTCAACATGGACATCATATGACTCATGAACAGATTCCTATCTCAGCAAATTTGATAGCAAAACACAAGTCACAGTCAAGTCTTCAGTTTCCATGTCAACAGGCTGACAGTCTCAGAGATCTCGAGTAAGACCATCACTTTAGTTGCGAAAGCGTTAGGCTAAGTTATCCTAGTCCTACAACTTACAATGTAGTATCAAATTATCTGTGAGTTTAAATTTGCTGTGCTTCCTCAACTGGAAATCAGTCTCATAAGGGAGAACTTGGCAGTAACTGAGTATTCAACCACTATTGACCTGTACTCCTGTGTGCAACATAAATGGACATCTCATTCTTTTTTTTGGAGCCCTGCTCTAAAACCCAATTATGCTACTTGACCCTCGGTAGTTTCGAAAGATGGAGTGACAATTAAATGAAGTGAAACTTAAGCCAGAAAGCAAATGTTATATAACAACCTTCTAAAAAATAACATAATCACACAGAAGATACTGTAGTCTATGCCTTTTCCGACCTAAAAGTCCATTGGTATTTTTCTTAGTTCAACTGCATCCATTTTTAAGTCTACTTGGGACTAAAAAGCCCTGACTTGTCTGTAGGAAAGCTATATAATGCACAGTGTTTTAATATCTGTCAAAGTAAAATACAGTGTGAACTCAAGCATTTCATGTAAATTATGAACTGTGCTCAGGCCTTTTGCAGTACTTACTTAGGCTAAGTGATTTATTGTTAAAAACAGGTATTTACATGACTACAACAATTAAAATGTGCAGTGAGTTTACAAAGTCTGAGGAGGACCAAAATATTGTTTCACAATAACGACTACCATAACCAATAGTCACGTTTTCCTGAAAATGTGACCAAACACACACAGGGTTCTGCCGAAGGAGCTTCATTATATCTGGATAGTCTATTTTTGTTCTTACAGTTATAAACTTGTCTTACAATTTACCTTAATTTCTGTCTGTTCTCACAATTGTTGATAATATACTGAGACCATACAGAGCAATACAATAAGATGAACATTGGCTCACAATACTCCACTTTTTAAGTGGACATTTGCTGTACATGTTCAACCATCTCATGGCATCGCTTGTCCTGATTCCCAACTGACTCAGTGAAGCGAGAAACGCAGTCCATGAGAGATACATTTAATTTAGAGATAACAAGAGAACAGCAGGAGACTTGCATGAGTTTCTGTCTATAGATAACAAATCAGTTTTCTGCGTTTTGAAAAGCTGTCCACAAAGACAGGACAGCTCATTGAAGAACATTGTTTCCTGCAGAAAGAGATTTCTGCCCCCGATGCTTGATGACAATACTGTACATCACAGGCTATCATGGTGTGTTCGTGGTGAGATGTCAGTTTAGTTGGAAACTAGGTTCAATATATTTTTAGGTTAGCCATAGCATGTTTACAATCTCAGGTTTAAGTGATTTCACATCGCAAACACCCAAATACCTATCTGCACTACCCAAACACACCAGGTATGCTTTAGACCTGACTATAATAACATTGTACTTACTGTACATCCAGTTTTGGGTAAAGCAAGACTTATAATTAAAATACTAAAATATAAAACAAGCAGTAACAATGTTAGATATGTAATATAAAGGCCTATAATAATTGTAATATAATAAAATAAGATTATACAGTAAGAGGCTGTGATATAATTATTCAATATTCATATAATGCTGACAGAAATAGAGAGAACCCGAATTTAAAGCTACACCTAAACTGGTACATATTTGTGGTCTTTCATTGGCTTTAACTATTTCAGCCAAGCCTACTTAGTAGGGCTACGTCTTCAATTAAATGAGAAAAAACGACAAAGGCTGCACAGCTTATCTGGAGTTGCTCTGTCTGTGTGTGTGCGGGTGTATGTGTGTGTAAAGCAGTAGGGCCTATCGCTAACTATCTCCTTGGGCAAATCACCAGTTCCTACAGCTCTACATCATCACAGCCACGGTGGCTGAGCCACCAACCATTCACCGTCTAGGCTACAGTAGTTGACACCACAGTTCGTGACCAACAGTAGCCTACATTACATTAAACACTGGGCTCGAAATTACGATCAACTAAAAGCAGAATTATTAGAGGGTAAATAAAGAAACAGCTCATTTTAAGTACGTTCTGTGGCGACATGATCGGACACAATCTAGACTAGTGGATGTTACCTGCTCCTAGAGTTGGCCATCGTTGTGTGACAGCATGCGGTGCTCATATGGTATCAGAAGTGAAAGCCCAGACGAACAAGCCGAGTTGGGAAATGCTGCTCAACCAAAATTGATATGTATTTTATAGTTAAACAACAACATTATTAGGAGCATATAGCCTATGTTGCTACGGCGTGCAATAGCCTGATACAATAATACGCATCATTGGCTGGAATTACAGTAGCTAGATTTAAAGATTCATTACCTCGTGTCCCGTTCTCGGATTAGAAAACAATTCCGTCCAGTTTACCAATCGCTATACGTTTCAGATGTAGGCTAGCTATGTCGACCTGGGAAAGGCTCCGTGTGCCGAATAATCCACTACAGCCCGAGAGTGCCGAGACATGGCAAGCGGTAAACGGTGACCTACTTCCGAAGTGGCATGCTGGAGATAATATTCATGCGCTGCTTTCGCTAGATTGCCGTTGCACCGGGTCAACATGCGCAACACATCGCTACAGTCTCCAGGGCAGAGCCAAATAATCAAAGTGGGTGTTTATTAAAGCCCACTCTCTAGAGCCCACGGCTCGGTACCTCCGCTCGGTAAAGGTCAGGGGTTGGGACCGTTCGCAAATTATCAATAAAAAACAGTAGACCTAATCCACTTTACGGGGAAAGATAAGTGAGAACAAGCATTTAAAATATTTAATTTAGCCTATAGTTTCATATTCTCTTATCAAAACATGCATTCGCTCATCGTGGTAATTTCCATATGACCCAATAGTGTGCTGTCACTGTTAATCATTTATCAACCAGCAAAATATAATATTCTGGACTGTTAGGAATAGGCTACTAATGGCCTACACTATCAACAGCTTTCACAGACCAAACACAAAAGCATATGATTAGCTGGGCTGGAATATTCCGCTCTGACACTTCTGTCTGTGCAGAAACAATGAATACTGGGGGGGGGGGGTGGGGGATTCTGCTTTTTAAAGACATTGTGTTATCACCTTGACATCCACTCTATATCCAGTTTTAATTGGTAGAACTGATTATTGGCCTCATCAGTATCTGCTTTACAGTGTGTAATTAACATCTGTAAACGAGCTGAGTGTATAACTTAATGAGGCGTGAGCAATATGAGAAGCAGAGCTGACTGCTGAGCTCTGACCCAAACCGCACAACACAACTACACGCGTGCGCACATACACACATACACACACTGTACACTGTATAGAATCAGGTCAGTGTATAGAAAACCAGAACATTATGCAAACATTATAGATGTTTTTCTACCACTTTCCGTTTCCCTCTTTGAGCCTCTCCCCATACATTAAGTGATTCCTCCAACCAGGGTAAATGACGTGCTTATACCAACCCTCGCAGGATTTTAACAGAGCAGTCAACCGCTGTCCTCCTCCAACACCGAACACACTTCAGGGTATTTAGCACTAACAAGTTACAGGCTAATGACTCCTCATTCCCGCTGTTCAGTCACTATACCCATTACGATTCCCATATACGTTGTGAAACATGTCAGTTCCCAACCCCCCCACTAAAGCAAAGAAACATCAACAAGTATTACGGATCACAATGCTGAAAGATACCATTATTATCTCATTCGAAGCCACATCTTCTGTTAGCCTTACACTCAAACTGCACTCAAGGCTTCTCTTAAATGACCTGCAAGTCATCTGGATAGAGGATAGCTGACCTGAAATCACATTAGTGTTTACCGACCAAACTCATGGCCGTAATGCAGTGTGTATTAAAAACAAGATCAACAGAAAATTGGGCCTAGATTAAGTTGTCGCGAATATGGACAAATTGGACTGAAAAACGCAACAAAAGCTTCGTGCTGAAGATTCACTACAATACCGATGCTACTTTTTATTTTCAAGCCCAAGAGTCTATCCTACAGCTGAACACCTCAGATCAGATACGCCACTGTGACACAGAGCGTAATTATCTCCTCCTACTTACTGCTCCTCTTCAAAGTAACCCAGGAGTCCGACTGGCAGACAGGGAGAACGAAGCAAGGAATAGAGAGAGCGGCATAGACAGAAAAAGACAAGGCAGACAGAATTCAAAGATACGGCGGGTGAGGCGCGAGAGGAGGAGAGAACAGCCGGCGAGGGAATCCTACACCTCACCCCTCATCAAGCAGAACAAGTCAACCTTCCCACAAATCATGCAGGTGCAGGTTTCTTTCACTTTACCTCCAGGTTTCTTTGCCTGACAACTTGTGCCGTGAAACACTTTGACACCGCCTTTCAGAGAAAGCAGGAGAGGGGGAAAAAAAAACAACACGTGTGCGGTTAGGTGAAAACAAGGTCTTGCTATTTTCTGAATATTTTGACAGCAACCTGTCCATTACACGACAGGGATATCCTCACTGTATTAGCATCGTTAGTGTGCCGATGCGCTGCCAATCACGTGTGTTTCAAACCTTTATTAAATTGTAAAAGACAAGCTCTGTGCAGCTGCTTTTATTGTCATGGAACTGTGCTTAATTCTTTCACATGACATAGTAGGCTACACTTTATTTCCCCCATGGTAAAATAAATGTGAACATTTGTCATACTAGATAATGGAAAAGCGCAATATCGATATTTCTTTATTGTGATCTTATTACCCACTCCCCCATTTGTGTGTTTGAAAAAGGTATAGTCAGTGAATGTAAGATAATACACCTCACGGTCCTGCACATGCTGAAAAAAAAAACATCAGGTGTTTAATGCACAGCCCTGACTGTAAATAGAAACATAAACAAAGTGGTTCAGACCGCACAACACCCTAGCCTTGGCAATGGATGTAAATGGTAAATGGACTGCTTTGTCCAATGCATGGTGCGACCAACCACCGGGAGCAGTTGGGGGGGTAGGGGGTTAGGCATCTTGCTCAAGGATGCTTACAGGTAGGTCAACACTGGGGTTCAAACCCACAACCTTCCGGCTGAGAGCCCAACACCCAGACCACTTGACCATCCTGTCCAATGTGGGGGGTGGAGCTTCTGAGGGAGCACCTTATGGCACTGATGGGAGAGGTGTTTTTGGTTTGATCGAGTTCAAATGTCAACAATCTTTCTCCAGAATGACTGACTACACCTTTAATTGCAGTACTACTACTATTCTGCCGCCCCCCCCCCCCACCACCACCACCGCCACCGCCGCCACATACTCTCCCCGATTGTGTGTGTGGAAACGTGTGATGACAAGTTGTAGTATAAACGCAGTGAGAGAAAGAAAGAGTGCCACAGAGATACGCACAGATGTGGCCACCGCCACCACCACCACCATTATCATCATCATAGTGGACAATGAGGGGAGGGGTGGAAGCCTGGCAAGAGTGTTTCTAAGAAAAGACGGTAGAAGAGGAAGTGGTTCTGCCCGGCCCGCCGCGGTGCCAAGGCCTCCTTCATGCCACTAGCGCACGCCAAACGGAAGGCCACTAGGTGCCATGTGCTGTCCAGCAGAGAAGCCCCGATGTTCGGCTGTCACAGCAAAGGCCTTTGTGCCAGTCTGTGGCGTGGGGCCCTCGTTTCCACCCACAAAAAAACCCTGAAAACAAGCCCAGCCAGTGTGTGATAACAGAGACAAGAGCCAGGCTCTAACCTTCACATCGACTGCAGCTGTGGGCCTGGCTGACAGCTGAGCTGACGCTAGTCTTTGGGTCTCTGTTCCGCTCAACCCCCCACCCCCCCTTCTCTCGAGCAGCCAGAGAGCAGCCAGAGAGCCTTAAGTCTGCTATAGCTCCACTAAGCAGACCTGTAATTTTCACAGCTGTGTGCATGGCATTGGTGGAGTGCATGAGAGAGAGAGAGAGAGAGAGAGAGAGAGAGAGAGAGAGAGAGAGAGAGAGAGAGAGAGAGAGAAAGAGAGAGATAGTAGTGTGTTTGTGTGATTATGGTCTCTGGAATGGAATGAAGGGCAATAAC
>JAODUK010000015.1:2465674-2482298 GCA_027564635.1 Typhlichthys eigenmanni | reverse complement strand
TCTCTCTCTCTCTCTCTCTCGCTCACTCTCTCTCTCTCTCTCCCTCTCTCTCTCTCTCTCTCCCTCTCTCTCTCTCTCCCCCTCCCTCTCTCTCTCTCTCTCTCTCTTTCTCTCTCTCTCTCCCTCCCTCTCTCCCTCTATCTCTGCCTCTATCTCTCTCTCTCTCCCCCCCTGCTGTGTGACAGATAACGGTCTTATGTCTGACGTCTGTCCTGTCCTCCGGTCGCGATGACGAGTTCTACATCGGTGCGCCGACGTCCGTCCGCATAACCGTCACACTGCCTCCGTCTGCCAATCGCTTGGCTCCCTTCGTCGCGGCGTCTTTCTCTTCTCTGCCAGTCAAGGCAGGCTAACGTCCATCCACATTTGTCCATCTGTCCGTCTCCTGCAACCGCCGCACACTGCAAATCCGTCCTTCCGTTCCAGGCCTCTGTTGTTGACCCTCCCTTGCTCCTTCACCCTGGTTCACCGCTGCCCAGCACACCGTAGGGACTTGGGGGAGAGACGTTAATGCAGAGCAGTGTGGCGTCCAGTCGTGAGTAATGGAGGCTCATCCACCGCCATGGTGTTACTTTAAACTTGACAACGTGGCTGAGATTAAAGGTGCACTCCTTGCGTGCGTTGTGCTGTAGCAGCCCCCGCTGACACCACACACACACACGTCCTCCCAGGGCCACCGCTTTGTTCCCGAACCCACTATGTACCGAGCATGCGTGTGGCGTTAATTAATGAATTAATTCTGAGTGCAGGTCGCTCAGCGCGGCCTGTGGGAGTTTAAAACATGTGCTTCGTCAGGCCACATTTAACCACCGCTCAACAAACCGCACCGTCGACGTCAAGCGTAGATGTAGGAAATGTGAATAATCATAAGTGTGATGTTTTAATGTCTTAGATGTAGATGTACGGTTCCTTCTTAGCACAGACCCTCCACTGCGCACGCTGTCGATCTCTAAGCATGTACAGTAGCCAGCATCCCTCGTCGTCTCCCCTCCCGACCCTACAGGCACTGTTTAGTGATCTGCTTATTGTTCCCCCACCCCCACCACCCCCCCACAAGCCCTCAAAGCCCAGTGTACAAGAGCGGGAAGCTGCTGTTGCGCAAGTTGGTCCTAAAGCCCCGCTGTTCCCTCCCTTAATTTCCACAAACAAGGCCTGGGGGCTCAGACTAAAGCCATGTCCTACTGGTGCTAATATAGTGGGAGGGGGCAGAGAGACAGACAGCCCCCCCCCCCCCCGGCAGGAACAGGGTGGGTCACACAGAGGTTGAGAGTGGAACACAGGAGACAAAACAGAGACCAGGGCGACGGAAAGAAAAAGGGCCGTCCTCACGATGGAGCGACTGAAGGAGAGAGATATAGGGGTAGGAATGTGAGAGGAAGGAAGGAAGGGAGGGAGGGAGGAAAGGAAAAGAGGATAAGCATTGGGAAACAGGAGAGAGCGGGACAGAAAGGGAAAAGTTGCTGCAAGAGGAGAGCAGGAGGGAGAAGACTTGGATGGGGACGTCTTAGTTCCCGCGCCAGTGGGCGTCTTAGTTCCCGCGCCAGTGGGCGTCTTGCTGGCTGCCTCACGAGGCCGTACTCGGGCAGCGTCCGTGGGTTCGGGTCAGAACAAGCCCCTGGGCAGACTAGCGGGCTCCTTCCAATAAAGGGTAAAGCTATTGCAAGCTAAATGTAAGCTAATACACTTTTTGTCAAATTCAAAAAATATCTCCTCGCATATCGCTAACTTATCGTTCTCTGTGTGTGTTGAAAGAAAAAATAATAAATAACACAAAAATTAACTGATTCTTCTACACAGCCATGGCTCCTCTGTAATTTGGCACATAAACAAAGTGGCGAACACCGCTCGTATCAACAAAGCCGTAGCAATACGCTTTGCGTCACAATGCATTTCGACGTGCGATCTGGCGCCGCGGAGGACCGCGGAGCGATACTTTTTTAGATTTGAGCTCGACGTTAGCAAGAATGACTGACCATACCTTTAAAGCCTTGCACACGCACTTCAACATCTCCAGTATACGACCAGTGAAGCAGCAGGTACATGTATTTAGATTGGTAGCCAGGCTCACTTACTTTTACACTGTGTGACTAATGCAAATAAATCCAGTGTGAGCTTGTGGTGTACCTCCCAGTAACCAGGCTGCACGTTGCTGTGTTGAGATGTTGCTCGCTGTTGCTCTAATGGATGTTGTTCATCTTAATGGCAAACGCTTAGAATATAAGATCTTTGTAGGAACTCTACTCTTATTTTGTGTGTGTGTGTGTGCGCGCGCGTGTACACAGGTCTCTGGGGTCCCCGGTGTCTTGCTCAGCTCTATGAGCACAGATGCGGTGTGCGAGCACGTCAGCCGGATTGAGGGCATCGACCCCAACATGTTGCCTCGATACACCTCTATCATCAAAAAGGTAGGCATCTTGCTTTGCTGTTGGTCAAACACAGCTAAAACGTCAGAGCATATCACACAAAGTAACATTAAAATAGTGCTTTTATTAGGGCAAATAATACTAGGTTGAAAATGACATCCTGTTGAAATGATATGTAGTACAAATGTATTAACAAATTCATGATTTCTGATTTAATTTCTTTATTGTGACACTTTGAACCTGGCAACCCTCAAAGGGTTGCCAGGTAATACATTCAGCCAGTCAGTGGATGGGTGAATTAATTAGTCCATGCCTCCTGTCCTGCAGGCCAACGTGAACGGCCGCGTGCTTGGCCAGTGCAACCTGGACGAGCTGAAGAAAGAGATGGAGATGAACTTTGGAGACTGGCAGCTCTTCAGGGCAATGGTGAGACACTGTGCCTGGTCGCTGTTCTCCTAAAGTGGCCCTCAGTCATGCTCATGGAAAATAAGGTGGTATGTTTTTGGCAAGAATATTTTGTGATCATATAAATAAAATAAAAAGACCATCAGGTTTTCATTTTAACCAATAACTGTGCCCACGGATTTCACCAATTAGTTCCCTTTGCTTACTCTGGTTGAGGGCGTTCGGTTGAAATGTAAACTGTTACAGTCTTGGCCCTCAGTGGCAGATTATTTGAGCCTAAAACAGATTTCTAATAGCATACATACCACTCTCTACAGAATGTTCTAAAAGGATTCCTTTTTAATTCTGAAGCGAAGAAACCCCCCAGCCTCTTGTAATACCACATCTTTAGCTAGGCTGAGATGTCGGGGATGGGAGATTTTATAATCCGTATTACGAGAAGAGCGTGGGTCAGCCTGCCAACAGTCCAGTCGGCTGTGCTGCTGGGGTGAGAGGCTGGGGCCAGCCAGCATCAAATCACTACCACATGTAGACGGGCTCCAGCACAGCACATGCCCGTTTGTGCTTCTAATACACACCAGCACGCCGCCGCACCTCAGAAAGCGGCTCAGGACGCCGTTTGACTTGAAGTGAAATCGAAACGAAAGCGCGTCTCTCTCAACACTGCAGCAGATGTGAGCGGCGGCGGCCTGACTCGTGGCGTGTGTTCGTACGTCTCCAAGCACTGACCGCTGTCGTGTTGCCAGGGACACAGCCATCTGGTACGAGATGGCCGGCTGATATGTGGATGAAGGGAGGCCATTGTCGGGGAGGAGTGGGCAGATGAACGGCTCCACTTTAGGGATCAGCTGCATCAGAAATGCACTCTGCTGTCCTGGTTGTGCACAATAAAATATGAATGAATAAATGGCAGCCCAGAGACCAGGGTGGACGGGCTACGTTAACCGCCTCCCTCCCGTTCATCCCCAGGTGATGGAGATGCGTCAGGACGAGAGCCAGGCCCAGCTTCAGGACGAGTCCCGGGCCGCCAGCGAGCACGGCAGCAGCGCCAACATGGAGCCCGGCCGCCGCCTGGGGACCGCTCAGCGCGACGCCGGGGGCTTCGGCCTCAACCTGAGCTTCGAGGAGCTCAGCGGAGCCGGTCTGGAGGAGCCGCCGAGGCACGGCGGTGGCAGCACACACTGGCCGGTCAGTCAACGCTGCTGCATCACAGCCGTAGCACGCTTTAGCTTTAGCTTTAGCACATGTGTACATCCCTCAAGGGAAGCGAGCCTTTAACTTCCAGCTCAGATCCAAACCGCATCGCTCCGCTGTCCTCCGCGGCGGCGTCCCCACACATAGAACTGCACTGTGAAGCAAAGCGTAGTGCGGCTGTGTTGATACGAGCGGTGTTCGCCACTTCGTTACTTTTTACGGAGCCAGGGCTGCATAGGAGCATCGGATTCTTTTTTCAACACACACATTGAACAGTAAGCTAGCAAAATGTGATGAGATATTTGTTGAATTTGAAGTGTATAAGTTTAGCTTTTAGCTTGCAATAGCTGACTTTACCTTTAAAGCTCACATACAAATGCAACCTAAAGCGCCATGATGTATTTATAACTAATAATAATAATAATAATAATAATAATAATAATTATTATTATTATTATTATTATTATTATTATTAATTATTATATATATATATTTTTATTAATAATAATAATAATAATCATATTTGTGTAGTGTGTGTGTGTGAGCATTTGTCACCAAACCTCTAACCGTCAGCTCTGGTTGTGACCTCGACAGCTTGACAGAATGTTGTTACTGTGAGCAGAGAGCTCAGGGGAGGAGCTAACTTCGTTCATGAAAGTACTACCAAACCAGGCCGTGTCAAGGGGGGCCGCCTGATTGCTGATGCCGTGCTTCTCACCTGGTCCAAGCTCTGGATCGTGGGCACAGCCCTGGCTCCACCAGGCGCATTGCTGTCGTGCGTTATCTCTTGTAGCAATCTGTTATACATGTGAACCATCTAGCGCTGAAACACACTGAATAGAGGCTTTCTGTTTCGGACGCTGGTTTAAAGCCAGCATATTATCTATGTCAGCGTATCCACTCAACATTTATTATTCCATTAAATACTTTGTTGTCTGCTAGTGTAATTAATTGCGGTAAACAATTATTTAATGATATTGTAACATATACATATTACAACATAGCTCTGCTTATTTTAATTAAATGTGCACTCTGGGTGCCTGCGTGGGCTGTGAAACGCATAAATACATGATGCAGTATTTGCATATTACATAAACATATTCCTTAACAATTCCCAGTTTAACACGATGTCAGCTTCACATTAAAGGGAATAGTGTGAATGATTCGGTTGTGTGCGCGCGCCTGCGTGTTTATGAATATCTATCAATCTATCGATAGATTGAGTCTCTGTATATCTCTCTATGAAGTGCAGACATGCATATAAAACTTAAACAGACTTGTCTCACATAACATGAAACATTAATATGTACAGTATTTGGCAGTTTTCTCCAAATGACTTAAAATCAGTACATTTGTCAATAGTCAGACAGAAAGATCTGTGCATGCTCTATGCAGTGTTATGCAGTGTTTGGGTTATGGACACACACATCTTTACCCATATCTGCCCCCACTAATGAGCAAAGCACCCAGCACCCCTCGAATCACTGGAATGGGATTTCTGTAATATCATGGATTTTAAAAAATATTATATTCCAGAAGTGGACAATCAGGGAATGTGATAATGTTTTGGTTTCAATCTCAGTTAATTTTGTTTGCAGCATTTTATAATTGTAACTATCATCATACATTGTCACGTTAATTTACACTTGTTTTTTTGTTTGCATGCTGTTTGTACCTTTTACACAGGCCTGCTTGTCTGTTGTAGGTCATGGCAACTCAGATTTTTAGTCCGGGAGAGTCAGGGAATTTGGCAGATAACTTGTAGTGGAAACCCTGGATTCTAACTGTTGATTGCATATTGATCGTATAGAGTGAACATTTTACTACACACATTTCTATCTACGTAGAATGTTGCTGATTGTGCTGCTGTACTGTCAACCTGATTGTTCCCTACGGGGGGGGGGTCACTAAAGGTGTGTCTTCTCTTACCGTGTCCACACTAGAGCCTGTGTGGCGTCCCCACCCAGGCCCCCAGCCACCGCACGGTGAGCATGTCCAGCCTGAACTCCCAGGAGTCCTCCAACGACATCTGCAAGCTGACGGACAAGCAGCAGGCCGAGTACCGCGACGCCTACCGAGAGTACGTGGCTCAGATGGCCCAGCTGGAGCTGTCGGGCAGCGGGGGGGAGAGGCCCGTGCAGCCCCACCCGGGCCAGTTCCTGCAGGCCTCCGGCTCCGACGACAAAGGGGTGGGTGTCCGCCCAGCCACCTCTCACGCATTAGGGGGTCCCCACCTGGGGCCCGCCCAGGCCTCACGCTGTCGGCTAGCGCGGGAGAGGCGGGGGTGGTAACTCCTGTCCTGTTAACTCCTGTCATTTAAAGTGTAACTTCACCCCAGCGCTCCACCCATTGCACAAATGTTGTCAAGGAGCTGAGCTGGGGAGGGCTGGGGTTGAGGGGGGGAGGGGGGGCCCTATTCACATCAGTTGCTTTGATGACGCATGAGTGCACCAAGAGTACACCCAAAAGCTTTGGGGCGATTTTTAAACGGATATAAACGTTTTCATCTCATTATATCAGGGTTTTTATACAAACGTGAACTTTGACAATAACACCAGCATTTGTGTGTCTATTCACAGTTCAGTCCGATTTATGTAATTTACAGCTCAAAAAAATCCAATTTAGGGTGCAGTCACTTTTTAACTGAGACTTTGTGGTCTGAAGCAGTGCCACTTCGACAGCCACGGTGTGACCGTACAGGAATGTGATCTATTTCTCCAGAAGACGGGATTACGTTGGCTTGTGATCCACATTGAGGCCAAGCCATAGTCGTCTGCGCTGTGGGGAATTACAATACTCTTTCCTTCCCTTAATAACCTGCTGGTAGTGGTTGTTTCCATTGGAACGCATTACGTGACACTGTGTTCGCTTGTTCCCCTCGCTGAATCCTCCCCCTCTTGTTTCCCAGGTGAAGGAGGCAGCGGAACAGGACGGCCGCAAGCCCTTCCCCAAGCGCGGCGCCAACAAGCCCGTCGACGCCACGGACTTCCCCGCCGGGGCCGAGGCCCCGCCCCTGGACCCCATCAGCGAGGAGGACGAGAAGCTGGACCATGGCGGTGGCAGCAGCGCCTCCTCCTCATCCCGGGCACGGGGGGCCAGGCCGTGCTACCAGAAGCTGCCCAGCGACGAAGACTCGGGCCCGGAGGAGGCCGACAACACCACCCCCCTGCTGCACAGGGAGCCGCGGGGGCCGCGCGGGGGGGCGCTGGCCAGGCCCGGCTTCCTCAGCGAGCTCCTGCTGGACAAAAAGGACTCGTCGGACTCCGGCATGCGCTCCAGCGACAGCTCCTCGAACCGCTCCCTGGAGGAGGCGGAGAGGGAGGCGGAGGCCGGCGCCAGCCGGGTCACCAGAGCGTCACGGGCCACGGCCAGGGGTGACCTGATGGAGCTGGAGGGGCTGGTGAAGACGGGGCCGCAGGACGCGGCGGCGCTGGCCCGCATGTCCATCTGCTCGGAGGCGGCGTCGGAGGGCAGCCTGATGGCCAGCAGCCCTGACGAGGGCTGGCCCTGCGGCGGACTGGGCAACCTCAACCGCACGGCCAGCAACACCACCCTCAACAACAACACCAACAACAGCAGCAGCGTCCAGCTGCAGCAGCTGCAGCAGCCGCTGCTCTCGCTCCCGCCGGGCCCAGAGTTCTCCTCCTCCTCCTCCTCCTCCGCCCTCGGCGCCCCAATGCCCGTCGCCATAGTGCCGGGGTCCGACAGCACCACGGCCACCATCGTCCACGATAACCAGAACCTGCGCACCATCAACCTGGGGGACGAGAGGGAGAGCGTCCTGTAGGAAGATCCCAGGTGTAGCTTGATGGTTCTCAACCCTTACTGGGTGACCCTTGACCCCCAGCGGTTCACACAAACTGTAATTTATAAGACTTGCAAACATTATTCTGAAAACTATGTCCACATTTGATCAAACATAAAAGACTAAATGCCTTTTTATTTTATTTATATTTATTATACTTGAAATCATCACCTAGTCCTTAAAAGCATTTCACTGCCCCTGTAGAGGTCCCAGCCCTGACTTTGGAAGCCATTTGGTGTAGTCTATATTTGTGACTCAGTGTAATTTAGTGTAGTGGCCTATTATCGGAAAGATGTCCAGACATTGTTACAAAGACAAAGATGTGGGTGTTGTGATGATGTGAAGAAAGTGTTAGTGTTGCCGTGAACTTTAGGAGTTGGCCTTTATTGCCAAACATAAATTAAAAGCTTAGCTACACAATAGCTTTATTTACTTGGGCTGTTCTTCATACGTGAATGTTTTGCCAATGTGCCGTGATGGTGTGTTTAGTGGTGGATTGTTATGCACAGTTTTGTGTAATGTGTTAAAAGTATAATGCCAAATGAAAAAGATGTGATGGCCTGTTAAAGGCCATTTGTGTTTACAGCCTGCTTCTTGTGTTTTGACAGTAGGTTATTTTACATGTAATGTAATGTGTAGAGGAATTTATATCACTGGCGGTTTCCGTGATAGAAAATATGATTTTGCATGCACTTAAGTCCAATGTGGTGGTTGACTTATTCTAAAATACTGTGTGATACTGTACATGGTTTTGTGAATCAATAAATCACGGTTTTGGCTGTTGGTATCTCCTCCCTTTTCTGTTCTTAGACTTAAAGCTATTTCCCTATTTGTACTTTTGAGCAATATGTGTTTATACAGCTGTTTATACTTCAGTGGATTTCAATCTTTGCCTAGAAAATTGCCTTTATGTGAACAATTAAGAGAATATTTAAAAGTAGTTGCAGACATTTTAATAGCTGGGTATGGCCAGTATTTAATTCATTTGTTAAACTCGTTTTGGGTTTTCACGTTAATGAAATTTCAACGTAAAAATGTTATTAAAAACAATGCGGTGTTGTTGAAAACGTTCATATCCACCGATAGGTGGCACACTTTGCATACAAACCTAGCGTCGCCAACAGGCTGAATGTTGAAACTCAGGACAGTCTTATACATTGTAGGAGTGGAGATGATTGACAGGGGTTGAATTGGCACCACGAATGTAATAAGCAACTTGTGTAGGTCTACATTCTTGCAGTGGTAGACTGTTTCCGTAAGGCTGTGATTTAGCCAACAGTATACCAGACCACGTACAAATTGTAATTAGGTTAAGAAACCTAGTTACAGAATTAGATGTTTGATCTTTTAAATTCTTAGGAACCAATTTTAAGAACCATAAAATCATATATTTGCTCAGAGTGAAACCCAGAGTATTAAAACCACTGGCTCAGGCTGTCACGGTAAACCGGTTAATCCCATTTAAGTACCCTGAAGGAGAAAGTAAAAGTGGTGCGCCTTAAATAAACAGTCAAGCAGTCTCAGGTCGTACTCCTAATGACGCATAGCCTACAGGTGGATCAGTTGGATGTTAAAAAGTTCTATAACTAGATACTGTTTTAATTACAAGACTGAATCTCTCAAGCGAAATAATACAATGTGCATGGAAATTGGCGGCTATAGCCTACCGCATGGATACAAATTCAAATAGGATTTATATACCGATTGGGAACCAAGATGACATTTTACGCATATCAAAACATCAATGTCCATTTTAACGGCAATTTGAAAATTATCACCATAGGCCATGCTTATTGTAATTCTTCCAAATTACCCGTCATTTTTAAATGAAAATCCAACTAGAGTTTTTGTATTTATTTTGTATAAAAAAGGTACAATTTACAATACTTTTATAAAAAGTCTCAGCATAATTAAGTACAGCATTACATTTTTGCAGAAGTTTGAAAGTCCTGCAACTATACAAGATAAAACTCCGATGAGTTCACAAGGTTTCATTCTTTCATTCACTTTTTTATATAAACAACGTCCAGTCCTTCATGTGCCAACAATTCTGACAAGACAAGACTAAACTTTTTACAGTAACTAAGCAAGTTGTCTTCTATTCACGTTCCACCTCCGCAAAAAAGCGAAGATTTCAAAAGGGGCATAAAGAGGGGGGGAGGGGATCCGCGTGACAAATAATCGTTTTTCCTCCCACTGTCGGGAATATAACAGGCCTTCCATTTCCAGAAAGGACAAAAATTATATAATAGTCTTAAGTTAAATAATGAAGCGTCCAAACAGAAAACACGTCACATAAGATTGTCCCATATAAGCATAGTCTCTTGATTCAATGTCACAAGAAAAAAAAGAAAAATTCCAGGCCGGGGGGATGGGGACATAGACAGAGGTGAGGGGGGAGAGTCCTGTTCCCGGGTCCTGTGTGTTTTGCGTCTTGACCAAACACCTGCAAAAGATTGAGGGAGAGAGGGAGGGAGAGAGGCGTGTTTAGAAAACGCAAACAGGCTAGGGATCCGGACAGACTGGCGCCAGGGAGGAAGCCGCAGTTTTAACATTTAACCAAACACTCCAAAACTAAGCAAACCCTGCACACCAGATGTACACACGGCGCAGCACAGGGCAGTTTCTCACAACTTCAGCCTACAATCTGGGAGAGAATCATCGTAATTGCTGCTCAGCCGGCGCCTGCCCTCTTCTTGTACCAATTATGTGCAGACATTGAGTAGTAATCCAAATAACCGTTATTTACTGTTACTGTACAGATGCTCTTCATTACAAGACAAGAGCAGAATGGTGCCCTGACGCCTGGCGTAGATACAACCGACAGAGAACCCCCTCTTCTGTCTGTTACAGTAAATATTCCATTTGCTATGCAGTATTCCGTTAGCAACGCAGTGTAGGCGAGCAGGGCAACGTGAGACGGAAACACATTAGAGCAGGGAGCAAATGGATGGTAATCTAGTCCATTCTGCTCCGGCAGACTGGTAGACAGGCTGTAGGGTAGAATGCAGAAGGAGGACTGCCTACTTACCGCTTTAACGATGCATAGTCCTGCTGTCATCTGTCATCAGCTCTGATGGCAACTCCGGGGACTGAAAACAAACATAAACACTAAGTTCAATTTATAAAGCGCCTAAATAAAGCAACAGCCCTTGGCTATTGGGTCATAGCCTAATCGTTTTCTTGGGACTGGAACAAAAGAGAAAAAAAAGGGAGAAAAAAAAAAGAAAAAAAAAAAAGAAAATGATATCTTAACACCATTTTCTTTTTGAATGAAATATCACACTAGCATACATGTTAGGTCGCACTCGAGGATCATAATTAACTAAATGTTTACTCTCTCAGACACAACATTAACCACTAATTAGCGCACAGCGATGAAACAACAACAGTGTAATTACCTGTAATGACAAGATGCTAATATCTGTATTGAGCGTAGTCAGCGGGGTCCTGGACGGAGCCTGGCCGGGTCGAGGGTGATGTAGGCTTGTTATTGCGACATTGGTGTCCAGCGCGATTTGCAGGTCGAGGATATAGTCGATAACGTGCTGCAGGATTTCCATCTTGCTCACGTTCTTGTTCTGGGGGATGCTGGGCACTAGCTCCTTCAGCTTGGAGTAGCAGTCGTTCATGTTGTACAGCAGGCTTAGCGGGTCGTCCACGGGGGTCTTGCTCCGAGAGATTCCCAGAGAGTGCTCTGACAAAGTCGCGCTGTTTATCCGGAAAGACCTCACGGGGCTTATTGCCTTCATTTCGTCAATAGCAGAAGCGTTAGAGAATGCGTGTATCAATTTCCTTGTTTTCCTAGTCCAGTTGCAGACGCTCGAGGTGCGATCAGACTGGATTACAGAGCTGTCAGTGCTGTTTATATAGCCAGCTGGCTGGGCTTTCGACGCAGAGCTATCCTCGACGCAGATTGGACAAGCGCTCTGTGGCAATCACAGCGGTTTGGCGCTTCCATTGGCTTTTGACATCTTTTGACTGAAATCCCGCCCTTATCTTCCGCGTTACCAGTGGCAACGCGAGTTGGAGGCGGCACCGAGAGGTCGCTTCAGCTCCGGTGGGCAATTTGGAAAATTGAGCCCTTACCTGTTTCTGATCAAGAAAATTAATGATTCGTAATTCGCACCAGACCAGGCAAGCATGTGCGTATGCGATTTGCAGCACAAAGAATGTGTAATGGCAAACTCAAGGAATTTCTATCAGAAAATACAACACTGCAATAAATTGTAAATTCTTACCGATGCCAAAATGATGCTGAGCACCAGCGCCGGGATTTAGTATTTTACATATTTGTTTTAATATTATCGGTTTGGTTTAAACATACATTTGCAGTCAACAAGCCACCGTAATCATTTTAGACTGTTTATGTAAAATTAGCCAAAATTAACAGCACTTTAGACTATAGTCTATTTAAAAAAAAATAGACCTAATTTTAATAGTTTATAGGATTTAATAGCACTAGTACAACATCACACAGCATCTTGAAGCAAACACAACTATAGGCTATCACGTTATTTTATGCGTATATGCTATCTTGTTTTATTTTCTATGCACAAAACAAACCAGTTTGAGCCAACATGCCACACCTGAACAGGGGTAAAACTAGTGGGGATGTGATTGTCCGAATTAATGTATAGGCTAAATCGGAAAAATAACATGTAAGAAGCATATAATGCAAGTGCGCACGCATGCGAACTATTAACACAATTCTTCTCGCAGGAGATGTGGCGTTTCACATTTGACTAGAAGTGACTAACTACATAGGCTATTTACATTTTACATAGCCTGTCGGAATGAACCATGTGTTCCTACGAATTACACGCTTCATTCTACCGCTGGAAGTGGTGCCGCGCGCGCGTCGTACACAGCGCGCGCGTCGTCCACAGCGCGCGCGTCGTCCACAGCACGCGGGGGTTGTGATTGGCGCGGCTGGCACGCGCTAATTGCTCCGGGCAGTGGTGTGTTGTTGTGATGCGCTCGTGGATCACATTTCCGTGCAAAATCAATGCATTTTTAAAGAGGCGCGGAAGAGGTCATCGTCAAATACCCCCAAGATATAACCTAGATTGAAGGGCTTTCTACATTAATGGCTAGAAAATAATAGATTGATGTTAATGTTCATGTTTTTGGTTTATTCTAATGCCTTCATTTTGAAAGAGTAGCCTATTCAACACCAGGAGACAAGCATCCATAAAGCCCATGGTAATCCACTGTGATGGATAAAGAGGAGTTTAGAGTAGCCTTTCACATGCATTATGGTCGAAATTATCTTTAGTCTATGAAAAGCATCAGTTATGATACTCCTTCTCTGGGTTAATTTTGAGAAAAACTCTAATCCCTATGAGTCGCCCCTGTTAAATATAAACGTCAAATGTTATACAAAATACAACTTAACACGGTTTAAATAACTCCTTTGCAGGCAGGCGCCAGTCTGCCAAACTATTCAGCAGACACAGGCGGCTTCTCCTTGCCTATTTGAGGATCCTTTTATGCGTTTCTAATATGATCTGGAATTCTTGCAGTCTGTCCACATCTGGTGCAATAGGATTTTTCCATTTTCTCCCTCCTTCCTTTTGCTCTCACAGCTGTGTACATTTCGCATGACACCCTGACTGATGTCTGACAGGTGATGCATTGGGACAAGAAAGGCCAATGCAGACTACAGCACTGAGCAGCCAACCCATGAGCAAACCAGTGCCTGTGCCTCTCTCTCTCTCTCTCTCTCTCTCTCTCTCTCTCTCTCTCTCTCTCTCTCTCTCTCTCTCTCTCTCTCTCTCTCTCGCAGACACACTGGCGCCGGCCACGTGACGTCACCCCATTCACAGCAGCCCTTGAGCCAGCCCTCGCGGCGCCGCCGAGGCGGCTGCCATGGTGACGGGCGCTGTCAGTCATCGCGAGGTCTCAGCTGATCAACGGGAGATCGGAATGTGATTCGTCACCTCGGTTTGTTGGGTGCTCCGGGGCCCGCACACCTGCATCGATTATAGAGTCTAAAGTTGCATTGCCGTTGCAACATGATCGCCCTGTTTTTCTGTAAAATGTAGGCGTATAGTATTTGACAAATAGATTAAGCGAAAACTCGAAGCAAAGATTTGGAGTAAAGTTCATGGGCTAGGCTACGGGACAGCGGCAGAGACCTATGCGATGGCACATCTCATTTCTGTTTGATTTAGCCTACTTTAGGTCTTATCTTGAGTAGAGATTAACAGACAGAAGTTTGTAAGAAAAAAAAAATGTTGGAAGAAACAAACCAGGCAATAATTCATTGTAAGGTTATTTGCCACTTGCCAACCAACTCAAATACATTCCTTAGTCCCCAAATAAACAAAAGCTTTCCGCCGATTCTCTTTCCTGGTCACCAACCCATTACTTTGGGTTCAGAAGGTAAGGGTTGGAAAACAAAGCGGAGCTGCCAGCCCGTTGAAGTCATTGTTGAAGTGCGCTTCACAGCCTCGTAGGACTGTTTGAACTTGTGATCTGCCTGAGCGCACCCAGGAGCATGTAGACGCTCACCGACTTTTAACTAAACTAAAGTTGTGTAGTAGGCTATAACTTCTAATTTGGGTATGATTTTGCCTCCATATTATGGGCGATGCTTTAGCATAAGTGATTATACCGTCCAAAAAGGAGAACGCATTTATTTACAAAAGATAGCCTAGCGTATGCTATTGCAGATAGACACATTATTGTCTCGTCTCGACGAACTGCTTCGTTTCGTTTAATGAAAGTTACGAATAGCCTATTTATCTCACTAAAGCGTATACACCGAACTATTCTGTCTAGATACAATCCGCGTCCGAAGAAACAAGCACCGATCCGAGTTCGCAGTGAATGACTGGTGGGCATGATCTGTCCGTCCATAAAGTTGCAGAAAATGTGTGCAGCAGCAGCAGCTCTTGTGCAAGACGCTGCCACGCGTCTGTCGCGTGTGCAAGTGTGTACGCCACACAACAGTCGTCGGCTCCCACTCTTGCTTCGACATCGACCCCCGTGGGGCGTGGTTTGGTTTGCATGTTTAGCTAGCAGTGCGACCCCGAAGACATGTGGTGTTGGTGTTAGCTTGGGTCAAGAAGATAAGTCCGTGTTTCCTATTTTCCTTCCAAGTCATCACGTGGTGGGGGATAACGTGCTGGGAGTGGACTAATCACTGTGAGTACCTGAAGTGAGTGGAGAAGAAACTTAAGAGATAATGCTTTCAGATGTTACATGAGCTCATTGGTTTAGTAGCTGTTAGCAGGTGGAGAGCATATATGCGTTAAGCTTTCACCATGTCTTTAAAATGGTTTATGGTGGCACAAATACACCCCCCCCCCCACGCACACACGCACTCACGCACACACACACACACGCACACACACACACGCACACACACACACACGCACACGCACACGCACCCTTCCCGTGGTTCAGACTAGAGCACCACTGTAACATGAGATGCTGCAGGCAGCAGCCTCATAGGCAGGCAGGAGACTGAATCACTGTGAGCTTAGCTGAGTGACCAGGCTGCCTAAGAGCCTCCCAGCCAGGCAGTGGCATAGCCACTAGTCCCTATTAGCCCTTATTGGCGAGATCAGGATGGTCTTGCAAGCTTCAGTTTGTATTTCGCAGCGAGAATCAGTCTGGAAAGCCTCGGAATCGTTTTGAATGTGTCTGAGTAGCAACTGAACTTTCCAATCAGCCTCTTGTTGATAGCTATACGGGTTCAACCAATCACCTGCCAAGTCTTTTTTTGAAAGTACCCACCATTCACAAACCATCTCAATGTACAGCTCTCCAGATGGACTTGTGACAACAATTCCTCTGGCATGTCAGGTTAAGTCCCTATAGCCTTCCTTATTCACTCCAATATCAATCATACTGTTCACCTGCACAGCCACTCTCTGAAAGATGAAGATGGATTAGGACGAATAAATAAGTCTGGGCATTTGACAAACATATCTCTAGTTCGAGCTAAACTTACTTTGGCATTGATTTGTCCAGATCCTGTCATTCTTTGTGCGAGTTAAAGCAGCGAGAGCCATTCCCGCCAGTTGGCAGTGTGGAAAGGCTCACAGTGACATGTTGACGTCACGCCGTGGCCCACCTATCACTATAGCAAACATGTCACAGCAGCTATAAACATGCCAGTGCTGCTATAATAAACGTGTTACTGCAGCACTGCTTTGAGCAGAGAGTAGACACTGAGCATGTCAGTGGACGTCTGGGGTGGTGATCCAAACGTTTGCTGAAAGATGTTTTGCATTCGTTGCCACAGTAACCCTTATTAAATCACAGTTGTCTTAAAATATTGAAGAATTGTATTTCAGATTAAGAATTATACAGTACATTTCATTGTATTGATATTGCACTTATCATGTTAGCAATTCTGACATTTAAAGGTCTATAAACTATAAATTTTATTAATATAGCAGCAAGTACAACTTTTCTATGTGTAGATAGTGGAGTCATTTCATCCTGAACAGAGAATGACATCCCCGTGTGTGTTGTGAAGCGAGCTCCTCTGCTATTTGCTTTCATAGCATGTTTGGCTGTGTGTGTGTGTGTGTGTGTGTGTGTGTGACTTTTGTTTTGGTCCAAGCAGAGCCATGTAAAAAGAGAGTTGCGTCATCTCCGTTCACTCCAATGGACAGCAACGGAGCCTCAAAAAAGTTTCCGGAAGTTAGCCTAAATACTAAAAGTACACTATCAATTATATTTTTTATGTAAAACGATGCATTTATTGACTACTAATTACTAATTATTTATATATATATATATATATATATATATATATATATATATATATATGGAACTATTGTACCATAGGCTTTGCCTCCATGAACCATGTGACCGTTGAAAATGTTGAACATGTTGA
>JAODUK010000015.1:2452832-2464236 GCA_027564635.1 Typhlichthys eigenmanni | reverse complement strand
GCTTTGCCTCCATGAACCATGTGACCGTTGAAAATGTTGAACATGTTGAACGTAACTCTGTAATTTCCATTGCTCTGGGTCCAATATGCTGGTGCTTAATGTGACACTTAGTTGCAGAAAATGTCATATAGCCGCACTTTAAATTCCAAGGTGTTTTTACTGAGATTCCAAGAGGAATTGAGAATATGTGTCAGACCTGAAACTAGCTTGTGATACTGTCTTTGCCTGAAACTGATTGGATCCTGTGGTAACTGTTTGTGTGTGTGCGTGTGTGCGTACGTGCACACGTGCATCAGAAGGGGAGGGGGGCGGGGGGCGGGGGGGGTGGGGGTGGGGGTGTTTAACCTTCCACTCAGAGAGGATGTTCCTTTCCAAAGAGTGACACCCCTGTGAATGTGACCTTGTGCAGTTGCAGTTCATAAATCTTAGATGCAGCAGAGCAGTATCTAATAGCTGTATCTATCCAGCCCGCTTGACTTTCGTTCAGATGCAAGTCATCACTGCCTCCTTGTTTTCCTTGCTTGTCTGTTAGAAAGCTTTAAGTATCACAAAATCTAAAATATATTGAACATGCTATAATGAAATATAATATAACAAGCCTAAAAACAAAGTAGATTTTTGGTATACTGTAGGTTCTCTACAACATCATATGCAAACCATTTAAAGTCATGCTGGAGAAAGTTTGTTGATATTTTAACTTGATAAAAACACCTCTTCCTTCAATGCCATAGGGCACTCCCTTAAAAGCTCCGCCCCACACATTGGAAACACATTGCCAATGCTGGGATGTTGTTGGTCTGCACCACTTTGTTTGTGTTGCCATTTACGGAGGTGTGAAGGGTACATACGCTTGTGTAGAGACACCAGATTATTTTTCCAATAACAGGCAACTAGTGGACTGTGGGGAGATATTCACTGAATTTGACATAAACGTGTATTAGCTTACAGTCACCGACTCTACCTTTAAACCCCATAGTGCTGCTTATGTCCGCCCTGTATTCACGAATTCAAAGGAACAATTTTTCTTACTTAGCACTCTGTTTCCGCCATCATATCTCCAGGCTGCAGCAGTGCCCACTTCCTTATGGCAGTGGCACTAAACCCAGTGGGCAACACTCGTGTAGCTCTTACTCAATCTTTATCTATTTATACAGCTCAGGGGGGGAAGAGAGAGAGAGAGAGTTAATGTAGGAAGCACAGTTCTTTCTGTGGGAACAGGGCTACTCGCAGCAGTGGAGCGCCGGTTGATTCATGGCTCCGTTCTATGCCATCTCTGACCACCCGCGCTCTGTGATGTTATTGCTAAGGAGGTAATTTATGTGGTGCACGTATTTGGTATGGAGGGTTCGGCGCCGTGCTCCGTCGGGTAGCTACGAACTAGGTGTTGTCACAATATATCCCAGGTTTTATCTAGCCTCCAGATCAGCCTAAGTGCCTGCTGAGCCTCTTCCATTGGATAAACAGTTGGAAAAGTAATGGAGTAATGGAGTGATTCGTAAAAGTCTTAATTGGTTTTTGACAGAGATAAAATGATGAGGAGACAGTGTTGTAGTCGTATAGCTGTTGTTTAAGAACAATAAGGATAGGTTGCTACTGTACCCTTTATTTTAGTGACGCACCAATCGGTTTCGTTTTTTGCCGGTCGCCGATTTTCAGTGCACAAAATCAACCGATACCGATTTTATACTTTTAATATATGAATTTAAGATCAGATTTTAATCATGAAATCAAGAAGAAAAAAAAGGCGTATTGACAGCCATTTAATTTACAACAAAGATCGTTTTCTGTATTGGCCATTAGAAAGGTAAATCGTACAACAACCAATCTATTCTATAGTGTAAATCGTCCGATTCAGATCTTTCTGATCTATTGATGCATCCCTACTTTATTTCAATAAATTAAAAAGTAATATACTTTTTAAAAAGTTTACTCTAGCTAAGTTTTCTTATATCTTCATATTTATCATTAAAACGCACGGGATTTACCATGTTAATTGCAATACATGAAATTTCAATTTCATATTTTTCTAGAGTTGTTTTAGAGAGTTGACGCTCCCTAAAGGCAGATCAGCATGTTGAAGGGGTCAGGTGATGGTGCTTTTAGGCGATCACAGACACAAAGGTCTCACAGCCCCTAATCCTGTTTGGCTCTCATCGCTCACCCCTCCTCACCAGTCTCATTGGCTCGCGGATAGGATCACACCTCCACGAAGCACACGTTCTAATGCCTTTCTCTTTTGGCATGCTCCTTCTAGCCCTATTACTTAGCTTATCTTTCCCAGCCTATCATTCTCTCTCTCTCTCTCGCTCTCTCTCTCTCTCTCTTTCACTCTTTTGCTTTCTGTCTGTCTTTCTTTCATTCTCCTTTTCCCTCCTCTCCTTTTTTCCAGCTTATCTGTCCTTTTCCGCCAAGGACGTCCAAGCCTTAAAAGAAGCGTCCTCGCCCTTTGAGTAACAAAAGCCACTTTCCAAATGAAGAACCAAGTCTTTGAGCGACACTTGCTGAGCCCCATTTGAAGAGAGGCCTCAGTCCCCTTATCAACAACAGCTTTAGCCCCTTATGTGGACAGCGATTAAGCACCAGGCCATTCATTCAGTGCGGTGGGAATCTGAGCGGTAATGGGATGCCGGCAAGTACGAATGCGTCATGAATGCTGCCCTTCAATTGATTCAGTAATGGAACCGTGTTTGATGTTGAGACAGACACAATCTTTGTGCCCCCTGCTACAACTACCCCGGTTTAACACAGGTTAACGCAGCTGTTTACTTTGATATCGGTACAACGAATCAACCTTTAAATGCTATTACTGTTATTAACAATGCCCCAGAGAGAACAGCAGAGGCATACGCGTTCCCGCGGCTCGTTGTGTGTGTATGTCGCAGTTAGCTTTAAATTATTGGGACTTATTGGAGTAACAAGCTAATGGAATTAAGGTGCTTGGTTTCGCGCACCGTTGCCAAGATTCTGCATTAAAAGGATGTGTGCTGAATAAATAGTGCTTTAAGTAGATGAGATTATGACACAGGAGAGATTCGCCTGTCACAGCCGCATTGTTCGTCTGGCTCCGGTGCCAGCGAAACTGTCAAGTGTGTGACTGACCATGGATGGCTGGACGGAGGGATGGATGGAGGATTCAGAGAGCTGTTCTCATCCCAGAGTGCACACCTGAAAGGCTGGAGTTGTCAAACTCTTCAATGCGGAAAAAGCTCCGCATTGAAGCTCTGCGGATGTCTCCCTAGTTTGGCAGATATAGAGAGGGTAGAGATGGACTAAAAGAACCTTTGGAAGCACACCTTAAAGACGCCCCAGCGCCCCTCTTGAAGAAAAAGAAGGGCTCGCTATTCAGGTCTATATTTGCCAGCTAATTACGTACATAAAAAGCAGAATCCAAATGAAATCCAAATATTTACCAAAATAAACCCATGTTTTGTTTAATTTCTCCATCACCACTGCCAGAACACAGTTCTCTCCATTACAGATAATTCATCTGATGTTTGTGTTTGTCAGCGGATTAGCTGGGAGGCGTTGCTGTTGGCCCATGCTGTAAAACGCTCTCATCTGTATTTTAATGGAGTAAGAAGCACTGGGAGGATGTGGCGACGTGCCACAATTTCACAGAGAAAGGGGGGGGATCGTATGTAGCAGGTAATCTATTTGTGAGAGTGTTTTATCCGTACAAATGGAATTAGCGGATGGTTTGACGACCCATTAAAAGCAACTCTGTGTACGAGCACGTGTCAGACGAGCGTGTGTGTGTGTGTGTGTGCGTGCGTGCGCGCGCTCCCCGTCTCGGGTTCCATATTTGATTGGCTCTAATTGGGATCTCTGCGTAAGGCCTTCCTGTGCCGTATTGATCTGAAGTGGGGTAAAGCACACAAGTCATAAATGAGCTGAGAACGTGTTGCCATGAAATAAGGTGCAAGCGTCAAGTAGGAGCAGCATTCATGCAGTTCTCACAGCGTGAAGTCATGCGGCATGAACTAACAGGTTTTAAGAACACACTCAAAGTCATTACAGATGTAAAGAGACCAACATCACATTACACTTTTGGACTTTTTATGTATGGTGTAATGATAGTTGCTGACGTTTCCTTCCTATATGACTTAGGTCTCAATCATTTACTTCCATTTACTTCTAGTAGGTATCTGAAAAAAATCCCCTTGTTAAAAATAAAGTGTGTCATATTTCATGGAACTGGATCATATTGTAGTGTCCTATTGTATCGTAGGCCTATATGACGCGGGACCTTAAACTTAGTCAATAGGAGCTTTATTTATTTTATTTTCAAGTTGAAATCAGAGTGCTTTAATTTATGTGCGGGTGTTGTTACCTTGTTACACACACACACACACACACACACACAGCAGTACGAGTGCGTGCCGACATTGCAGATGGTGGGGTCTCTCTAACACAGCTCTTTGTGGCCCTCTCACAGCGTGAGAAGAGAGAGAGAAAAGCCCTGTCTTTTATCAGGCAGTGAACGTTGCAGTGTTGACATTGGGGATGGCACCTAATTAGGTTAGGCCCGGCACAGCATGCATGGTTAAGTAGGCTGGCCTAGGCCGCGGGCTCCACAGATCCCAAGGTGACTGAGGAATAATATCTCACATTGCTAATGTACTTTAGCGCTATCTGTCTTCTAAAAATATTGTATCAAATTTTTTTTTCCCCCGGCAATTAGCAGGTGGGAGTCTGTGTGCTACACCCAAGGTTGAAAAACAAAAAAGGAGTCGCTGCTCTTTTTAGTGCGACAGTACAGTATCTTTTAACATTTTTTTTTTAACAAACTCAACGTATAGTCATGGAATATTGTAGTATGAATTTTAATTGATTATTTTAAGAATTGAGAAATTTGTCTTAATGCACATATAAGGTGACATAGCATACAGTATGGATGCATGTCTGAATTATGAACCGTTTTCATGTGACATGCATTATTGTCTTGTTGGCATACGGTGTCAAAGAAACACAGGGCCGAAAACAAGTTCGCAAGAACAGAATTGTATAATTTATTTCTTTGTGTCATATACAAATCTATAGAGTACACAGTGTCTTGTTAAAAGATTAAAATGGTCTCTGTCTTTAAAGCCAACATTGATGTTTGTGCCTTCTAACAAGCTGGTGTCATTTGAAGCGAGGGGCCTGAAGATGACAATATTATACAGATGATTAGTCGGCTAACTGAGAACCAAGTGTCACAGTCCCGGGTGTGTTTCACATCACTTTTTCCCAGGGGCTGTGTTTCTATTGTGTTGCTAACAGTGTTGGGGACGCCCTCACTTAGATCCCGCTTTGGTTTCCTTTCAGTTTTGGATCCTTGTGTGAAGTTCCCACTTTTAATCCCATTTCATTTTTTGGGGTTGCCACCGAGCCCTCTTTGAGTTGAGCAGTCGATGCTATAAAGGGGATGTTGTGGTGGGCCAAGAAAGGGGATGTTGTATGGGTTTGTCCGACTCTGACATGTGACAATGTAACCTGGAGGATCTAGATAGGAGGACATCTCACTTATAGCGGGGGGGGGGTCTTGTGAGAAAATTTGAACATGTTTTAAAAGTTGAGATTCTTTTAGGTAGTTTGTGTGTATGAGTGCTCATACACGTTTTGCATGTGAGCCATTTACAAGCATCTTAACAGTATAAGGTCAAATGAGCCCATTGCAGATGTCAGGGAATGAAATGAGATCATTTGGATGGGCGAGAGAGAGAGAGAGAGAGAGAGCGAGAGAGAGAGAGCAAATGCAAGAGATGCATGGTTGACAGAGGGAGTTAGAGAGAGAGAGAGAGAGAGAGAGAGAGAGAGAGAGAGAGAGAGAGAGAGATAGTCAGACAGTCATGAATAGGAGTGCGTGTCGCTAGAATCTGGACCAAAGGACAGAAGGAGAAAACTGTAAAGAAGGAGAGGGAGAAGGAGGAGGAGGAACAAGGGGAAAAAAATGTGTTTGGTGGGGTGTCCGGTTCTCCTCAAAAGCAAGATAAAGCACGGGACAGCTACAGAAGAGGAGGAGAGCGCTTTGCAAAGCCACCCCAGGCTTCATTACCATGTCAATCTGAAGGGGTGGAGGGGGGGGAGAGAGAGAGAGAGAGCGAGAGAGGGCGGGGGGGGGGAGGCCAGCTAGGACCCAGCAGTGGGGCCACATCCATATGGTGCCGCCGGCTCTGGAATGAATAGTGAATGGTTCGGCTGGGCTGCTGGAATCTGCATCCAAGCCTTTGTGGGCAGGGTGACCAAAGACAAGTGGGAGCTCTGCAGATGGCCCGCGCTATAAATAGGTAGCTAGTCTATCTCCTCGCTCGCTGTCACTCCACGTGTCTGACTGCCACCCAGTGAACCCTGAAACCCACCCCCCCTTCCCCCACCCCAGGACAAAGCGGCCGAACCTCGCCCCTGCCCTGTCGCCGCGGGAGATACGGCCCAGACTAGTCCTCCGTTGTTATTCCTGTAGTCGTCGTTCAGACATCTATCGTTTGTCAGACTTAGTCTGAGCCAGGCCACGGACCGTGTAGCTCTATGCCACCAACAAGGGGGAGGGGAGGGGGGTGGGTGCATACTGACCACTACTACTATCCAGCGACGTGTGTGTGTGTGTGTGTGTGTGTGTGTGTGTGTGTGTGGGGTGGGAAGTAAAGATAAAGAGCGCGGGAAAGGAGTTGTGGTTTTAAGGACGTTGTTGTGTGCGAGTCCCAACTTCTCGCAGATGGACTTTAAAGTGAGTGGCTAATCCCCGTCTAGATCGAGGGTCCTTTTGTCATTAAACGAAGCCACTGTCTGTTGACCATCTGGCTGTGTGTGTGTGTGTGTGTGTGTGTGTGTGTGCACGTGTGTGTGCGTGTGTGCGTGCACGTGTGTGTGTGTGTGTGTGTGATACACAGTGGGCGTGATCCGGTGGTAGAAAGAGCACCACGATATTTGCCTTGCTGACATGTATGTTGCAGTGCGCGCACACACACACACACACACGCACGCACACACACACACACACACACTTTACATACACACCCATTCACGCTCACACTTATACATGGCCATACTGTACACACATCCATATGACACACACAAACTCACTCATCGCATGCACACCCTCAAACACACATCAACAGGTTAATACGCAAATTGTTTATATACATGCTCACACACACACAGTACATACTGTATTGTACATACACACATTCTGTGCACACACACACACACATACACTGTTCTGTGCTAGTGAGGCTGTCACACAGTATGACATGTGAACCGGCCCCGACCGGAGATGTCAGCAAGGACACGATAGCACAGCTAGGCTAACTCCAGCTACAGTATTATAGCGCTAACCTCATCTTATAAGGCTTAGTGTAGCTCTGCCTACTAAGTTGTGCTGTTTTTGTCCAAACCGGAGTTCCAAACCAGGGGAAGTAACTCGGCATGCCCCCACCCCCTTCCGACGTATAATGGGCTCCTTTTTTTTCTTTTTTTTGGTGAAAGCAACCAGGTGTTCACCACGGGAGATGCTGACGAGTCCCGTTACGACAGCTCAGTGACATCATCGTGCTATTTCTCCATTACTGTGTGTGTGTGTGTGTGTGTGTGTGTTTGTGGGTGGGTGGGTGTGTAAGCATGTAGATGTGTGTGTGTGTGTGTGTGTGTGTGGCTTTGGGTGTGCTTGTGTACAACATACAAACATTTCTCCCGACAAGCTCAACATTACATCTCGGTGGGTGCCTTTTTTTTTGGTAAATATAGTGTTTTTAATTTTTAAAGCCTTAATGTGATTGGCTAATATGAGTGGGAGTGGTAGGATCAGGTCAGAGATGATTGGTTACAATCCAGAAATTATGTCACACCTGCGGCCAAGGCTGACTCTTAAATTTTCTCCTTTTCTAAATTTGGCTAAATTACATGTTAGAATGATTTACTAAATGTGTCCAGCTCTTTTAGGTCACTTTAGCACAACTGGGGAATTAAACAAAACTCCAGAGGACCATATAAGAAGCCCTCCCTGGCCTGATCTAAGACCGGAGGTACGAGTCATAGCGGAACAGACAAATCTTTGCACTGTGAAGTGAACTGCGTGTTTATCAGCTGGACTGGACTGTGTCAGTGTGCTATCTTTTGTCGGAGTGGCCCTGCCAATTCCAGAGGCCTCGTCAAACTTTATTATTTTGATATGCGTCCACTGTGAGAAATGCGTCGTTGTCAACCATGAACTACGCAGATGGGCAGGCCATAAAAATATCTGCCCAATGACGTCGCAATACGACAATATTGTGAGCATGAAATAGGTCGTGTAATTACACAGCACTCTGTCATTTAAAAAAAAACTGAAACGTGTATAGTGTTATTATATTATTAGTTATTGCATTAGAGTTATCGCGGGGTTATAAACAGAAGTCCCTCTGTTTTCTCCGACTTAAGCGCTTTCGGTGCTCTCCCGGTTTCCCAGCTGGGAAATAAGTCTGCGAGACGTGTGTGTGTGTGTGTGTGTCCACATCAATCCATTCGTCTGCTAAGAGCTTCGACTCCCGGCTGGCCAGGCCGTGTCGCAGCTCACCTCCATGCTGTTGGGGCTTTAGGACGACGAGGGGCTCAGAAGCTTTGGACCAAGGCAAACAGCAGAGCACCAAGCAAAGGGAGGGGGTGGCGGGGCAGAAAGAGAATGAGATAGAGTTGTAAAGAGGAGGACAGATGGGGCAGGGATCAAGGCTCTCCGTCCCTCCGTCCAACTGTCACTCTGCGGTGGCGCCCTTCATCTTTCTCGACGTCCCCTTCCGAGCCGCTGGCCCTGACCGCTCCGCGACACCAGATGACGGCCTCCAGCTTGCTCGGCGTCGCTCATTAGTCGGAGGACGCCCGAGCGTCGTGACTCTCTCGGCCCCCGTCCACATAACCCTCGTCATTGCCTTTTAATGATTGCAGTGTTACGGGAGGTTAGCATACATGCTAGCAACCCCACGCTATAAGCCCACGTTTGGACTTTCTCACCTCCTGTTGTTACGGCATTGTACACGCGTGTATTCTTTGACTCGCGTGCACTCAAGAGCATGCCATAGCATTCCAGGCTAGCAACCCGTGTCTTGTGGTTGCAAAGGAAGACATCGTTCGGAGGGAAGCTGGCAACACGCTGGAAAATGGCACACTTAACACGCACATACAGTACACACACATAGAAAGCGTGGCTGACAGAAAGGGAGACAGAAGTTGTTTTTGTCTTTCTCTCTTCCCCCCTCGCTTCCGCATATGGTCACCCTCTCGCTCTCTCTCTCTCTCTCTCGCTCTCTCTCTCTCGCTGGCTCACTCTCTCACTCCGCTCATCCTGTCTGTCCGTCTCTCTGTCAGTCTGTCACCACAGTAAATCAGAGGGCTCTTTGGCTTTATCTGCGCGTCCTTCTGGCCGGGACGTCTGCAGCAGATGTTGGGAGCCCGGGACAAAATGGCTCTACCCCCGCCGAGAGCAGCTTTTCTTGCACTCCTTAATGGAGGCTCCTTGAAATGCTAATGTCTCGCCATTAGTGCAGCGATGGTCTTGCATAGTGATGGTGGCAGTTGGGGAGAGAAAAAAAAAAGACAACACTGTGATACCGACCCTTTGTTGAGGGGGGGGGGGGTGTTAGGTACAGTAGTGTCATGTTGTGTTTTTCATAGTGCTCCATTACACTATCTCTAAATCAATTTCCAGAAACTAATTAAGTCACAGTTCGCATCGAGGGGTGAGATCCAGAGGGGCGTAAGTCACATTCTGGGTGAAACTGAATTTATATATCAAATTAAAGCTCTTGATGAGCCGCTTTCTACTGCCAAAAGGGCACAAGTGGATTCTTACTCAGTTTGGAGTTATTCATTAAAAACCAAAAGACTTAAATACTGAACATACCAAGCCAGTTGGTGCCAGAAGGGCATAACTGCAGTTAACGCCCTTTTGGCATTGAGAAACGTATATTTGTAAAACATGTGGTAAGGATTTATTATGTTATATTTGTATTTTATCACAATAGATTGTTATTTATTTTAAACTGTATGTAATGCTTTGTTCATATTGCCATCAGATGGGCCCATGCATTTATATGAAAAGGATGAAACGTTGGTACCAAAAGGGTGCGTGTGAATTTGAAATGTTTGTTTTGGCCCTCCTGTGAAGTTGGAGAAATATCACGTACTGATTCGTCTAACCCCTCGGCGTGTGATATGTGTGACTGACAGGTGCAGGGAACCAATGACAGCAGCGTTGTGAGCAAGGCATCGTCCGCAGCACGGGGCTACTTTCACGATGACCTTCTGCGACACTTTGTCTGTAAAGTGTCCAGGAGAGCCCCACTCATCAACAGGTCTGCCTGCTAATAACTACATCAAAATACACTTTACTGTGTGGCTGTTAGTTGTTTTATTCAACTGGACTGGGCTAATATGAGTGGATGGCCTGTGGTTGCAAGCTACAAGACGTGCAATTACTGACGTTATAGCGTTACTGCTGTCAATTATTAATAATAATAATAATAATAATAATTTATAAAATGTATAGTTGCCTTTCAAAACACCCACGGTCACCTTACAAGACAAAAGTAAATAACAATGTGACAATTAATCAATCAAATAAACAATACAAGAATACAGTGCATAAAATTTGTAATGTTCTAAAATCAATTATTTTGCCAGTATGCACAAATAGAATGAAGTATATAGGCCTAATAATGATGAGAGTGTGCTCAGGGGCTACTATGTGCGCTGGAGAGCTGTGGATCACTGTGTGAAGAGGTTTCTAGACGTCACCGGAAACTGTTCTACTAGACAGGTGCGTGGTGCAAGCAGTGTGTGTGTGTGTGTGTGTGCGTGCGTTTGTCTGTGTGCATTTGTCTGTGTGTGTGCATGTGTGTGTGCGTGTGTGTGGGGCCCACAGAGTATTTGTTTTGATCTGAGATGCTGGTTGTGCCTAGTGTGCCACCTAGTGGCAGAATATTATATAGAATCGTTTTAAACAAAATATTTCTCATGTATTACAGTCTATATACACTAGACTACACTTTAAAATACTATCGGTATTATAAATGGTATAATAATAATAATAATATTAACATGGTTTTCCTACTGTCTCTCACTCTGTTTAGATTCTGTCTTTGGGCGCAGGCTTCGATTCATTGTATTTCCGTCTGCATGCAGAGGGGGCTCCTACGAATACCGTCGTGTTTGAGGTGGATTTTCCTGACGTGGCTCGACGCAAGGCCGCCCTGATTCTGGGCAATGCCGCGCTGAGGGGGCGGTTGTTTCCTCCACCACCCTCTGCTGCAGGCCAGGGGGTCGATCGCGGTATGACATTTAAAGATGTTTATGTTACTCAATGAAATGTCTCCTTTTCTCACTCGGTTTCTCTCTCTCATTCTCTCTCTCTCTCTCTCTCTCTCTCTCTATATATATATATATATATATATATATA
>JAODUK010000015.1:2403796-2427861 GCA_027564635.1 Typhlichthys eigenmanni | reverse complement strand
TATATATATGTATATATATATGTATGTATGTATATATATACATATATATATATATATATATATATGTATATATATGTATATATATATGTATATAGTATAAAGCTTATACAGTATGTTTGTGCTTTACGTTAGGCTATTATAAGAAATGGTCCACTGATCATGACCCATGGTCTAAAATGTCTTTTTGGGGGGTTGTGGCCCAACCTTTGACAACCTCACATTTAGTGACCTTAAAAGCGAATGCAATGACATATCTGGTGTTGTAGCCTGGAGACTACAGGGAGTAGCTTGTTGTCTTCTTAGGCCAGGGAGGGTAACGAGGAAGAACGAGGTTTAGAATCAGATGGCTTCAGGTGACAGAATGGGATACACTGAGAACATGACGTCACTGGGGCAGGTGCTGTTTGAGCTTGTTCTCCTCAGGGTTAAGGTGTTTTGTGTGTGTGTGAGTGAGACAGAGAGGTTTCTATGACTGTCAGTGTGAACCTGACCAACCCGTTTTGAACTCTTAACATCAACATCTCATGTTTTATCCTCAAACGGCAGGTGAGATTCAATCCAGGTTAAAACAAGGAGGAAAGGTCCTACATTTTAGCAGCTATAGCTAAAAGATGTGCCTTTTCCTATTAGGGCAGAAATGCAAATGCATTTACTGTATACTACAGTATGTGTGCCATCAAAGACTATCTACATTGTTTTTTACATCATTAAAACTTTTGGTGAGTGCTGCTTGCTGGAGCACTGTTTGCTTGCATTATAATCAGTGGAGTATGGACAGCAGAGATCACCAGAACTCTAATCTGATTGGATTTTGGTCATAAACGATCATCAGCTGAAATAGTTAAGGAAATGTAATTTGTAATACGCAAAAAAAGAGAATGTAATTCTGCAAAACTTTAGAGCAGCCCTAATAAAAACCATGTAATAAATTAACTAGATATTATTGCAGTCCCTTCCTAATAAATGTTATGTCAGCCTTACACCTAACGACTTCCAAACGATTTCACTGTCGCAGACAAATTTCCAGTGTCTGAATAAAATCACGAGAGTCTCGCTAGAGTTGTAGCGTGTTCCCGTCATCTCAATTATTTGGTGGGTTTCGTCAAAATCAAACATGTTTAATATTTTCTTAAGTCTTTAGTCTTGGCTTATGTAAGTTAAGTAAGAGGGGTCTGCACACACCAGAGCGCCGGTTTGTTTTGAAAAGTGCTGGAGCATGCGATAGGCCTAAATTATGGGAAAACACCTACATGACTCTGTGTAAAGGGTAGTCTGCATGAAACAAATCCATAGAAGCTTACGTATCAGCATTAGTTTAAAATGTTCACGAAAGTCAATCCAGATACTTTCCCAATGCCCTTCCCTACCTACAACTACGGTAGAAAAACATCTGAAAAACCTCTGTTGCGAACACTGCCGCACATTAAAGTGGAAAGCCTTAAAAATGGTGTCACAGATGTAACCTGTAGCTAGTATTAAAATTGATGTAAACAATATTTTTTCTTTAAAAAGCCAAAAACAGAAGAGGATAAATTTCAGTGTAGTCTTCCACATAAGACATTATCGATGGGATGTTTCTGAAGTTCCAGACCAGCTCAACATATAGACTAGGTGTATTATTATTATCATTTAGTTTGTCTCTATGATTCCTTTATGAGATACAGGGTATGGGTCCAGCCGCAGACTAACATCCCTGTGACGTGAGAGGGTGTGACTTTAGTCTTTTCAAAGTCTTTCTAGAGTCTTTTCAAAGTCTTCCAGTGTATGGTCAGTGTGAGATAATGTCAGACTTTAGTCTTTTCTAGAATCTTTTCAAAGTCCTTTACTGTAAGGTCAGCATGAGTCAAAACAATATTTCCCTGAAATGACAGCAACTTGCTAGAGGTAGATAGAACAGTTTCACAAAGTTATAACTATGTGGTTGCACCACCAATTTAACTAAACCACCTAATTTTACCATTTTGTTTTACTTGTGTCAGTTAGAATCAGCCAGTTGGGTAACGGAAATACTGTAAATCGTTAACATTTCAGAGAAGAAACTACAACAAAAAATATACAAACCCCACACACAACCACTAAATCCATTTACAGTATGATAATTTCAGTTGAATCCTAGGTTGGTCAGAAAAGTTTTCAGTCTCCTAAAAAAAATAAAAGTTTGAGCAGACTTCCTCTTCTAGACCCGATTTCAGGTTGTCGCTCTGCCTGTCGGTCCTGGTAAAATGTTTCTTTGGTAATTCATTTGCAATTAGGAAATGTAAATCAGACAGGTGCTGCTGGCATCTATTGGCGTCTGTATTTGTTTTACCTAAGGCACTTCAGAGCCTCTGTTTGAAATCGCACACACACACACGAATGCACGCACATACAAGTGAGCGTGCACGCGCACGTGTACGCACACATACACACACACACAGCAAGGTCACCTTTATTTGCTGTGGAAGGCCTTTCATATACAGGAGTCAGAAGAAACATTAGAAGTGCGATAAGAGCTGATTTCTAGCAGCGAGAGTGGCTCTTTCTGGCTGACATATGTTCACTGTGTGAGAGAGAAGAAATGGGATCATCTCTCTGCACATAAGGAGAGGTGCAGATGCTTTGCTCACTGTGTGTTTGTGTGAAGACAGTGTGTGTGTGTGTGTGTGTGTGTGTGTGTGTGTGTGTGTGTGTGTGTGTGCAAGTATGTAGGTGTGTGTGTGTGTGTGTGTGTGTGTGTGTGTGTGTGAGAAGAGTGTGTGTATGACGATATGGTCACATGCGAAGGCATGCTTGTACTGTACTGTATATGTGCACGTGCATGTGCGTGTGTGTGTGTGTGTGTGTGAGAGAGATACACTAAAGAAGCATGCTAGCATAGAAAGTAGAAGTTCCAGTAAGCCACATTTCAACTGCAATTGAATCACCTTTATTAACACCAGCTATTTGCTTATTTTCTCCTATTATTTGTTCCTTATTATTATTATTATTATTTCTACAGTACAATGGCCAACTCATTTGACAAATGCACTATTTTAATGTATGAACAGTGGGGCCAGGACATATTAAAACACACACGCACACGCACACGCATGCACGTACAGTATTTTACACCACTGGCAAGCGCCGTATTCACACCAGCTGCCTGGATGCATAAACCACCGGCTTGTTGTTAAGTCCACGGCTTATAAAGAGCTGCCAAAAAGAAAGCTGGGGTGGAATAACGGCATTAATTCCCGTGATTTTGAGCCACGGCTCAGACGCCGGGCGTTTAAAAGCGCTTATAACTAACAGCTGGTGTCAACAAGGTAATAAAGAGACGGCCTCGTGGGGGACGACTGTGCCCCATTTGTGCCGGGGCAGCGGGATGCCCGCGCGTCAGTTTAGCGAAGGCGGGCACATGCACGCACGTCTTGGCAGTCCTGCTAGCGAGGGGTGGCTGGGTGGGTGGCCGGGGAAGTAATAATTTGTCTCTAACAGCGACTCGTGTCCTATGAATATACAATGCAGTGGTGCTGGAGCCGCCCGTGGCCTCTTTGTTTCCCCGTGTTGTTGTTGTTATGCGTCAAGCTGTTCCTTAATCGGCGCCGCAGTGGGCTGCCAATGACATCACTGCTTGCTGTACGCACGCACGCACGCACGCGCGCACACACACACACACACACACACACACACACACACACACGCCTTCTCGCTCAGGTGAAAGGTATCATTTGCCCCTGCTCCTGCCAAGTCAGGAGTTGGGGAAACTTGAAGTTCACCCCCAGTCCGCAGAAAGCGACAGAGGTTTGATGTCCATTACCAGAGCCCTGTAACCGGAGCTGACGTGGGTTTGGAGTGTGCTAAGTGCTTTGCGGCCGCATTAGCTAACCCTAGAAACCTCTCTTTCTTATTCCCCTCTCTCTCTCTCATCTCCTTTCTCCTTCCCTCCCTCCCTCCCTCCCTCCCTCCATCTGTTGTCCTCTCTTACCTTTATTGAGTCTATATCATCATCATCAAGGTTGCGGTTTCTCATTAAAATAGTCAGCACTTGGCTGGACTGGGGCCACAATGGGCATTACGTTCCGCCATCCATTAAATTGTCCTTCAGGACGAGGCGGAGGCTTGTTAATGCCTCGACACTTCGGCACTTAATCTGGCCCTCTCTTAAAACCGCGCTTCGCGAGTGATGATCGCGAGCGCACGCGTCTTGGCCGGGCAAAACCGCGATTAGAAGACATGACTAATACGAGCATTAGCGCTCGTGTGTGAGAGTCAGATTGAAACTTTGGTTTATTTTTAAAGAGTAAATTGCTCGCAAATGTTCAAGCTGTCAGTCAAAGTGGAGGAGGACTGCAAGGTGTCCTGAAGGTTAATGGATTGGGAGAGACGCTGAGCGATTTAAGCACCATATGGATAGGTTCATAATCTACAAGCTGTTCAAGGTTGAACCCATCCAGAAAACTGTAGGGTTGAGATAATAGCCTTCTTTACGCAACTGTTGTTAAGCTTCCAGACTCCTTTCAATAATGACGGAACTGATTTAGGACCTCAGACCATGTTTATTAACACTGCTTTTCTTTCTTTCTTTCTTGTCCACCATAACATCATTCTTCCCTCCATCATTTTCATTTTTCCTCCATCCATCTTTTTATTCCTCAGCAATATCCACAGTTTGTGAGGAACTCACCCACAGAACCATCTGTTTCTAGCCAGGCTGTGAGCGTCACTGAAATATGTAGGGCCTAATTAATTCAACTAAATTGTTTTAGAATAGATTAATACAATGATGGCAGTGCATGAAAGGTTATTTCAAGTACACTCGGCTAATCTCATCAAAGGGTAGAGTTAGCTGAACTGCACTAAACAAATAACCAGTGTGTCTATAGACCGTTACTGTAGTTCTGACCAAGGGATTTGATTGGACAAGAGGCATTCAGTGAGTGCCAATATTTCAGTCGCACTGGGACTTTTAACTGTGCATGTATCACTCCACTTTACCATTTATTAATTCAAAAAACAACAAACTTCTGACAAGCTACAGTATTAAATTGACTTCACTGGCTGAATGATAAACGGAAACAGGCAAATGTAGACGACTACGTGATACAAATATCAATGAATTGGATACAAATTAGCTGACCTACGATAAGTTGAGAAAACGTATGTAACAAGCAAGCGTGACGTTTATGTTTTGCTTGGTAACAGTCCAGCCACGTAGTTGCCGACACAGAACCAAGACTGTTGATAGAAGTATAGAACTATGGTTGCGGGACTATTTGTGTTGGCGGAGCCAAATTAATCATTTAACAAACAAACAAATCATTTTCTGTTGGTGCTTATTTCCATTATTTACAAATGAAATGCACGTGTCGAACTGTTGAACTGTTGAACTGAATAACACACTCGAGGTCATGCGTTAGACTGAATATCCGCACGCCTGTGATTCGGTCGCAGGTACGAGACCGCAGGCCGAGTGGCAGGCCGAGTGCCGAAGATAATCACAGTCTAACGCACTCCCTCATCATAGGTACAATGTTTTGGCTGACTGTTTTTCTCATTTTAGGGGTGCCAGACTGATCCTTGATGGGCAAAATTACATTGGGAAATCACGTTGGTATTACAAGTTTATATAACCACACTGGATAAACATATTCACTTATGGTTATACCCTTTTAAATGCAGTCCTATGTATGTCTTCCTTTTACTCAGCTAATATCAGTAATATATTTCCATGTCAATTTATACCGGCAAGCCAGAAGCAATTTTAAAAGAATAGACGTCACATTTTTCAAACGGCAGATATCTCATCTGAGAATGAAACTTCATCTACTATTCCTAAGAGAGAGCGGGGCTGTGCCATCATTCACCTGGACTAACCTCTATAGGGAACTGTGCAGACAAGCATGTGTCATAGGGCTGTTCATCAAGATTAATACTGTCTTTGTGTTCTCCCCCGAGGAGCACACTTAACAGAATCCCCACTAGCTAGCCTCCTATGGACTCCCCTGGTTCATTTACCCAGGTATTATGGTAGTACACTTAATTCATAATTCCATAATTCCCACACGGACCTAAACCGATACAGACAAAGACAAACACACACAAACACATGAGCGCACACCGCTTAGACAATAGCAAGAGCATTTTTTTAAGAGGAAGAATATGATAATGAACCTGGCTTGATAGAGTAATTAACTGGGCTAAATGGAAATCCCATGAGGTTCAGTGATAGTTAGCAGATGTTCTCTAAAATACATTAAAGACCAAAACGTCTTGTGGCGGTAGGGGAGACAGAAAAACTAAAAAGAGTGAAAACAGCTACTGTATTATGGTCAAGTGACACTGGGGTTTTACAAATAATTGCATGAGTGTGTGGTCTCGACTTCTGCGTTTTTTATGTGTCTTTGTAGTGGCGACGAATCAGCCACTCAGGGTCATGTGTTTTACAGCAGTCATAAAAAGCTATTTGTCAAAAAGGACTACCTCAGGCAGCCTCGGTTCAAACAGAGCACTTTACGATTGAGGAGAAGATAAATTCCTGGTGGTGATACAGTTTGTAAAATTGGTTTCTGATTATATTAGTGAATTTGCTTGTTTACGTAATTTTTTTAGATTGTGTGTGGTCTAGTTATGTATACAGAAAACTAAGTGAGATAAATAAATAAATATATATGTATTTATATAATAAGTATTGTATATTGTTGTCCAAGAAAGTCAAATGCATTTGGCCAATGGATTTTAGTCCTCTGTCTGTCAGTGGAATACTGAGGCTTAACGTTTTTTTTAGCTACAGTACATCAGATCCTACAAGTCTCAGAAAGTAATGTGACTATAAATAACATTTCTAAAAAATGACTCATGTATGGACTGAAATGGACAGAAAAAAGACTGTGTGCTATATTAAACACATGCTCAGTTGAGTTAGCTGTCAGGTTGACTCCAAGGCTTGGCAACATGGGTGCCACTACCACAGCCAGTGAAGTCCCACTCTAAAACAAGCTACAGTAGCTTACTCCAGCACACCAATACCAGCCATCTGCTTTCCTGCCTGAACTTTGGAATGAAGACACCAGCGTGTCAAAGTTCCTCTTTAACAGAAACATGTAGCATGCCTTACTCACAGACACATACAGGCAGGCACTCAGTTTGGACTATGGTTTTTTTTTCATTCTGTTGCTGAGGGTGAGGGAATTTTCCATTCCTATATGCCTCATTTAAGTAATTGTGCAATTATGGCTATTTCTGCACAGAAACCCCAAAAATTACACTTGTGGTTAAAATGTGTTTGCGAGGAGAAACACCTGTTAATATTGTGCGTATCGTCACATTTATTCTAGACCGTCCATGTGGTCAGTAGGTGTACGGCAGCTGCAGGAAGTGGAATAACAACTTCCCATTTACTCCACCTCCGCTCACCCACTCACCGGCTACAGCCGGCCATGTGGTTAGCCACTAATGGCCTGGCACTCGACACACACCTAACACAAAGTACACAGCAACACACTAAGACAAATCCACACAGGCAGACAGACACTGGACTCACCTCGCCAAACTTTCATGAACATTATTTAGGTCTGTGTTTGCTGATTGTGTACACTTTTACATTATTTAGGTCTGTGTTCGCTGATTGTGTACACTTTTCTGTATAGCTCAGCTTCTGTTGCTGTTCCTATGCAATGGGAGGTTTGTGAGTTTGAACTTTGTGCGACCTCCCGCCTTAATCGATTGATCCATCACTGCAGCGCTAACTCCTCTCACTTTCTCTCATCTGCTTCTTTTCTCTCCCTTTTCCCTCCCTATAATCTAATCGTCCTTTCTGTTTCCTGACTCCCGCAGGCACACCCCGTAGTAACGCGCAAAAATCCAGAGAACTTATTTTGACATACATAATGTGTTCCAGAGGAGGTCTCTCCTGGCCTCTGCCAAACTGTTCTGTTTACATTATGTGTGAAAAATGCCTGAGAAGGAACCTTCCTGACCCGACATGACAGGACAACTGATATCAAGCCATAACACCGTGGCCCTTTTTTTTTTGTTGCTGCTTTCACACGGTTACGCGGAGTGAGTTATTAGGTAAGGCGGTAATTGTCCGGAACATGACACGATGAAATACGCTGACACTTTTGACACATTGCTATCGGTAACACCTGAGACGAAAGGCAGTAGGCTGAGTTACAGTCGTGGTTGTGTCTGTCATAAACCGTCAATAAAACATAGCTGTCACATCACACCATATCTTCCCTCGGGTGCTGATAGGGAAGTTTATATATTGTGCTTCCTGTTCTGCTGCTAGCTTGTGTTCTTTTTTTTCTTCTTCTTCTTCTTGATAACATGTTTAATCACATGCTCAGATCTGATCCTATTTTTACGAGGTGACGAAACTAAACATTCAAACATTCATGTGTTAGGTATACTCAGAGGCACGATATAAGGAGATATGCCACTTGTATAATTGTGAATGGAGCTCTATGGGATAATTCTGAAACGGCAAATATGGCAGACGGGGGAACGTATCCAAATAACACATAACATAATCCAAACGAGTCAATCATATACTTTATAACTGCCAAGCATTAACCTATTTAACCAATCGTGTTGTTGCATTGAGGTAAGCCACCTGCCTATACACAAAGTCCTTATAGGTAAGTCTCACCACTAGGTAGCCATCTTTGAAACGCCAGGACATTTATGTTAAGAAGTAGGGGAGAACTGGGTAATTCGAGCCAGTGGGGAAGATAAGCCTCCCACAATATCCAGGTAACCAAACACAAATGTTATTATGTGACCACATATTAACGAAGTTCACATTGGTCAACCCATCTTAGACTCAAGCACATGGAGAAAGTTGTATGCAAACCAAAGCAAACGATATGACTTTTGTCATGCCAGGTGAGTGCATCATTTTACAAATGTTGTCAGTGTTTAAAATAGATATGTTTTAGACAGTATTACCTGTTATTTTAAGTAGTGTGAGATAGCAAACAACGTCATCAACTTTGCACAATTGTTGATCTAAACCACTGTGTGAAACAGTTTTGTCAAAATGGAGGTTGTGGGGTAAAATGTTCCAGTGGCTCAATTTACCGCAAAGGTTGAAATATGTTACATATTTACAGAATAAGCTGTGTATATAAGTATTATTTTGTTATATTCTGCATATATACATACACAAACACACACTGACTATGTGTCACTATTAGAAGTTCATGTTAATTTTATGTTACAATGTTGATGTAATACATATCTAATTGTTGACTGATGTTAAGTTTAAGCCACACAAAAACATGCTGTAGCCTACATAATAGTGTAGCCATCATCTTATATTTTAATGCTACATAACCACACACTAGACGATTCAGTCAAGTTGCAGAACCACACACTTGCCGATTATCCCAAACGATTTCAGAGTGGCGATTCCAGGGACATGGGATCTCACGTGTCCCTGTGAGATCCCATGCACAGAGATGTCTGTATGAAGTAGGCTACAGCAGAGACATTATATAGAGGAGACATGTCACTTACGAGAAATTTCAAGGGAGCTCTATGGGAGAATTCGGAAAAGCCAAATGTGGTAGTTGGAAGAACATACAGGTATATGACGTACAATAAGCTCAGTAACCTCAGTTGAGGTTTTGCGACAGTTACAAATTGTGGTAGACTTTGAACAAATGCACACAGCAGCTGCCAGCCTTCTACCTATATTGTTAGAATTAGATAGATTTTGTACAATTAATTAATTAAAGAGTCCATGTGAAATGTGTAAAAACATTTTGTCTTTATTTCACTACCGAGTGGCGAGACTTGCCTATAAGTACTTTGGCTACAGCTACGGAAGTTACCGGTACTTGCCTACATGGTTGCTAGTATCTATGGCGACGTTGTTGTGACTCCCAGTCAGCTCACCTCTCATTGGCTATTGCTAGATTATGCTAAGGTTCCAATCACTGTACCTTTCACACTAAAGGATTTCAAGTTTAGAATTTTGGGAGCCTCCGGGCTAGTCGGCAACGATAATATTCGGTCTGTAAACCCCTCACACTACAGGATAACCCCTGTGATTGTCGGGAGAGGCAAATCGGACCCAGAATCGGGCTAATAATCCTGTAGTGTGGGGCCAGCATACGTCAGGGGTACTGTATGTTCTTCCAACTACCACATTTGGCGTTTCAGAATTCTTCCATAGAGCTCCATTCAAGGTTCTCCAAGTGGCATGTCTGCTCTATATAGTGTCTCTGCTATACATTCCTAAATTACTGCCAAAGGCGTTTCAAAGATGGATGCGCAGTGGTGAGACCTGCCTATAAGGACTTTGGTACACTGCACAGAGCAAGGCACTGCCCAGCTATCCATTTAACTATCTCAGCCCAACTGTCTGGTATTTTCCAAGCAAGTCCAGCTCGAAACCACCATTGTAGTGGTTAGAAGCTAGCAGTTAGCTCCCTGGGGAATGAGCCATCGTGAAACCACTCCCCATGATTTATTATTCTAACAACCACAGCCGCCTCAGACGGAAAACGGAAAGCTTCCCTCTGGACTGTGTGTGTGTGTGTGTGTGTGTGTGTGTGTGTGTGTGTGTGTGCGTGTGTGTGGTTTTAAGTGTGTGTTTAATATATTAAGTTTAGGAAGACACATCTCAACCTATGTAAATAATTAAATAAACCTAATGCAAATTTGTGATTTTAGTATCAGTTTAGTTAAATTCAGACGGTGCATATGCTTCTATTCATACAGTACATGAAACATTCACAAAGCTGTTATTTTTTTGTGTTTAGCTCAGCTGAGAGCTGGCTATACAGTGCATTTGTCATATTCAGACCATCCCTTGCTGCCATGGTAACCCCCTTTAATAGTCCACAGAGTATGACCGTGACATCTGCCATGGTGTGCTCAACTTGTTTGATTATTCAAAGAAACATTGTTATTGTACAACATCCAGCTCCCAGCTCGCGATTCGTTTGCATAAAGAAATGCAATCTCACAACACTAATTGTTGTAGTTTTTGGTTTCTTCCGCAACGGAGAACTTAGGGATTTCTAGTTGGGCCTCTTTGTGATCTGTTTGGCATTCATTCAGCGCGATGTCCAGGTCTAAACGCAACTTGACTGCCTCAGCAAATTAAGAGACACAAGTCGCGCGGTTATTGTTTGTGTGTGTATGTTTTTTTTGTCTACGAGCAGAGAACAGGAGTACAAGGTTCAGCGCAGCCATGCGGGGGAATCACTCCTCGTTGGTTAACCATTAGCGGACGCCATCAATCATTCTCAGAGCCTGCATGAGAATTTCACACAGCTGTCATTCCTGCTCTTCCTCGTCTTCACGCCACCGGCCTGAACTTCACCGCGTCCTCGATGTCTCTGGCCGCCAAGGTTCCCTCTCCTGCCTTTCATGTGTGCTCCCCAAACGGCTTTTGTGCCGGGAACTCGGGTGTCGCGAACAGCCCTGTGACACCATCTGCTACAGCGGCACCGAGCAGATGACGAAGCAGTTAACATCTTCCCGCCGTCTTCTCCACCCAGATACTGACACTTACGTACAGATGCACAAACACAAGCAACTGAAACAAGCAGACACGCACACGCACACACAAACACACAGTCACCGGCATGTTCCCTAAATGTTTTACGTGTGTGTGTGTGTGTGTGTGTGTGTGTGTGTGTGTGAGAGAGAGGGACAGCTAAGCGCCGGGGGAGGAGTTGACCAGACTGCCTGACTCCTGTCCAGGTTCTCTGCTCCTGTGGGAGAGGCACAGAGAGAGAGAGAGAAGGGGAGACAAAGAGAGAGAGAGATGAACAGCAGGAGGAGGGGATGAGGGCAGCTAGAGGCTAGTGTTGGAGGAGAGAGGCAAGGCAGCAGGGGACTGATTAAAGGTAAAAGATGGCTGAGGAGAGGTGCGAGGAGAGGATGCGTGATTGTTTGCTGGTCTTTAAAGCATCTCTGTTTGTTTACTGAAGAAGTCAGGCCTGTAGTTAGTTCTGCTTTTTGGGCTCACGGAGGGACTTTGTTCCAAAATATGATATCTGCAGATGTGATTATGGAGCTAAAACTGCAAGTGTGAAGCCTATTGTTTGAATTGAGTTTACCTTTTTAGAGAGTTTGCTCATATTTGCTTTACATATTGAACAAAGAACATCTGCTACCATTTCTTAGTTTTTTCAAAATGGAGATGGAAGATTTAAGATGGAATCATAATGGAGTCATAGCATGACTTCACAAAACATAGGGATATTTACAGAAGTTCTATATTCAGACACCTGGAGCAACAAGAGTCAATGTCAAAGGGACAAAGTGTGAATTTCCACAGTGCTACAGGTTTATAGAGTATTTCAGCAGTGTGCATGAGCAATTGGAGACAGAAAGAAGTTAAATGAGAAATAGATAACGCTTCACTGAACACGTCCAATCTAATACTGTGCATGTCATCAATTTGGTCGCCCTATCAAGGAAGTACAATATGTTTCAATTATTTTGCTCACTGCTGCTTCATTTGAATATTAGGCTTTTTTATTGCAGTCTGTGTAATAAGAGTTTAAATTAAAACCAGGCTTCCAGACAAGAAGTTATTTTTTACTAAATAAATGACATTGAGTTGTGCAGGGCGATTAAAGTCTACGCTTGTCAGTCAAACCGATCCCGTACAATTGGCAGCATTATCAAAGTACATCTCGCATAGATTATCGTAATCAGATTCTACTTTAAAATGTATTTCGGCACGATGATAACCCCAGAGCAAATCTATAATGACAGCTTAGACCTTAAAACAGGCCAAAGTGTTTAATGGAGTCATCAGCTCCCTCACACACACATACTGTACACACGCACACACACACACACACACACACATAAACACAAACACGCGTGCATATCCCTCAGATCCCCAACAACACGGAGCAAAGAAGCGTCGGGAGATGTTTAATTAAGACAACAGATCAATTAACAGCTCAATTAGCCTGGCTAATTAGGGGCTCAGTTGGAACAAAACCCTGCTCTCCTCTCCTCTTGTCGGCTCTCTCTCTCTCTCTCTCTCCCTCTCTCTCACTCGCTCGCTCTCTCTCTCTCCAGCACACACTCACACACTCTCACACGCACACGCATGCACACAGACACACACACACACACTCTCTTGTGGCCTCAGCAAAGGACATGATTGTCGCTAAACCTTGCTATAGGCCACCTAATCCCACTTAATCGCCAGGCCCCCGATTTTTGGCTGAAAATTGCCTGGAAGGGAGGATCTGAGCAGGAATTCTCTTTGCGGGCCAGTTTTATCAGCGAATCCAGGACACTGGTGATTTCAGACCGCTAATTGAAGTTACCGCAGCCCGAAGCTTGTTGGACGGGAATGTAGTTAACCTGCTGAATTCGGTGGCACCTTGCATTAAATTGGAACATACTGTACTGCATGTTAACATGTGTGTTAACCCCCCCCCCCACCCTTCCCTTCCACACACACACACACGCATACAAATTGCATATTTTCATCTGTGTGTATGTGTGTGTGTCTGCCAGCGTTGTCTAGCCAATGTACCTGGACTAGATTGTACGGATCAGTCCAGTCTTCTGGGGCTGGTGGAGAGGATGCTGCCTAACTTTACGCACCATGGAGAGCATGTGCTTGGCAGGAGCACAGTTCTGGAACCTCCCCGCCCCCACCCAATCCGACCACCGTGCCAGTAGGTAGACAGCCCCATTAGCTGCCTCGCATGGAATCCAGGGCTGCAGTGGGGGTTTGAAAGAGAGAGCGAGAGAATTCCTCTGAATGTGAGCCTGTATGGTATACTTACGCTACTGTACAGCATCTGTGTGTGTCTGTGTGTGTGCGTGCGGCCTGGGCCTGGGCCTGGGCCTAATCGTGGACCTGCTACGTAATGAGAGCGGACAGTACAGCTAACCTGCCTGGTGTATTGGAGATATATGGGGGTGACCTGGCATTTGAACCTTGCAACGGATCACGCACACAATACTGTACACGCGCAAAGTTCAGGACAGACATCACACCATCCCTCAGCATAACTGAGAGACTTAGTCTCGCTCTGCCGGGAAGGGGAAACAGGGATGAGAGACCCTGGAAGAATCCTCTCAAAGTGAAGGAGACGGCTTGAAATCTTGCTTTGATGCATGGCGTTCTCCTCACCGGAACGCACCCTCACCCACGTACATACACACACACACAGACACACACACTCACTCACACAGAAGTACTGTACAATCAGTGTGGGTTTTGGGTATAGTGCAAAACTCGTGACAGGATGCCTGGCCGGCTGTCATCATTAGCAATGACTCGGGGAGGCACACACACACAAGCACTTCCCCATTCCATACTGTTACCTAACTGCGACAGCTGTGCGCTGTGACCGCTGGCTGCTGACCACAGCCACTGTGCGATCTGACCGTCACTGCCTTGCAATGCCGCCACTTCCTGTTCCCCTTCCCCTTCCTGTCCATCTGAAGCCCTGGGCTGCACTGACATTAACATTACATTAACCCTGTCATTCCTCGGCGGCTGCCGTCGGTAGCAAGCAGACTGTAGTTAACCTTGCACTGACCTACTGAGCAAGCGTTTACGGATGGAGTTAAGGAATTATTGTGCAAAGTGTTACTTCCTGCCAGCTGTTGCTACTCGTCGGATGTTACCTTTCCTGCTCTTTCTCTCCCTGTTGATTCTTTCTCTCTGCCTCCACGCTTTATCTTTATTCTTATCCCATACAAACACACGCATCAATAAACGACTCATTCTCATATTGCCCCGTTGTGCTTGTGTAACCAGGGTTTGTCCCACCCGGGACGCTCTCCCCGCTCTCCCCGTGTAGTTATACAGGCTGCTAGACACCTCCTTCAATGAAAAGCGTGTGCGTTAACATTGTACATGGCGAGTTGTCAGGAGAACACACTCACATTGCGGTTTGTTGGAAAACTGTGCAGATGTTCCACAACTCCGCTCGACCCGACTGGACATGTCGATCTCTAAAAACTCCAACCGACTAACACCGACTAACACCAATTTACTGACGGCGCACACTGCGTTGGTTGGAGTCGGCCGGTGTTTGTCGGGGCAATGTACAAGCAGCTTTAGCGTGCCTTGTAGAGTGTCCCTGGATTCCATGCGAGGCAGCTAATGGGGCAGTACCCACTGGCACGGTGGTCCTGATTGACTATATAAAAAAGAGGCGGGGAGGGGGGGGGGTGGCTCCAGAACTGTGCTCCTGCCAAACACACGCTCTCCACGGTGCATAACGTTAGCCAGCATCCTCTACATTACTCACTTTGTCATTTTGTCGTAATTTCTGGACGTAGGAACGCGATTCAAGCAGAGGTGTGATATGAAAAAGACAAACTCGCCATAATACGCCATTTTCCTACTGTAATGTCTCGACTTGTTTGCAGGTAGGTTATTCCCCATTTTATCAAGTAGCATTAGCCAAGGTCTGACTTGTCCAGTCAGTTACAGTTTGGGCAATTAAAACCTTAAAACCCAATGGGCTTTGGTGTACATCGCCAGAGTGTCCTTTGAGGTGTCGGACAGAGAGGTATAACTGCCCTACGCTAACCAGCTGACCACTGATACACTCGCGTCTTCCAACATCTTTGCTCTGCCTCAGGCGGTTTAGATGGGAGTTAGCAGCTTGCCCTGTGACCCCTGCAAAGCCAAACTGAAAATGAAACTAAAGATAGTTAGGAGCATGACTCAGCAGAAGTTCAAAGGCATTGTGTAATGAAGTACGCACTGTGTTATCTACACTTGCAAGCTTGTAGGCTAATCAGCGTGTCCACCCTTGCTTGCGTTGTAGACGTCCAGTGGATGCGAATGGACCGGTGTGAGAAGTCTTGGTGCTACCAGAAATAGGTAATCATTTAAGCCTTCGGGCTGCCTCACTGCTCCCCAACGCTTCACCACAACCAGTACTGTCCTCTCTTCTGTCTCGAGGTCTTTCCTTTCATTTGCTGGCCATCCCCATTATCTTTCCCCCCTCTGTCGGGGCCATTCACTCTTTCACTGGTAACGACAGACTCACAGTATGTTCTTTTGTCAAAACGCGAGATAGATAAAAAGATAAAGAGGGGAGACAGAGAGCAGAGACTAAGAGTAGCCAGGGGAGGATTCCAGCAGTGGTAATTGGCCTTAAGCCATTCCTCTGGCCTGCTGCACCCTGAATGGTCTTTTTAATGAAGCCCCTTTTGTTGTTTTTTTTACTTCTGTAGGATGTAGGGTAAAATTAGCATACTCCTGTGTCTGCATCTTAATGAGCGCTTACTACGGGTCTGACCGGGCTCAGAGCTACGCCCCACACCGGTATTCTTATCTCACTTACAAAGGTAAGCTAAGGATAGCTGTAACAAGTGCAACTGTTCTGCTTTATCTGGTTTAGGCGTTGCGGTTTATTGCGTGGACTTCTGCAGTACAAACCGTTGCCGTTTTGAAACTATGTAGCAGCCGACCGCTATGAAGTTAAGGACCCTGGGACAGCTGTGGTGAACACAAAGGCTGGGATTTCAATACATAATCTGACAAAGATAAAATGTAAAAAATTATATATATAAAAAAAACCGTTTTCCCTTCAACTGCAATTACATTTTTGTTCAAAGCCATTCCCTTGCGTTTACGTAATACCTCACTCCATCCAGCGTAGAGTACGCTCGTGCATGTGAAAGGGTTTTTTCACATGAGGCTTACAGCAAAGTATTCTTAACTGCTCCGCGGACCCAACCTGTCAGGCTAACTCTGTATGCCCACAGACAGGCTGGAGTCTGGAGTGTTTGAGCTCGTCCTTGAGCCGGGGTTAGGAGAGCATTCCTCGCCGAGCCGGGCATGTACAACTGTTGGCTAATCCCACTGTAGACCACCTTTCATCCGCAGGTTAATGCTTTGTGAAGCGCCAAGCTGTGATCAGGCCCTGTGCCGACAGAGCCATTGGAGTTTCCGAGCTGAGCGGGTCAACGGGGGCATCGGGGGGGGAAAGGGAGCAGGGCTCAGTAGAACCAAAGTGAAAACGGACAAATGGAAGAAGGGAGCTGAATGGTGTGTATTGAAGGGCTGCTCTGCAAGTCTGGCAGATAATTCCAGGTGTGATAGAGATGGCTGTGTGTGGTCTTGGCCACCTTAAAATGGTTTTTAATAAACAGTAACAGTAACAGTAATCTAATGGATGATGGTCATGAAAAAAGTTCAGGAAAAAATCCTAAATAAAGTTAATTGTTTATGTTCTTTTTGTTAGAACATGAATTTAGTAAATATACAGTATATAATTGTGCTCTACCAAATCAAATACTATAAATTGTTTTGAATTAATCAAACACAATTTAATTTACTTATTGCTCCAATGCAGTACTGGGCTTCTTTTTCTGCTTTTATTCTGTATGTTAGCAAATTTATTGCTAAAAACTATTTTAAATTAGACTAAAAGAACACTCGATATCCATTCAGTAGTACAGGTAAAGAAAAATGTGTCTAATAGTCTAAATAGTCTACTAGGTAGGTACTAGTAGGTAAAGTGTACTTTACTGTAGTACTCACTTACTCGCAGAGTATATCTATTATTGGTATTGAGGTAAGACCCAGAGTGATCTGGTTAAACAGAGTTAACATTTAAGCATTCTGCCTAACTTTGTTCCCATTAAGAAGCCATAGTCTTTGTGAGCTAGGGAGTGGTAATTTGAGACAACAACATCAACTCTGGTCTAACAAATTCCACTTGGCTCTCTCTCCATTTTCTCCAAGCAGAGTTGCCTGGATAATTAACCTGTACATTAACTTTCCCAGCTGATGGGAAATGGCATGTGGATATGAGCTCAGTGAGTCATGGAGATTGATCCTGAGTGTGGTGGGATGGCAGGGAAAGGAAGTTTCTTGGTTTGGCAGACGCTGCCATACCTGTCAATTCTCACATTCTGTTCAGTCTACCAGGTTCAGAGAGTCTCTCATTTCCTAGTTTGGCACAGGACGCCATTTGGCACGCAAACTGAAGAAATAAGTGAAGTTACAGGATGCTTCCTCGCGTACCAGCAAACTTTCTGACAGCTTGATCGACGGGAAGGTTCTTTGTGACGCGGCTGGTGTCGCGGCTGGGTGGATGTTCCAGCTGACAGTGTACGCAATTATCATATCTATTGAAAGCATTGTGTTATTTTGTCTGCATATGCACATATGGCATCTTATGCTGTCGCTCTCCACAAAACCATTGGATGTCTTCATGAAGGTATCTATCTATCTATCTATCTATCTATCTATCTATCTATCTATCTATCTATCTATCTAAATAAACAAGCAGATTATAGCTGTAGGAGTGTATTTTATGTTTTCTCTTATGTTTTGGTAGAAATCATCCATAATAGTCAGCCCTCTGTACATTCACAATATAGCGACTATGTCCGTTGACTGCTATTGACCAGCTGACCAGTTAATCAGTTGACCGTTGATCAGCACTTGCGTTTGACGGTACACATCTGTGCGCTGGGTGAGCGCCGTCGGGACGCCACCACAGCTTAGCGCCGGGCACCGAGCACTGGGCAAGCAGCGCTAGGCACTGGGCACGTGTGACGGTGGCATGGGGCACAATAGCCCAGGCCAAACATGGGCCAAATAGTGGAAAGCAGTGAAGCGCGGACCGGATCTGGCACGCAACCTCGGCCTGCCTCTCCTCTCCTAAGTGGTGCGCTTCTGCGATGAGCCCGGAGACCCACCGCTCTCTGTGCTGTCTCAATTAGCAGAGTGCCTTGGCTTTATATAGGAGGAAAAGCCCTGGTTGTAGTTATTACAAAACACATTGCAAACTGCAGTGTATTGTGCTATTCCACAGATCTATAACAATAATAATAATAACAATAATAACAACATAGCCTAAATTGATACTTAGTGTCTTCATGTACACCGATCAACCAATGAAATTCAGATTTCCATAGTGGATTTAATTGGCGTTCCTTCGTACAAACAGACACAGCTGTGTTTTGATCTGAAGTCACGCATTTTTTGGATAAGTTTCACCACGCTTATCTATTTTTAATAAGCCGTCCTACAGTAGCAGGACATTCCCCGGCAATGTTAAATTAACTATGTGAAGGCAGCTGGTTTTTGAGCTCCCCTACTTTTGTTGTGTGCGACGAAAAACGATGAATAATTCTCTTTACACCCCGTATGCGGGTGTCAGGAGCAGAGGGCTGGAGAGGCAAGGGGTATTATCTGTAGCTCAGATCAAAACCCGGACAAAGTTTAACAACCGACACGCGGTGAGGCGGGGGGGGAAATGACATTCTGAAATGTTTGTTTGTGTTTGTTAGGAAAACAGATTCACCTACGGAGAGCACATCTGCGTCGGTTGCTCCTAGTGCACGGTACGATACACAGTGGTGGGTCCGCAGGCACATTTGGCTGAGATGCAGCTGAGGTGCAGAAGAAGAAGAAGAACAAGTGGCCGTCTCCCCGACACTAACCCTGGGGTTCCTTCTGGGGAAGGACATGCAGGTACAATGATTATTAAACACACAAACCTTTGCTTGAAGGTCAACAATAGGTCACAATGGGTCACAGGTGTAATTGTTGAATACATGATGTACTGTATACTTTTTATTCATTTTATTTTATTTAATATACATGGAAGATTGAATGGTTTGAGTTTGCATAAATATTATTATAATACTACTACTACTACTACTACTACTACTACTAATAATAATAATAATAATAATAATAATTAATAATAACAACAACAAACTGTATTTATATACTGTAGAACTTTTCATACAAAGGTTGCAGCACAAAGTTCTTAACAATTAAAAAAATATATAAATAGCATCAAAGGATGGAATGGTAAAATGTAATTCATTCAATAATACAAAACAGGAATACGGAACAGGTATTATAATCAAGATAGTACAAGATGAACGCTTTTCAGATCATTATAATCCTTATAATCTCATAGTTTTCTACTAGTCCTAGAATTCCTCCACTATACATAATCACCTTTTGCTAATGATAAATAAATAAATACATTAACAATCCCCATCCAACGTGTGATGCCACAGCACACCGTGTGCGTTGCCTAGCGCTTAGCTCCTTTGTCTCTCTCACCTCAGCTGTGACACCTGGGACGTTTCCGTCAACACCTTCGCAACATCAAGTCAGCCAGTCACCGAGGTGCATTGCGTTGTCTGCAGGGCATTCACCTGCCTGACAGATGGAGAGAGAGAGAGAGAGAGAGAGAAAGAGGTTGGAGGGGGGATGGGGGTAAAAGTCACTTTGTCCCACTTTGGCAACGTGTGTTTTTTTTTCAAATTGAAATCTGAAATATATGAAAGACACAGAAAGAGATTGAAAGAGGCTGAAGAGCATGTGCTACAACTTTCCATCGAACTTGTTCCCAGTGCGCCATCATCGACTATGCCGGTTCACTGTTGTGCTTCTAATAGCGAGCGTAAGCGCGGGAAAGACGCAGCAGGCCTCCACAACGCAGACTGGAGCATTTGTTAGGGAGTGGACAGAGAGGTTTATTATCCCCCTATAACACCGGCAGCGGGAGTCAGCCAGTCAGTCTATATGAGAAAATATGAGAAAATGATGCAGCGCGTGTTTACCATGATTCGGTTTGGAGGAATGGGAATTCAATAAAGTTGACAGAGGAGGCTCAACTCAGCACCTTGCAGGGGTGGCCTGGGTGGCAACACTATTTAGTGAGAGAGAGAGAGAGAGAGAGAGAGAGAGAGAGAGGGGGAGAGAGGGACTTAGGCGTAGAATAGAGCAGTGGGGGCCGGCGAAGGGAGAGAGGAGTTATTACTGTCGTTAAGTTGACAAGAAATGTTGCATCTCCTTGACGTTTAGTAATGATCGCAGCAGCTGGGAACAATAAAACTCCTCTGTTGTGCAATTATTGGCCTGTCTCGCTTGCATTGGGTAAAAAAAGTAATAATAACGCACATTATCCCCGCATCTCCCCGCTTTCAGTCGCACCGGCGAGGGAGCAAATGAGATTTGCAGGAAGCTGGGGACGCTAGCTGTTTCTGTTCTGCAGAGGACCTCCCTGCTTAAAGTGAGGCTGGAGTATGAGTAAAACCTCTGACCGGGTATCTTGCTTTAACCTCCGTTTTAAGTTACTGCTCTAATTGTAAAGTTTCACTGTGTTTAGTACATTTAAATCACTGTCTGTGAAGCAGGTCCAGTGTCGTAGAAATGTTAGATGTAATGAAACTCAACGGCATGTGAGGAGTTGTACGCTATTTACCTATAGTAATGGCAGCTGTGCAGGTTTTTCTTTAGGGTCTTTAATACCCGTTCTGACTGTTTTATTGACTGTGTCTTCAATACAGTAGTGGGAGGACATTTTGATGACAAACAGCACAGGGGGCAGTTTGCATTCACAACAAACACCAACCACAAGCATTTGCCAATGGCAGCTGGCTAACAAGATATGAGAGAGAGCGGGGGAGAGGGAGAAAGAGCGAGCGAGAGAGAGAGTGTCATCTAAAGTGTCATCTTCCATATTTAATTGAGACCTACAGATGTCAGATTGTTTTTGACCTTTCTTTTGCGTGTACGTATACATGCACGTGTGTGTGTGCAAGAGCATATTTGTTGGTGTGTGTGTGCGTGCGTGTGTGTGTGTGTGTGTCTGCATGCATGAGCTTGAAGAGGATACATCCGTTTGAATATTAATGATTGATTAGGGCTGTCATGGCTGTGCATAAATATCATGGATGGATTTACACTAGGACATTTCAGCCTAATATTCTCTCCTCGTTCTCTTATATACTCTCCTATCTCACACATGTGCAATTCATGTGGTGTTTCTGTTTTGAAACACCACTGTGCCCCCAAAAGGTTGTCTGACTAGGGGGTATAGAGGTGTCCTGATTTTTCGACAACAAACACAATTTTTAAAACTCATTATTTTTTAGTTCTATAAAATTTAAAGAGATTTCATGAAATGGAATCCAACTTAGAATAGCTGATCAGAGATCTCATTTATAAATGTTGCATACGCACTTTGAGATTGAGAAAAATAGATAGATAGATAAATAGATGGATTAATATATAGATAGATACACTTTATTAATCCCCGAGGTGAAATTGCAGTGACAAATTACAAAACCCACAACCCAGACATATCTACACGAAACTAATGTGAGATTGATTAAAAAACTAAATTGACGTGAGAATGTGTGGTCCTCCACGCACACTTTGACCCATGCGTACACACAAAAATTGGAGAAATAGTCAGCTGCAACTTCGATGGCAGAAGGATAAAACTCGAGAAATGCTTTGAACTTAATAACATTTTGAAAAATAGATCAAAATATAACATGTATAATCAAGAACAGCAGGGATGTCGCTAGACCTAAAATGTGAGTTTTAATATATCCTGTATATTCAGCAGAGCAGGCATGAGCTATGATCACTAATTATTAGGCAGGTGGCTTACAGTATTTGAGGTGCAGGTACAGTGACAAAACCAACAGTATGTAAAATAATATCAGTCTGATATATAAAGGAAAGCCGGCGTGGGATGAACGTGCACCTTGTTTTATACATCTTTAATTAATTAATAAACACTTTCTGTGTTTTGCTAGTACGCAACATTTTCACGTGAGTTATGCACACTTATATGTATAAATGAGGCCCCAGGTCAGATGTACATTAATTATATTAAAAGTGTATGTCAACATTACTGTTAATGTTGTGTTTTTTCTTCTGAGCTTAAATGCCAGGTGTGCCTTTAAACCTTGAGGGCTTCTTTTAGAGTATATAACAGCCCTCAAACTCCTTGCAGGTTTCTTCAAAAGGTGTCAGATGTGATGCAAAATATATAGTTGCCTTTTTTTCTTCATCTGAAAGAGGAAACCAGTTTACCAACATATCCTGCCCTGGTTTCCTGTTTGGGAGTGATTTCAAGAAACCGTTTTATTTTTCTCTCTCTCTCTCTCTGTGTCGAAGACAAACAGAGAGGAGAAGCAAGTGTAAGAAACTTTCCCTTTAACACACCGGATATTTCTTGAGAGCTCCGTTGTGTGTGTGTGTGTGTGTGTGTGTGTGTGTGTGTGTGTGAATTGTGAGTGTGTGGGTTTCTGGACTGGTTTTTACCCTCTAAGGGCTTCGAAGGAAACTATCAAAACCCTCTTTCTTTCATCTCTTCCGGCCCTGACGCTTCCCCTTGCTTGCCTGTAGGGGGGCTTCCCCTTCCGAATATTTGCCGACTTTGCACACGCACACGCAAACACACGCACGCACACACACGCACACACACAACACACACAAACGGGGGTCGCTCATGAAAATCTTCCGATGACTCTGAGAGGGTGGGGGCCGTCCGTGACGGAGGTGGGGATGGTATCACGTTAGTGTGTGTGGTAATGAGTCAGAGCAGGGTGCCGCTAGTTAGGGTTTGGGCTTTCTGAATGACCTACGGGTCAGACACTCGTCTATGCTGGGACGATGCGCTCAGACAGATATGACTGAGCTAAACCCGCCAGTCAATGTTGTCTATGTGTGTGCGTGTGCGTGCGCGCGTGACATTTCTCGTGTCCTTTGGTTAAATGCCACTGTCACTTCCATGTGCGATGAAATGAGCCGCAGAAAAATTCCCAGTATGACTTGGATGTTTATCAACCGACGGCCGGCGGCGTTGCCAGTTTATTCTGGGTTACGCGTCAGTGGCGCGCCTTAGCCGCGGCGGTCAGCGAGCGGGCGCTAGCGAACTCCTCCGTCTTGTTTCTCGTTCTCTCGCACCCCACCCCCACCTTCCGTCACTGTACCAACCGCCTCCCCCCGCCAACCGCCTTGCCAACGCCTCTTCCTCCCCCCTCCACCCAAAGTTTTCCCGCCGTTGGCTGGGCGGCCGCAGGTTTCCAAACAAACTAGCCGAAACATGTTGTCTGTGAGTCCGTCCCCTCCAGGCCCCCTGCTGGGCACCAGAGCTGCCATTCACAGTGTAAGCAGGTGGCGCTGGCATCCCGTGGAGAGCGGGCAGAGCGCGTGGGCGGCGCACGGGCGACGCCGATCCAAAATTCCCAGCTGACCTCCAAAAAAGCAAAGGCTTTGGCTACTCCCACCAGACGCAGGAAACGCTGCGCTCTCTCTCTCTCTCTCTCTCTCTCTCTCTCTCTCTCTCTCTCTCTCTCTATATATA
>JAODUK010000015.1:2390120-2403497 GCA_027564635.1 Typhlichthys eigenmanni | reverse complement strand
TCTCTCTCTCTCTCCCTCTCTCTCTTTGTCTCTTTGTCTCTCTCTCTCTCTCTCTCTCTCTCTCTCTCTCTATATATGTCTTGTCTCTCTCTCTCTTCCTCTCTCTCTCTCTCTCTCTCTCCCTCTCTATCTCTTCCTCCCTCTCTCTCTCTCTCTCTCTCGCTCTCTCTCTCTCTCTCTCTCATTTGTACAATTTCCCCTCCCTTCCATTTACGCACTTTTATAATACAATCTGCTGTTGCTTTCCTTCACCGCTAAGTGTTCTTTTAGACTGTTTGCTGCCTTGTACTGTACGCGTGTCTCTCTTTTAACCGGTGACTGTCTCTGACGTCCTCTGTCTGTCTGTCTGTCTGTCTGTCTGTCTGTGTGTGTGTGTGTGTGTGGGGGGGGGGGGGTCTATAGCAGCAGGCCCCGGGCCAGCCGCCTTCTCTTGGATGTTAATGAACAGAACAGGAGTGGGCACATCTGATGAAGCTGGCCATGCTGTCAACTGATTTTCATCTGTTGTGTGTGTGTGTGTGTGTGTGTGTGCCTTACTGGGTGGAAATCACCTGTGTTGGCACAGCAGAGTCTGTAGTTTGTCATTGCATAGAGATCTGGTCTGCACCTGTTGTCAGACACACACACACGCACACACACACACACACACACACAAACACACACACACACACACACACGCGTGCACGCGTTTAAATTTCCACTTTCCACTTTCTGTTTTTCTGACTTTTTTCCATTTTGAAGCGCGCATCGCCTTCAGCCCTAAATGACAGTTTGATTGCCCAGATTATCTGGAGGATTTCAACTTCCACTCCGCGTCACTACTTCCTTCATTGATAAATCACAAATCATTGCTTTTAGGCCGACAATGGAAAACCAGTGTGATAGACAAACAAGGAAGCACCTGTCAAACAGCCTACAGTTATATATATATATATATATATATATACACAATTCACTGGTGAACACACACACACACACACACACACCAACACAACACACCCAGTGGAAGTTTCTGAGTGACAACATCCCGTTCCTGTACGTTGTTGTCAACTGGCCTGAAGCGACAACAGTCTGTGTGTGTGTATGTGTTTGTGTTTTTGTGTATTCATTAAAGTAATACCTGTTTGGGGCTTCGTCAACCACCTGGTGTTTCCAACCAAGCCACCCACCAACCAGCCGTAATCTGTCTCTCTACACGCCACAGGCGGAGTGGCGGCAGAGAAGCGCGCAGAAGAGACGAATCCAAACATCCCCGGCGCTCCCAAATGTCACATTATTCCGTCTCGTGTGAAGGAAATAAGGAGGGATGGGGGGGGGGGTTGGAGGGGACAGCAGCTAACGAGACGGGAACGTGATTTTCCTTGGAGGGAGACAATTTTCATCGGCGTGTCCGGGTCCAAAAATAACAAAAGAACAAAGGGAGAGAAATGAGTGAGTTTTTATTTTTTCTAAATTGTTTCTTCTTTATTTTTTGTATTTTTTTTTTTTTTTTTTGCGCAGGCTAGTGAGGTTTGGCAGCACGGTCCGGGCGCGAGGGGAGGTGGGGGGGGGGGGGGGGGGAGGGAGGAGGGAGGGAGACGGGGAGAGGGACAGGAAAGCGCTAGCTAGCGGTCGGACCGCACATCTGTCCACACAGCACGGGGTGGGTTCCAGCGACACCCACAGAAGCAGGCTTAACCTTCTCTTCCCCGCGCCACCTGTTCATTACTATGGGCCCCCCTGCCGAGCCACAGCCACGCTCCTCTCCTCCTCCTCCTCTCACCCGCTCCCTTGTTTCCCCCTCTCCATCCCTCCATCGCTGCGTTTTTATCCTTCCATTCCAGTTCTCTCTTTGTTGTTTGTTTCTCTCTCTCTCTCGCTGTCTATCTATCTATCTATCTATCTATCTATCTATCTCTCTCTCTCGCTCTCTCTCTCTATCTCTTTCTTGCTTTTTGGGCTTTGTCGTGCGACCATCTCGGTATCATGAATTTGCCGTCAAGTCGAAACAACGTGCTGGCGAACAGAGGGACTCTCTCTCTCTCTCTCTCTCTCTCTCTCTCTCGCCCTCTCTCCGTCTCTCTCTCTCTCTCTCTCTCTCTCTCTCCCTCTCTCTCTGTCACTGCGTTGTTCCTTACAGTGGAGACATGAAGAACTGATTGTCCCAAGCACAGAGCTGTGGTCGGCTGAGGTGGAAGTGGTGGGCTGGTGTGTGCGTGTGTGTGTGTGTGTGTGTGTGTGTGTGTGTTGGGGGGGGGGGGGGGTTGGTGAAATAAAAAGGGCGCGTTTTGATGAATTGTCTGTGAAAGTGCATCGGTCTACTCGCATCTTCAAGCCCCACCAGCGCCCCTCGCCTGCTTTCAGACCCATTTTTCTCCACGTTGTTGGTAATTTGAGAGTTCTTCGCCCGTGGCATCATTCATACTTGGCCCATTTAAATCCCCTTAGAAATTCAATTTGAGGGGGAAAGGGAATGACAGGAGTTATCTTATTGAGGTATGCCAGGATGCCCTTGGAAATCAGAACAGGGAATATGTGAGATCTTAAGATACGCTCTGCTCTTTGTTTTGGGAGCAGTTAAGTTCATTTATCTTATTTGAAAGATTAAATAGCGTCTTTTTGTTAAGTGGCATATTTATATCAGTGTAGTTTCAGAATCAGTAGTTACAGGAAATGCTTTTGTTATTAAGGATGTTTTTGCTATTTTCTTTTTTATTGTTTTATTAGTAGATTATAATATTCTACAAAATACAGTTAAAATAAATACAAATATTGTATTTAATATGTTTCTGCTCATTCTAGTGTTGTTATTATGCTACCAATGATTTAAGCCAGTATAAAATGATATGAAGTCAAATCTGGAAGTGTAGGAAATGAAAAACACACAAATTCCTTCATTTTTAAATCAATGTGTTTGCAACAACTTTAAATAATAAAAATGTATTTTAGAAACCTCTATTTAGAACTAAGAATGAGAATCTTTTAATTTAAATGATTTTATTTGATGTGTATGTGCATGTGCATGTGCGTGTGTGTGTGTGTGTGTGTGTGTGTGCTTGTGTGCGTGTGCGCATGCGGGCACCTTGTTAACTTGCGTTCTGCTCTCCTGGATTCTGCATAACTCCAAATATTATTTTTGACTCTTTAATTGCTTTTGCACAGTGGCCCTGATAATGATAAGGACGATTCGGTGACAACATCTCAATTTCTCTCCCCAACTGAACGCTCCCCGTTTCAATTATCCTCACCGTTTTCCATGCCGCCCTCTGCTTCCAAATAAATTTCATTTCCCTTAAAACCCACTGCTTCCAGTATCTGATGTTGTCTCACTCGGGTATCCATGCACGGTGTTATCAGAGAGACAGGCCCTTAATGCTCACTTTGAGCCAAGAGCTCCAAGTCCCATATACAGTAAATATACCAAATATCAGCCATCTTAAAACTGTGTGGAATGTGCAGAAAATTGAACACTTAGTCACCAGGTCACAAAGATGAAATATATTCAGATATGCAAGCAGGACTTGAATAAACTATTTAAAAAAAAATTATGAAATGTTGTATTTTTATGTGAGTGTAATTGAAATGTATCTTTGTTATTTTTAAGGTGTACTCCAGCTCTATGTTTAAGTGGTGAAGGGTAGAGAAGGGTCGCTCTGTAGGAGCAGAGAGGAATGCTGAGCACACACAAGCAAAAGGGGGGGGGGGGGGGGGCATGCACACTCCAAACATATTTGTAATGCTGGTTTGTAATAATACCAAGCACAAGTATCCCTTTAAAGGCAGGGTCAGTGATTCTCGAGAACGCTTGCCAACCGTGAGCTCAAATCAAAACGGTATCGCTCTGAGGTGCTCCGCGGCGCCGCCTCACACATCGAAATGTATTGTGAAGCTAAGAAGCTAAAGCTAAGAAGAGAACTTGCCTTCCTCTGCAAACAATAGTATACGTAACTACCAAAAGCTTTTTCTATGTTGACTGCCCTTTAGAGAAACACACTTAGAAGTGAAGTAGTGTCTATAACGCCGCCGGGCATTGTGCAATATTGAAAGAAAGAAATGAGACAATCAAAGCAACGTGATATCATATTAGTTTATTGCCTCCCAAAAGCTCAATGTAATATTGATTTCAGGTTTGGAAAATGTTATAACAATCTCTCCATAGATTATAGCATCAATTTCAGTCATTGCCATAATACATGTCCCACAATGATGAAACTCATAAAATAATTACAGTGCACACAACAATACGTACACACAAGCACAACACGCAATAGGTAACACGTAAGCCATTCATGTTCACGGCAGCGAGATAAGATGGCACTGAAAATGCTGTGTTATGGCAGTAGGCTCCCACTGTTAAGGATGTCCAAAGGTCTCTTCACAAACACAGATGTCCATAAATTCTGTCGGCTCTCGATCAAAGTATCAAGGTAGAGAGGGAATAATGTCCTCGGAGATGGGCTACTGGTGATAAGACGCACCCGTCAGTGGAGGTGGAAGCCATTTGTTCTCCATCAGCCTATTCACAATACCGACTGAAACAGAAAATCTACAACAATAAATTAATAAACGTTAGTTTAGTTGTCCCCCCACCGGGGGCAAGGGAGGTGATGGGAGAATAACTATCCTATAACTATAACTATAACTATCCTTTCCTATGGAAAGGTTTTGTTTAATGTTTAATATGCAGTATGCAGTGTACTGTCCAGAAGGGTCTTTTTCAAAATATGTTATACACATCTTTAATCTGTAATTGTTCCCATTTGAAAGTAGGCTATAGCTACAATTTCTTTATCAGTATTTAGTATTTTCCTGTAACTATAATAATTATTAAGCAAAGTATTTCTAAGATAATAATTAAAGATACACTTTTTTTCAATCCTAATGATTGACTTGCCGATACTGTAGTGAGTATAATTGTCTGTTTTTATTCCTAACTATCTCACATAGAGAACTCTAGTAATGGCGTGACCTTATGTTGTAAAATTCCATTGATATCGATAGGCCAATATTTGTCTGCCATAAAACTCGCCGGTAACTTTTTCATGTGCGGACTTTAACCAACAGGGAGGGCATATATGCATGTTTGTTCACTCTATTAGTCAACATTTGGGTGATACATAGACAATAAATGTAAAGATGAAAGGAAGAGGGAGAGATATTTCCTTGTTTAGTCAGCTCTCCTAAATTCAGGGTGAATTGAAAGGTGAGTGAGAGACCATTGTGTGAAACTATCATTAACAAGTTTAGAATGGAATAGGACAGAAGAATGCATCAACATGGAGACACTTACTTATGTTGAATATGACACTGGATAGTCTACATGCCTACCGTATTTGTTTCATATGAATAAATAATACATCATATTATAAAAATACTAAATACTAATACTAATAAAACTACTTCTAATACTAATAAAATCACTTCTCCTATACTCCTCTCTTCTGATATATTGCACCAAGAGTATCCCATTTCTGCCGCTCATCACCGTTTACATTTTGAAACACATACAGTACAGTATGTCAACAAACAGCTGTATAGGGACAACACGTTATCATTCCCAACTCTTGGTCAATGGCCTTTCTCGTCAATATTTTAAGCGTTCCAAAGCCTTTGGCGTCGTAGGATGAAGACTTCGGTCATTTACTGTTACGGCAGGGCTACATGACCGTCGGCACTGAGACATGTTAGAATGTAATTACTTGAAATCATAGTCTACACATAGCCTATGCTGAAATATAACTGAAACTATTCAATTTTATGGTTTCAGGTAAATACATCCTAACATGTCTCGATTGTATATTGGTTATTTATCTACAACCAGGAGCTAATACTTGCGCTGATATTGCATGCCCATATAGCTAAAAATAAACCGGTGGTGGGAACTCTGTAGCCCTGCCGTAACAGTCAGTGACCGAAGTCTTCATCCTAAAACGCCAAAGGCTTTCTAACGCTTCTAAAATTGACGAGAAAGGCCATTGACCAAGCTGTAATTTTTGACGAGTTGGGAATGAGAACATGTTGATAGGAAAGGATAGATCAGGGCGTCAGGGAGTTTCGTATGGGGAGGAGTAGAGAAGAGAGCGAGACACTCAGGTGTGTGTGTGTGTTTGAGAAGAGGGACTGGAGGAGCGGTCACAGTTCTAAGTCAAACAGAATGACAAAGTAAACGTACAGCACTGATTCGCCCAGCCTCCTGTGTTGGGGGCCGCTTCCATTCCTCCCCGTCAGATTGTCGCACAGCGACGGCGGCTCCATTACTGCGCGCAGGTAAACGCCAGCGTTCATTAATTAGCAGCACGCTAGCCTTTTAATTATTCACACAACTTCTCAGGGCCCCTCCTCAACCGTTCACCCTGGCTGTGCACCACCCCCTTCCCTCTTGCTCACACGGGACATTTAAACTTCCACCTGCACATTATAGCTCGCATAAAGCTGTTATCAGCCCGTGAAGGAGATGGCACACAGGTGTGTGTGTGTGTGTGTGTGTGGTTGGGGGGGGGTAGATAGAGAGAGAGAGAGAGAGAGAGCGATGGCCTAACAGTCTACTGGGGTCCTAATACGTCAGTGACAGATATTAGCTAAGTGCACTCCCGAATGTGACAGTAAGACTATGGCCTGGACCCATACTCCCTCCATCCCCCAAATAAAAAGAAAACAACCTGAATCCTCCTTGTGATAGAGAGAAACAAGGCAGGGGTGGGGGAGAGGAGGCAGAGAGAGAGAGAGAGAGAGAGAGAGAGAGAGAGAGAGAGAGAGAGAGAGAGAGGGAGAGAGAGAGAGAGAGCGAGAGAGAGCCTTCCTGCCATTATTTGGACCAGTTCAGCAGGCCTTTCACTTCCCTGACTATAAGTCAACACATCTGTCACTAAAACCACAACCACCCATCCTCCTCTCTCTCCCTCTCTCCCTCTCTCCCTCTTCATAGGCCCCTCCTCCCTCTCCCTCCTCTCTCTCTCTCTCTCCCTTTCTCCATCTCTTCAAAGCTACCTCCATCAAGCCCCTCCTCTCTCTTTCTCTCTCCCTCTCTCTCTCTCTCTCTCTCTCTTCATAGGCCCCTCCTCCCTCTCCCTCTCCATCTCTTCAAAGCTCCCTCCATCAAGCCCCTCCTCTCTCTCTCTTTCTCTCTCTCTCTCTATCTCTCTCTCTCTCTTTCTCTCTCTTTCTCTCTCTCTCTCTCTCCATCCATCTCCATCTCTTCATAGCGCCCTCCATCACGCCCCTCCCACAAGCCACCCATCTGTCACTCTCATATCTTCCCTCCCATCGCCTCCCCATGAAGCGTCACACAGCGTATTGTAAACCACCCCCCCCCCCAGCCGCTAATGAGATGGTACGCTCAGGCAGCATTACAGAGTCGACTGTACCATTCTGCAAGTGATGGAGGGGGGTGCAACCAAAGTGAGCACCTCCCGAGGAGTGGGTAGGGCTGCAGAGAGAGGGAGAGAGAGGGAGAGAGAGAGGGAGAGAGAGAGATAAAACAAAATCCTCTATTAATCCTCTGTTCTTTTTATGCGTGTCAGGGCCATTCAGTCAATCGAGTCTACCGACTCTCATACTGTGTCTTATTTTGGATCGTATATCAACACCCCTGGAATAGAATATTACTTTTTCATTGTTCACTTTTAAAGCTATTTAGTGTGAAAATGGGGATTGTGTCGTCTGAGTTTGACTCTATTCTGGTAGGTGAAGACATTTGATACATGATTATTTTCAGATTATCTGCTCTGATTTTGATGGATATTTCAAGTTTGCATAAAGAAACACATATTTGAAATGTAATTTCCTACAGTACTGTACAGTATACAGTATAATGTATTGTTAAATTATTGTGTTTACATTCTAATATCTGTATTATGCATGACATCATATTCAAAGTTGTTTATGTAGTTTTATTCACTCATTTCTAAATACAGTTGTGAGTATCCCACCATAACTGCTATTCTACAGTAACTGCAATGCTCATGATCGATCAGTGATCATCAATGTAATCTCCTGAGCTCCACGGTGTGCCCCACATTAGTCCCTGAACACTCTCAGGCCAGGGTCCAGGTGGTTAGATCTGCTGGTGCTGGCAGTATGAAGTCCCTGTGGTTGAAAGTTGTTCTCACGCACGTCTTGTCGTGATTGGTTGATTGGGTGATCTAGATGTCTGCCATTTCCTGTGTTTTGACTATCGGTGCCGCAAGTATGTTGTTCTTATTAGTCGAAGGTGGTCCAATCATCGGCTAGTGACCTTGATTGACGCCTGTTAGCACCGCCTCTGGCTTTTTCAGGTTGATGTGCAGAGACACCAACATGGTCAATCCAGGATGTACCGTGCCTGTATACCTTGTGTCCTGTGAACTCCCAGCGTACCACGTATACCTAAGGTGCGTTCAGAATTGGCAAACAGTGGTGAACGTTCGTGACAAACATGTTTGCTTTGAACCAAAAATATTACATTTAAACGGTCACCCTTCGTCCAGCTTCAACGCGTGTTCGCCAAGAACTACCTCCTCGTGGTGAACACAATGCAAACACAAAACTGTTAAATTATGTTCGCTATGTTCGCCAATTCTGAACGCACCTCTGACCTCTGTCCCAGACAGTTCTGTCTTGTGGGTGTGCATGGATCCACTTCCGGTGCTCCCACAGAATCCTATTCTGTACAATCAGCGGGATAGAGTCCCCCATATTGTCCGTTGTGCTGTGTATTGTCTTTGTGTGCATTTAGCACAGGGAATGATTCATACAGTAGGAACGTCACAATTATTTACATGTGCAAGGCTTCATAACAGTATTATCATCCGCAGGGTATATGTGACTGTTAACTGTGTCAATCATGTGTATTGACAGTAACTTACTGTAGGTCCCACTTCAAGTCACTGAGTGAAGTGGTTTCCCCTGGTGGATGTGTGTGTGTGTTCTGTATAACGTGTTCTGCATGAAGTGCAGTATTTAGTTGACTGTCCCATCTTCATCCACATGCTGACCTATTTTTAGTTTAGGTTGCAAAACAGGCCTATTTATCTTGTATGATAGTACAGGCTCAACGTAACACGTTCTAGAAGCTCTGAAGCCTTGTGACTCTGATGCAACTTATGTTTTGCATTTGAACTTATTAGAAGTGCATTCCATAGGAAGCTATTAGGGTGATGTAACCTGTGTCAGCATCTTCAGCAGAGAGCGATACTGGGAAGGATCCAAGGTGCTGTGCGTTCGGGCCAAGAGACGTGAAACGAAATGAAATCGATGAAGCAAATGGTTTGAATCATGAAACTAGCAGAAATGAAAAGGCCTGGAATGAAAAGCATCCTGTCACCATCAAGGTTTTGAGTAGGAGCGGTTTGGATTGACATCTGACCAGCTCATCAGGAGACATGCATGGATGACACGTCTTGTGTGTGTGGCTGCTCTTCTATTTGTACAGTACATCGGTGCTTGAACAGCCATTGAGGAGCTCTGCTAGTAGTTTGGTTTGGGTTGTTTTAGTTTGGATTTGATTTGCTTTTCGTACACCTGTACAGGTTCACCCATCCATGCACTTCACACATTACTGATTAGCTGGTTTTATAGTTTGTTTAAACATATTTAACGTAATAAAGTGTGGACTCCACCTTTTTGTCAGCCCTGTGAGCCAGGTCGTGACAAGCTTCTGACAGGATGGTCGAGTCGTCTGGGGGTTGGGCTCCCAGCTGGAAGACTAATACTAATAATAATAATATAATAATAATAATAATATAAACATTATTTATATAGCACCTTTCATGCAAGTTGAAGAAAAGACAAAATATAAACGTAAAATAAAACAAACCATAATACAAAAAAAAAAAAAAAAAAAAAATTGGCAGGATATTATACAAAGGAGATAGTATGATAAATGCTATAATTATTCACTGGAGGCGGATATCCTTCATCTCTCTTTCTATAGCATTGAAATGACTAACTTGAGACATAAGATTATTTCTCACAGAGAACTAACAAATGTGTGGCAATACGTTTATTCCTAAAAAAGATACTGTATGCTTCGGCTTTTGTGGTGGTTATTGTTTCAGGGCAGACTATTCAGATCAGCTGAGAGATGTTTGTCTTGTTATAGAGGAGAGGTTGGAAAACATTCGTTCCATCCATTGCCGCTCAATCTGAACTCTATTGTATCTGTTTTCATCTTCATTTCATTTTCATTTCTTTTTCTAATTCATACTTGACCAGGTAAATACCTTTACAAGCAAATATTATTGTGAATTGTATTATTATTATTATTATTATTATTATTATTATTATTGTTGTTATTATTATTGACATAATGAAGACGCGATAGAGAGAGAGAAAAGAGAGGTGGGGGGAGAGCGGGTTCAGACAGTGGGGTGTGTCGGGAGACCATGGCTTAGGGCTAAACATCCCATAATATGAATCTTTAATACAATGCACTTTAGAAGCTCACTTATCACTCTTTATTCTGCATCTGCTCTCTCCCCCTCTCTCTCTCTCTCTCCCGCCCTCTCTCTCTTCTCTCTCTCTCTCTCTCTCTCTCTCTCCCTCTCTCTCCCGCCCTCTCTCTCATCTCTCTCTTTGTTGTGAACAGAGCAAAGGGTTTATCTGTGTCTCTCTCTGTCATCATTTGTCTGTACAGTATATGTGCGTGCCTCGGCCTCTTGCTGTCTGTCTGTCTGTCTGCCTGTCTGTCTGTCTGTCTGTCTGTCTGTCTGTCTGTCTGTCTGCTCCAATGTGAGGGGTGAACGTAAACGCATGTCCAGTGGAGATTTTTTGGTTTAGACACGTGCATTAAGTGAGGGTGTTGTGCCAGAAGTTATGGCGGGGTTGGTTGCTTTCTTCACCCAGGGACTTTACACTAATCACGGTTCTGTTCGGTTCCTTCATCTGAAAATACATCCCCTGGAGTTGGACTGTACCTGTGAGCAAGATGCCTAACCCCTACCTGTAATACTATATTTGTACTTGTATATTTGGATATTAATTGTACTCATTGTACATTGATTCGGATAATAGAGTCCACTAAAATAAATAAATAAACAAATAAGCACGTAAGTAAATAAATCACACTTCATGACTTCTTACTGTAGATGTCAAAGACGGTTTGGATATTAAATTATGACTGTGTGGGGCCTTGCCATGAGGAATGCGCATTCTGGTCTCTGTTGATAGTACAAGGCCAGTATGTGAGTGCGTGGCTGTTAAAATAGATGGCCACTTCTTGAGTTCTTTAATATTTAATCACTGTGAATTACAGAAGCAGGGGGAGGTCATATTTTACAGTAACAGTCCTTGGTTTGTAGTTAGTGTTTAGTCCCACGTCTACACCAGACCTGATAAATGCTCTGTTCCTTTTGCAGCTATGGTTTACCAGGCTTGAAATAGATATACACTTGTCAACACACCTAATAATATCACCGTAATTCTCTGAATGTATCGTGTTCAGATTTTGATTACATTTATCGTGTTTTAGATTAGATTTAGGCAACACGAATATCTCTTCCTCTATCTTGTCCTTTGTCCTTTACATTTGCACTGTAAAACATACTATCAATTGACCGATCCTAAGCCCCGCCCCTTTAACTTGTCCAACATACAGTAGTTACTGTAACTAGGTTGGACAAAACAGCATAGAAAGCTATTACAGGGAAATAGAAATAGAGTTTCTGTCGGATTCAAAACATGTTATTGGATGAAAAGGGGGTCAGTCAATTCGTTACCCACATTGGTCTCATGGAATAAACAACAAACCCAGATTAATTGACACGTTATTGAAGTATACGCGCTCATGCTACGTACTGTATAGGCAAATATTGCCTACTGTATGTACATACAGTAGTCTACAGTGGTTGTACTGTACTGTATGTTGATCTGTGTGTGATATTTCAATCACTAAACTTGGACTCCCGTTTGTCTCTGTGTTACAGTATGTTGTGTTGTCGATCCTGTATATGACAGCATGTGAATCTAGTGCTAACAGGGAAGGCTGAGGCTGGAGAAAAAGGTGTGTGTCTGTGTGTGTCTGTGTGAGTGTGTGTATGTGTGTGTCTGCGTGTGCACGCGTGTGTGTTTGCCTTGTTCTGAACATCATCTTGAATTGTTTTTGTAAACTCAGGACTTTAGCACAGAGAGATGCTGAGCTGTGTGAGCAGATGTAGATCCTATTAGCATAGTCTGGCAGGAAGAAGCCCACATATCATCCAGTATTCATGATGTTACATGCAGCACCTGCTACATTTATAACCCGGCTGTACATACGCATGTGTGTGTGTATTAATAGCTGCAAGTGTAAGAGCAGTGAACCGTCAAATTTCAATCTGACCCGACATCTGCCTGAGAGAGGATTCTTCTGTTATGGCACTAATTACCCACACATAACACACACAAGCACACACACCAATTATGGAAGAAAATGAATGAGTTCAGAAGGATCGTTTTAGGGAAAGAAAAAATACTGAAACGAAAGGAAGTAGAGGCAGAGCGGAAGGGAGAGAGTTGCAAACAACAGCAAGTTTATATCTGTTTACATCTGCAGTGTATATTGTATTAAACACAATCACTTCACCATACTTATTCTACTATAATAATAATAATAATAATAATAATAATACTATTTATCACATCAGAGTGATACATCTGTCCTTTCTGATATATTTACTATAGGGATATTCTGTTGATGAAGTTCTGCGTTACAGTATATCTTTCAAAAGCAATATTGGAATGGTAAACATGGCAAAGGCCAGTGTGTTAAACAAATCAAACTACCTAAAAAGCCTGTATTAACCGTGCGTGTACTGTACGCTGGCCCATTATTAACAGACAACAGCCGGGTTTGTTCTTATAAACAATATGGATTACTTTGAATAAGAAGCTAAGTGCTGCTTACACAATTAGAGTCATGTTACACAATATCGTAATGGCTGTGCCTTTATCATAGTTGACAGCCTTAAGTAGATGAAACAGGAGGAGTTTTTGTTCCAAAAGGGACCAATGAACCACCATATTGCTTTAAATGATAGAGTTGGGGATTATAGAGAAAGATTGTTGACTTTTGAACTCAATGAAAACAAAAACACCTCCCATTAATGCCATGCGGTGCTGCCTCAGAGGCTCCACCCCACACATCGGACACGCTTTAATTGTTGTGTGGTGTGGTCTGCACCACTTTGTGTTCCCATTTACAGAGCTACAGCTCTGTAAAGCTCTGTAAAGCTCTGTAAAGCTCTGTACAGCTCTGTAAAGCTCTGTAGAAACACAAATGTGTTTTTTTTCCAGCATGCACATGGGGACGACTCACAGCAGACTATGAGTCGTGCCCATGTGCTCTCTCTCGCTCTCTCTCTCTCTCTCTCTCTCTCTCTCTCTCTCTCTGTCTCTGTCTCTCTCTCTCTCTCTCTCTCTCTGTCTCTCTCTCTCTCTCTGTCT
>JAODUK010000015.1:2362631-2374800 GCA_027564635.1 Typhlichthys eigenmanni | reverse complement strand
CCCCCCCCCCCCCCCCCCCCCACCTCAATTGACAGATCTCATTATAAGATAAACGTGGCAAAGATAGCTCATAATGCTTCAGAGAAATGTAACACCATTAGCAGGTCATTGTCATCGTTCTAATGTGTCCTTTTAAGCAGCTTAGTGAACTGGTGCTGAAGTGTGATACAGGGATTAACCTATCACAGAGTTGCTGCGGAGGAGTTGAGCTGCCATTGATGGAAATATTTGGACGGGTGGCGATATCTTCCCAGGCACCGCGCGGAGTCACGATGGAGCCTGATTCCTAAACACGCAGGGGTTTCTGGGATGCGGGGGAGGATGTCTGGAGGGTATACAGAGAAGAAGAGGACTCTGTTTGATGTGTATGAAATCCTTAGCTGTGCAGTGAGCATGCAGTGAATCATAGCTACAATGCTTTTTATTATTATTCGGGAGATTTGTGACAGTTGTTTTCACTTATTTCCCAGTATGTATGCTTAGAGACATATTGTAACCATTGTTACTAATACGTTATTGTTTTGGTTTGAAACTCTGCATACAGTATGACTTTGGCTTGAATTCCTCTCTACTCCTGGGCCTATACATATATCTCATAAGTGTGGGGCAACCATTTGAAGTAATAAACGTTTAACTATAAGTGTAATTTTAAGCAACGTATATACTGACAGGGTATACAGGCTGAGAACAGCCCTTAAGTTCAAGGATGTGACTTTAACAAGTTGACAGAACCAGTGTCCACCTGTGTGTGAATTAATGAGGTGTGAATTTAACATCTGAGTTGTGAAAATACTTTAAATCTGATTGACGGAAAACAGTCGCTGGATAAAATGAATTATTTATGAACTCGTAATATTGTTAATCCATATAGTAAATCCTTCTGGTATCATTAGAACACACTATTATCATTGAGCCGTTCACTATGTTTTTTTTTGGGGACTGTTAGCTGAAACTAACTGATCAGTGAGTCCACTTCATCAATCATGCCATTAACAAACACAGTATCCTATTAACTTTATGTAATAATTACTGAATTTAAGTTTTTTCCCTGCGCAGTGCATAACGCATGAACTGCACAGAAATGTCTGAAAGGCGTATTTAAATTCCAAATATTGTTTTTTAATTCTTATTCTGATAATTAAAAAAAGAAAGTGATGTCATTTTATGCCAGCAGCCTACAACAAGCAACCCATGAACTATGTGTTATGAAACTCATTAAAATGTAGAAAATGTGTTAGTCTAGTCAGGTTTTCATGAAGCTTGGATGTTTAGGCAAAGCCACACTACTGCAGTTTCTAATTTCATGGCTCAGCAGGAATTATCAAAGCCTTTTTGATTACATTTTCATATGACCTTGATCTAGAAGGGCACAGCAATCAATACAATAGCCATTAGCCTCCTTATGTAATTGTGAGTGAAATTATAATTTCCCTGGCCCCAACATTTCTTTCAGCCACTGGGTTATTTAATAGTAATATTAATAATAATAATAGGCATATGGAGGGAGTACGGACCTGGAGGTTCAGATGGATCTGATTAACCTTGAGATGCAAACGTTTGTAATTAAAACTCTTTACATTCCTCAAGGTTCCCGTTTTATAAATATAAATATAAAAGATACAACTGTGTATGATCTGTGCTGGCAAATGTTCAAAAACTTTCAAAAACAATGTAGTCTGATTGTATTATTGAATGAATACATTTATTTTATGCCAACGTCCAAATTAGCTTTTGATTTGTTAGCATCGCGGTTTGATTGCAGGTTTGGCAAACGCTACGTTGGCTCCATCTTGTTTGCGTACAACCCTCAGACAACGTGTAAACTGGCAGTACAGCGAGCCACGGCACAGCAGCGAGAGTAATGGGACTATTTATTCAGCTTTGTTATAAGAAGAGGTCATGTGATCAGGGGATAGTAATTATAGCATACGCTTAATTACATTAGCAACCTCCTGTCTTTTCGTATTATCTCCAACACAAAAAAACACGGAGAGATTTGATTATGTTAATAAGCAGCGTTTTAAACATGGTAATGGAGGCCTAGTTCAAAGCCATTAGTGTTATGAGAAATATCCATTTGAGTGTTGGAGCCCTCGAATGCAGCTCGGCTCAAAGTGCACATTGTTTAATGGTATTGATCAACGGTCTAGTAAGCCCCAGGGCTTTTGCTCATTACTGTGTCTTATTCAAGCTTTCTTGGGTAATGATGCCCACACAGCAATTACTGCCATAGCCGTTTAGATGATCTAGCCGAGGAATCATAGCCATAAAAAGATAGGAAAGAGAGGCATAGCGGGAAGAAATAGAAAATAATGTGTGATGGGTTTTAGAGAGGATGCTTTCTGAAATTTGGACCATATTGTGTGCGTGTATGTGTGTTTGAGCGTGCACGCTCGTCATAAACCCACTCTTACATTGTCTTATTGAGTAAGGCAGTATGTAGCCTAATTTCATGTCAACTGTATTGTATTATACATTACATTACAACGTAGTTAAATATAAAACCTAATGAATAATGAACACAAAGAACTTGATAAAAACAAAAGTGACAGAGATATCATTCTCTCTCTACTCTTTTTCTCTCTTTATTCACACTAGCATGCACACACTCGTCCTGTATGTATGTCTCGCTCTCTCTCTCTCTCTATGTCTCTCTCTCTGTCTCTCCCCCCCCCCCACTCCGTCCCCCACTCCGTCCCTCTCTACCAATGAGGCGTTAGAGAGGGGACCCCAGACCTGCTCAGTCAACTGCTTCAAGATTTATTCTTTGTAACAAATCTGCAACAGCTGGAGAGTCAGGGAAAGCATGTAAACTTTGCGTGTGTAATTTGGCGACAAGTCAGGCTTAATCAAGCTCCCAGTGGCTGGATGAGAGGGATGCAGGGGGAACGGCATATGGGGATGTGAGGGGAGAACCGACAGTGGGGAAGTCGGATTAGCAAGCTAGCAGTCACCAGAGCCCCTGGTTTGGTACAGATACTGTAGAGGTATTGTGCATCAGATACAGATGTAGTACTTTAGGGCTTAAGGCTTGCAGGCATCATTTTCTAGTTCACATTATAAACACGTGTACATGTGTACATCTTGCCAGTATATTAACTTTTGTTGTCTCACCTATTTTGTATGGTTCAATGATAATGGTTGGATGCTGCATTTATTATACCGTTGGAGGTATTCTACTGCTGGAATACAGTATTTTCACCTGGTGCACTATTGTTCCTACAAATTGGTTTCCATGGTTACACAATCAAATGAAATGAGACCTTTGTCAGAAGCTGATTGTTACAACGAAAGACTGCATATTACATTCCCCATTAACTCTGGAATAGCCACCATGAAAGCACTTCAGAGAAGTATCAAGCCTTGATGTGGCCTTGTATGTACGAAAGCAGCAGTCAACTCTGTATGAAGACGATCAGGCTTTTAAAAAGCAAAGTGGGTTGACCTGGAACACGCAAAAGGAAATTGTGAAAATGTTACATGCGATAGATCAGCGTCTGTGTGTGTGTGTGTGTTTTATTACTATGCATTATAGTTTCACCTGAGGAACACATGACAAGGTATTTACTAAGCCATCTGCTAAAATCACCCGGCTGAATTGAGCTGACGTCCAGTTGATAAGGAAATAGATGCTTTTCATAGGGGCCAGTCAGTGTTGCACACCTGTCACTGTAAAAGGACCCTCTCTCTCTCTCTCTCTCTCTCTCTCTGTCTCTCTCTCTGTCTCTATCTATCTATCTATCTATCTATCTATCTATCTATCTATCTATTGGGCTTTCATCTGTCACTCTATCTGTATGTCTGTACTGTATGTGTGCATTGTGTGTGTGTGTGTGTGTGTGTGTGTGTCATGTGATGTGATATACTGCCTTCATCTCTGATAATAAGAGAGAATAATTTCAGCAGCATTTGCGAATAGAGATGAAGGGTTTTTATGTACTGTTTGTTGTGTGGTCTTATTGTCTCTTTGGTTTTTGGCTATACTCTGAACTTTATTCCATGTTATACATATTTTGTTGACGTTGCTGATGCTATACTTGTAGTAGTCAGCGTTACAAACACGTTTAAGTTTAAAACTGTACTTCTGTGTTGAGTGGCTCGCACTCCTCTCTCTATCCATCCCCTACAGCGCCACATGCCACATGCATATCTTTAAAAACATAAACTGTGAGCGGTGTTAGGGTCCTATAATGCAACCGATTGTACCCTTATATTTCCTATAAGAAGAAGCTGGTCAGAGGGACCTGGCGGTGCAGTAAGATCACGTCGGCGTCCCACAAGAGTGACACACACACACAAGAACACGGATGTGCTCTTCAGCACGGTTGGGTCGCGTCAACGAGCAGTTGCTTGCGATTGCTTCGGTGTCACAGCCCCTTGGCCTGCGGCAGCAAGCTTTTCCCAGAAGAAGAGAATGCAGCTGGAGAAGGCTGTCTGGGGTCGGTGATGAGCTTCAGAGGATGTGGCCCGGGGGCAGAGAGTGACCTTCGCCAAGACGCTTTGTCATCCCTGACCGAGTGCTGTGTCCCTGTCTGGGTGACACCTACAAAGGTCACCGCGGGGGCACACTTCTGGTCATAAATCAACAATGTAACTTGGGACGGCGTGTCCTTTTGCTCCTAATTCTACTGTCCTGCTTGAGCCGTGCCCTAGATTCAAGAGGAGAAATTATATTGTGCGTTTGGGTGGAGGGACGGGGGGGTGGGGGGGTGGGGGGCAGGGGAGGAGTGCGATGGGCATAGATGAAAGCTTGAAATATGCCTGTTGAGATCCTGTCTCTGAGATGCGTCTCAGAGATCACAGAGCACTGTCAATTAGACCGTGTCAGAAGAGCTTTGACTGAACTGAATTGAACTGTCTTTTAGCTTTTCCCAGTGTTAAGCCTTCATTTCCCTCGACGTTGTCACAAAAAGCTTGCTTGACTCATTTGAATATTTGAGATATAACCGTTTGAAACAGCTGTTTTACATTATATACGGTATGTTATGCAGTATTTATGTATACAGTATATCAACGATTGAGGCTAAAGTTTTTGTCATTACCAAATCAAACAGACTTCAGGGGAATCTGACCTAGTTGCACACATTTGGAATCATTATATTAATATTTACTGTATTGGGAATGTTCCCAATGTTTTTATAATTTTCATAGTACTGTATCACAGTAGCTGCGTCGCAAATACTTGGACACCTATTACTTTGTAAAACACTGTAAACAATGAGAGTAAGTGTGAATATGGCTGATGTAGAGCACTGTGTTAACCAATCCCCAGGTGACCCATGCATGGTGCCTGTTTGCTGCTGATAATGCCAACAAGTACTGTAGCAAGTAGCAATACATAACTATCAAATAAACACCAATACCAATTCATATAAATTGCAGAGACAGAACAAAAGGATGTTCATGCTGTCCGCGCTTATCATCATGCACCTACAGTACACGTGGAAAAGCAGTAACACCGCACGCTCTGTATTGACTTGTTATCCAGTACCGTCCCAGTTTATGCTTGCCTGTAAATGTGCCCGGCGGTCGACAGCGAGGAGACGGGTGGCGTCTACGCTCTGCGCCCCAACGGAGGATCAGGCGCGTTGGATGGCCTTTGTGTTTCGCCAACTTAAAGCAGCGTCAGCCTTCCATTAGCGCAAGAGAAATGAATATGCATCTGTGGAAGATAATTGCCCTCGCCCAGAAACCATGTTAACTTAGAAACAATCCCTCCTGTCGGTCGGCCGGCGAACAAAGAAGCCATGGCTGCAGGAGAACATCTTCATTTCCCTCACAGAATACATTAGGGGGGAGGCGGGGGGGGGTTGCCTTAGCCTGCCTCATCGTCCGGGGGGCACCTGGCGTTCTCCAGTCCCGTTTGATGTGGCCCCTTTTCAAGCGCTCTGATCGTCCTGCTAAATTGCGCCTAATGGACGTGGCCTGCCACTCGGAGGGGGCCCGGGCAACGAGGGGGGACAATTTAGCAGGGCGCGCGCACACACCTGTCCTTTGTAGTCGTGGCGAGACATTGTTTGCACAGGCGCATTAGTCTCCGCGGCGATGCTCACGCACGCGGGCACTTTGGGAGCTGTGTGGCCAGCGCGGCCATTTAGGCATGAATAACCCCAGGTGCCATTGCCTTGGGTACCTGGCCTCTGTGCTCTTGCCCAAACAATAGGCAGCCAGGACTGTTTTATACATCGTGTGATACTGTGTGTTGGTGTGTGTGGGCGCGCGTTTGCACGTGCGTGTGTGTGCGTGTGTGTGTGTGTGTGCACACACAGATATCTGGCTGTGTATTTCAGTAGGGGGTAGGACCGATGCATAGCTGCACCTGTCCCTTCAATGGAATCCCCTCTATTGGCGGTTAGGTGGGAGGTGTGTGTGTGTTTGTGTGTGTCTGTGTGTCTGCGTGTGTGTGTGTGTGTGTGTGTGTGTGTGCGCGCGCTTTATGAGTGTGGGTGGTTTGGTTAGCGGGGGTGCTATTGTTTAAAATGTGATCGCAAACTTAAGAAGCAATGTTTTATTTCCACTACAGTATAATGTCAGGGAAGTACGACTCTTAGTGTAATATTATTGTTATTATTTGACTATGGGGAAGTTTAGGTTACACAACCTCTCTCTTTATTTACTGCGTTCTGTTTTATTTTGTGCTGTTTTGCTATTGGCAATACTTCACTTTTCCCTGCTGGTGCGCATTCAAGTTCTGTGCCGAAATTATTCACGCTTGATAAGAATCTTATTTTAATTAAGCAGAATTTACTTATTAACTAATTAACTACAGGGCCTAAAAAGTAAGCGTTTTAGTGTAAAGGAGAGTAATGGAAATGGCATTGCTGAGGCGGGCGGACCGTGGGTATCGAGCAGGCTACGCAGGTTAGCGGAACCTTTTCAGAACAGCCTGCGACTTGGCGACTGACCAGTGCCATATTGAACGGCACCTAACAGTTTTAAATCAAGTCTGTGTGCCCAGCATCTGATGTGGGAGGGACTGGGAAAGGCTTTCTGTGAGCACACCGGGAGATTTTTATATTTGAGCCTAGTGTTTTTTGTTTCGTGCACGTGCGTGTGCGTGTGTGCATGTGTGCGTGTGTGTGTGTGTGTGTGGACAATGACAGTATCTGCGGTGCCAGAGGAACTGATGAGCAGGTGGTCTGAGTGGGTTTCAGCATACTCTCCCCCCCCACACTCTTTTTCTCTTTATTCACACTAGCACGCATACTCTCTCTCTCTGCATTCACACACGTCCTGTATGTCTGTCTCTCAGACTGTCTGTCTCTCTGTCTCACTCAGAATGTCTCTCTCTCTGTCTGTCTCTCTCTCTGTCTCTCTCTCTCACTCACTCTCTCTCTGTCTGTCTCTCTCTCTGTCTCAGGTACTAGGTGCTAGGTACGTGCGTAGGGAGGGCATAATCTTGCCAGGCCATGGGGTGGTGGTTTTGGAACAGTTCTGGGCATGACATGCAATACGGGCCTTTTGACACCCTCGCTTAGAACATATCTTTGAAGTCGCCATGAATAAAACATTACAGGAACTCTCCTATTCTGTTTCAAAGAAGTACAATGTTACATGACTCAGAGGAGTTAGCACAATACCTGTGCCCACCTACACACACACACACACACACGCACACACACACACACACGCACACACTCACACACACACACACGCACACGCACACACATACCAATACTTGCCAGATGTCTATGGCTATTGACTGCCACGGTGACATGCTTAAATGACATTCCATTTAGCTGATGTGAAGTCTGTACACACGCACGCACGCATCTACACATGCACGCACGCACATACACACACGCGGTAGCTTGGTGTTCATTGCACGGCTGTAGCTTGGAGCATTCACAGTGAGTCTAAGCATGACCCAGTTGTTCACGGCTGACCTGTTTGGACACCAGGACAGTGTTGGGTATCATGTCCATTCAGAACTGTGGACCCACAGCTGATTGCTGTCATCTCGCTCCAAGGATGTACACAACATATAGAGCAAAGATATATGCCTAAAATATTTTTATTCTATTGTTGAGACTATATCCTTTATTTAATAATGTAAAATATGTCAAATATATTGTGTTTAAAAAAAAAAGTAGGACTATTCTTAAAATGTTAATCACATTGTGATATTATACATGTTCATATTTTGTTAGTTATTTAGCTTCATATTTATTCTTTATTGCTTATTGTCTTATTAGCTTATATTTGTTTTGCTTGTTTGTTTGTGTATTGATGGGACTGTGTGCTATCTGTTGTCCACTGTAATGTTTTACGTATGTTACAGTATGTTTTATGTAAATGTTCAAATAATTAAAAAAAAAATTATTTTCATGTGCTTTAATTTACCTTTCCCAAGCCCCGGCCTTTCACTTGTCCTACCTTGTTACTGTAACTAGGTAGGACAAAACACCATAGAAAGCTATTACAGCAGGTTCCGTCCGATTCTAAAAATGCTCAACTGTTATTAGAGGACATGCAAAAAGGGGCGGGGCTTCGGAATGGTCAATTAAGCATTATTTCTTGACTGATCCTAACCAGCTCCTTATAAGCAGTGGCACCAGAACAAAAACCTGTGCAGGCAGTTAGACTTGCAGCGAATATAAACAGTGAAACCGATGACCAGGCGTGAGGCCTAGAGTATGATAAACTTCTTTATACTGGGAGAAATCTGTCTGAAACATAATTGTTATGTCGTTTATCTGCATACACTAAATATAAGTAAATATTTTACAAACATATTTATCTTCCTTTTGCTTTTATTGCACTTTTTAAGAGTTTTATTCAGATGACTTCTGCAAATAATACTTTTGAATGGAACTGACAAGTGGGATAATTCCTCAATAAGATTTTGATGTATGGCCATAATCTTCTGATCATTTCCATCTCCGATATGGGTACTTGGTAAAATGTATTGGCTGTTTTGTTAAGTCGTAAAATATAGATCAATAAAGGATGCACTTAAGGTAATGAGATACAAAGAATCATTTTTTATTGTTATTGATTATAAAGTGTGTGTGTGTGTGTGTGTGAGAGAGAGAGAGAGAGAGAGAGAGAGAGGGATTAGGCTAGTCTTAATATTTTCTAATTAAACAGAGGAGGTATATGCCAGGGAACAAGGCTTTGTCTAAGAATATTATGTTTTTGCTCAACTGCAAACAAATTAGTCAGAGCAAAAAAGTAAAAAAAAAAGCTAAAAAATGTTTAGCCAAACCGCCTGCAAGAAGCAGTGCCGGCACAAAATCTATTTTAATCAGGGGATAATTTCATATCAGATGTGCTGCTCATAATGAGACCCTTGATATATAAACTCGGATCCTCACCTGTAACAGCCACCTGGAACAAGACAATTACAATTCTTCTTTCGTGGGCAGGCGTGTGCGTGTGAGTTTAGGAAGGCCTTAGCCTTCCATTTGGCAGATTGCGTTGCGATGGGGAATGGCACACTTGTGTGTTTGCGAGTGGGTTTGAATATGCACCTTTACCTGTGTGTGTGTGTGTGTGTGTGTGTGTTTGTGTGTGTGAATTGAGCTGTAACCGGGTGTTGCCCGTTGACCGGCGCGTCACAAGCAATGGCAGGTGTGGAGCTGCTACATGGGCTAACTGCTGTCCCTCAGCTATAGCCAGCCAACTACATGGAGAGGCAGGACACAGCTGTGTGAACAGGCCTCCATTATCCAGCACTATCTATTGATTCACCCTGTGGGATGTTTCCTCTCTGGCACGGGATCGTCTGCACACATGCACATGCACACGCACACATACACACAGGAAAACACACAGGCCCACAAACACACACACACGCACACAGGCACACAGGCACACACACACCGGCACGCGCGCACACACACAGGCACACACACACACACATACACACACACACATAGGCACACGCACACTGACATTTGCATGGCCATGTGCTGAGATCGATAGCCAGAGGTGTTCGGGGGCCCAGGATTTTATGTTTTCCCTTTAATGGTCCTTTCGTCTATCTTTGGGGACTAACCCCCCTTCCTCCCTTCCCAAACCCCTGCCCCCCCCCCCCACACCACCCCCCTTGGGTGCCCTGCTGCAGTGTTCTCTCTAATTATAGAGCAAGGCAATGGGCAAGGACCCATAAAGAATATCTCTGACGCTATAATTACTTTGGCTGCTTGCAAAATGAATCAGATAGTGTCAATGGGATTAACAAATGGGGAGGGTTTTAATTTTGACTCCACTGAGAGGATGGAGGCTTTTATTTATTTATTTTGATCATTTCACTTCTCTTATCGGCTCAACAACGGTGGAATGACGTTGAAAGAAAAAAAAAGTAAATAATTTAGCTTCGTGACGTTTGAAACGGTCCGTTGATGAGAATCGAATTATTTTCAAAGTGGAGCTTCACGTCGTTGACGTAAATCGGCCTAGTGAGTCGCAACGTGGAGGTCGCGATGGTTGGTTTAATGAGCTATCACAAAGCAAATGAACACGTGTTTTTGAGTTTTCTTCCTCCCACATATACAGTATACTAAGGGAAGTATACTACAGTATGTACACTATACTTGTATACGAGCCCCGCTGTGGCGATAAAACAGACAAGTGTCTTGACAACAGCGTATACGGTGTAAGCAAGTGTATACTCCCGATGATCGCATGGTTGCCGTATTCTGTCTACGCGTGTGCTCTTCAGTTTCACCGTTGCTAAATAATGCATGAGTCCGGCATCTTTGTGTTTATGCTGGGATGTAACGCACGTTTGCTCGCGCCAAGAAATGCCTCTCAATGCAACGTCCCCTCCCTCGCTCCCTCTCTCCCCCTCTCCCCCTCTCCCCCTCTTCCCCTCTCCCCCTCTCCCCCCATCTGCAAATCTTCTCTGTCACACCCTGGCTGTGTCTGCGTAGAGCAGGAGCTCTTCTCCACATACAGTACCGTACAGGCTAAGACGAGGCTTTGCGCGGGGAAAAGTTAATGAATAACAACAGACGGTAATCTCTGCTGATGGGGGATGGGGGGCTAAAAACATCTTTTCATATGAAAATCTCCAGGTTGATCTGGCGTTATCAATGTGGAATATGAAGTCCCTGGAGGGGACAGGCCCTGTAATCTGGTTTTAATCTGCGCTCTCCCTCACTCGCTATATCCTCAACAGCAGCTGCTTAGCGAGCGTTTGTTTTCATTACGACGGATTGTCTTTTGCTTATCGCTCTAATATTTAAAGTGTCTCTCGGCGGAGCTCTGTCTTGGGAGACGGAGGGACGCTCGTCTGGCGCTCACGACGAGTGCGGACTTGGCCGGGGCGCGTCTTCATTGGGAAATAACACAGATTAAGAAGCTACGTTGAAAGAGCCTAGATTTGAGGCTGATAGAGGCCTGCAGCGAAAGCTTATTGTGTTGTCTTTAATGTACACAGGCGCGCACGCACACACACACACACACACACGCACACACACACACACACACGTACGCACACACACAAAAACAATGGCTACACAGGATTAGCCTGATGTGGTACTGTAAAGGCTGTGTTATTTCAAGTAGGTGAGCTTCTCTCTCTCTCCCCCCTCCCCCCTCCTCCCTTCTATCTCTGGCCCTGTGTCTGTGTGTCGGCCACTGTTGGGAGCAGGCCTGCTAAAAGCCCAGAGAGTGAGGCTGCAGCAGTAACCCTGCTCAGGGCTGTAAGTCTGTAGTCGAACTAAAACACGATGGCTAACAGATGTTAGCCCGATTACATCTCTGACCTTGCCTCAACCGCTCCTGACGGCTTGTCCTGGCTCTAGCGCCGCAGGTTTGTGTTGGAAGATACCCATCCCAACGCAATTCATGCATTTTAATAATATTCTTTCTGAGCAATATCAATTCATACAACATACAGCAATATAAACCCTCACACCTCAGCTCAGACAACAGCAACATCCCCGTGTTGTTGTCAGATATATATACTTTATATAATCTATCTATATGTCCTGGGTGAACAAGACCTCCACTCACTCCTCCTCCTCCTCCTCCTCCTCCTCCTCCATTTCCTCCTCCTTCAGCCTGGGGGAAGCGGGGAGGGTTTGGGGAAAAGGCGCCGAGCACACATCCACCCTGGTCCCCTCTGGTACAATGTCATTAAGGGCCCGGGAGAAAGGGCTACAACGCCTGCACTTGCTGTGCACGCTTCTGTGCGCGTGCACGTATGTCTGCTTGAAGA
>JAODUK010000015.1:2337894-2351715 GCA_027564635.1 Typhlichthys eigenmanni | reverse complement strand
GCTAGCAGAGAGACACTAGCAGAGAGACACATGTGCTAGCAGAGAGACACTAGCAGAGAGACACTAGCAGAGAGACATATGTGCCAGCAGAGAGACACTAGCAGAGAGACACATGTGCTAGCAGAGAGACATTGTCTTCCCATTGTCCTCTTTCTCCTCCCACCCATGTGATGGGAGGCTGTTGCATCTGCTCACAATAGGAATTATATTTGAATGAGAGCTGATTAGCTGGAGAGACGACAGAGGATAATTACACACACTGAGCCAGACCAAGTCAGGGCACCCAAAGTGTGTTGTTCCTCGCCGTTTCTTTGGGTGATTTGCCACTGGACATATCTGGAAGTGAGACCGGGAAAGCAAAGGGAGATTCAGAGCAAAAGCACCCTCCACCCCCACCTTGCTTTCCCCATCTCACTTCCAGATAGGGGAGTTTCTCGCGCTGGCACAGGGACCCCGTGGCCCAGGAGCCACCTCTGCTTTTTCATGACTTCATTTCCAGTCTACCACAATCGTCTCTCTGACTCCAGCTGGAGCCAGACTCCCAGCGATGCTGGTCCCCGATGAGGCCTCAGCGCTGGTATTCATTTCTCAGGGCCGCTGGCGCGCGTTGCCATGGCAGCCCTGCACCAGCTATAGCTCCAGGTCCATCCCCATTGGTCGCCGCCTCAGCCCCAACTCATCTCCATGTAGGAGTGCTACTGGAAAACTGGCCAACAGAATTTGGCTCCGGTAGCCATTTTGGCTTTTCCAGACTGTGGCAATGTCTATGAGATATGTGTCTTACAAGTCATAGATGGCAGAAGTCGGGCAGGAACCTCCTCGTAGAACACTGAAATAAAAACAATATTTTTCCACGTTAAAGTTTTCTACAATTTGTCCGAATGGCCTAATGCCGATAGGGTGCGTGGTTTGTGGAATTTTAGTGTGGTCTCCATGATTTGGAGCGATTTATATTCGTAAAGGGCTGTTTCTAATTGCAAAAAGTAGGAATGCAGGAGATAACAAGCTACATTGTACAAGTAGTTTCATGTTAAATGCAAGCACCTTAATCCAATTCAGCGTCATAAGCCGTAAACACATAAATTGCAAATTACAGATAAATAACAAAACACTGAATGATAAGCCACATTTACTGCGTTTCTCCTGGAACCCACATTTTTAGTGTTGGGACAAAGCCACTGCATTGTATTGTATTACCAGAGCAGTTTTCAAGCAGAACCCTGTCTGCATGGAAGTTAAGTCCTTTTAAAACAAGCTAAGCTAATAAAAAACAAACTTTAGAATTTCAACCGTCACATTCTCAAATTGATTCATGAACTGACCACAGGGTCATAGCTGTTTTTGTTGGACCTATTATCTTGTCTTTTGTTCCGCGTTTCCCCGCGTACATTATTGCATGTCTGTGTGTCTTCACCAGTGCGGTCCAAGATGCAGTCTACACACTATAGTGATTCTGATATAAGTAAAGGGAAAAACTTCTTCGCCACAGATCCACACATTCTGACTTTCTCTTTTGGCTGTAATCTTTCTGCAGCCGTCTCTAAGCTGGCTCCAGCAGTGGTTGGTCTGTGTGTGTATCGGTGAGTAAGAGTGCAGAACGTTTGTGTATGTCTACACTCTGGTCAGGAATTCTCCCTACTTCACGCTCAACTAGGAAGCAGTGGTGTCTCAACATTTCGGTGGCTTCCTGGGACACCGCACAGTATCGGAGAGCTATTGGCAAATGTTTAACATTGAATCAACATGAGTGAATACTGTACCTTCTCCTACTTTATGAGACCGAGCTGCAGAATGATTAAACCTTATCCCTGACAATCATTATATCGAGGGCGTCATTTGGAAAGAAAAATAGATTGAATGTTTTACGGACTGACTGATTTCCACTATTTTCCCAGCTATATGTGTTGGCCCATCCAAACAAAGAGCTCTTACAGGGATTTATCCTTCGGGCCAACCGACAACCGCTCGATAAACCTTGTAGCACTGTCATTGTGAAAGGATAGGGCTTCATCTGGACAGCAGAGAAAGCGGAAAACATTTTATTTCCGAAAACACGAGCGTTGCGCAAGCATTGTCAACTCTCAGTATCTTACGCCATTAATTAGTGTTGTTAAACAGTGGCAAAACTCATTCTTACGACTCGTTGCCATTTTAACGTGACAATTGTAGGCCTTCTGTTGTCACCGAACTACATTACAGTGGTGCAAGTAGCTAATGGCTAACGGCTGTCCTTCAACACCAAACTCCTCCTTCCACAAACTATAAGAGCTCCTCTGGGGTTCGGCCAACAAGCTGTTGTTCCCTCAGTAAACACACTGCCCAGTGTGAGTGTTATGTGTGTCTTTGTGTGTGTCTCTGTTTGAGTTTATGAGGAGGGGGTTAGTCAAAATGTGTTCCACTTGCATGGCAACGCCTCATTACACATACTGCCTTCTCTATCACCCTGAAGCGGGGTGCAGCTACCCTCACTGGGGCGAGTCGTCAAGGTGACCCAACATGCCCCGGGACGGCAGGGCTGAGAGAGACCTGGGGGGGGGAGGGGTGCTGTTCACTTTGTCCTTATGGTGGGCCGCCGTATGCTGTGGCTGGTGCCACGGACCCAGGGTACCTCCACAGCGGCGCACGCCCGGTGAGCGAGCAGCTGATCTCATTTTTCAACTCCACAGCTGCCCCAACATCGGGTGAAGGTGAAGGTGACCTCCCACGCCTGCCAGTGGGGCTCTGAGAGCAGCGAGAGGCCAGTGGCGCAATACCTCGAATGTGTGCAATGGCCCGGCCTCTTTCCTTGCTGCATGTCACATTTGGGGACGCAAAGAAGATGAAGAAGAAGAAGAAAAAGAAGAAGAAGAAGAAGAAGAAGAAAAAGAAGAAGATGAAGAAGGAGAAGAAGAAGAAGAAGAACAAGATAAGAAGAAAAAGAAGAAGAAGAAAAAGAAGATGAAGAAGAAGGAGAAGAAGAAGAAGAACAAGATAAGAAGAGAAGAAGAAGAAGAAGAAGACAAAAAACGATGTTATTTTGTTATTAGTTGTAGGAGCTGGTGGTGGCAAGAGAACACAGTCTACAGTACCTGTGTGTCTCTGCCTGGAAACAACACTATATAGCATGTATTTGTATTATCCCTCCAATCACGTTCCATCTTCTACCCCCCCCCCCCCCTTACACACATGCTGCATATCTGATTTAGCAACTGACCCGTCCATCTATCCATCTGTCCATCTATTCCTCCGTCATCCCTCCATGTCTCTCTTGCTAATTCTCCTGTCTGTTTCCCTTCTCTCCCCATCTTTCTTTCCTTCTGACCCCCGCCCCCCCCCCCCAACCCCCACCCCCTCCCTCTCTACCACTTCCTTCCTCCATCTCACACACACACACACACACACACACACGCAGGACAGATTGGGGAGCACAGAAGTTGAGGGAGAAGCTATTTATCCCAGACGGATCAGGAGGTGTGTGACGGAGGTGTGGACGGTTGCTGCAGGTCAGTGACGTTGGCAGGCGCAGGCAGGCCTGCCCACATGGCTCGGGGACCGTGGGACTACAGACAGATGGCACCTGGTGGGTGACAAACAATTAACAAACCAACAAGAATAGCTGGATCGACAGTATACCCACAAGCGCAGGAGAGAAAGGAGCGGGTGCATCTGTGCTCCTGAACACTTTCACTCTTTACTTTTCCTTCCTTCCCCGCGTCGTGTTTTGTTAACAGCGATTTACCCGCGTGTCTTTCTCACAAAAACACTCTTGTAATCACGGCGCTATAGAACACTCTAAATAAAGCTACATTGAGCATATGTAGCCAGCATATGTTTCTGTTTATTTCAGTGTTTATTTGAAAGTTTCAAGAGGAGGACTTAGTTATTTAATTGCACAATAAAACCTTGTGTCTACTTGAATGTTTAGCTAGTTCTAAACAGTGCTATTGAGTGTCACACTTAGTGGCTTAGCGTAGCATTGGTTAGCAAGAAAAGCGTGCGCGCGCATGAATGCGGGTGTGTGAATGAGTGACTGTGTAAAAAATGTACTGTAAATTGATGCAGTATGCTTAAATGCTTGTATTTGTTTCGTTTTTTTCCCCCCAAAAATTCAACCGTGACACCAAGCAAGCGTTGTTGGACACTGCTATACCTAACTAAATCTAAATGTTGAAATGTGTGTTGCCCGTGCTCCAAACCCATTAGAAGATGTTCTAAATCAGTCATAACTCAAACAAAATGCCAGTTCACAATATATCCATTTGATAAATCAATCAATTTTAGCCAATTAATCTCCATTTCATCATGTGCATATGAACCACTAACATCTTGTGTACATATTACTTTGGACTAGTAATAGCACGAGTGCAACTTTGTGTATCTGTATCTGAGTATGTGTGTGTGTGTGTGTGTGTGTGTGTGTGTGTGTGAAAACATCTGCAGTCTAGACTCTGTGGCTCTGTGGGCAGGGGCCTATCAGCAAGCTACATCGGGTCCGGAGAGCGGCCCTGTTGACTTAGGTGGCACACACACGCCAGCATCTGTTTCAACAGTCAGCTTCTCGACAACCCTCTCACCGAATAACCCCGCCCCCACCCCCCCCCCCCCCCCTTCCACTCACACACACACTGACATGCAAGACACGTTTATCCATCTCTGAGGGATGGATGAGGAGGATAGTGAGGAAAGCGTGGGGGGTATTGAGACGAAGAGGGGACAGACAGAGAGACAAAGGACGGGGGGGGGGTGGCGGGGGTGATGGAAAACGAGACCTGGCTCCAGCCTGCTCTGTCACACAGAGCCCAAGCCCGCCCACGACAGACAGTCCCTGGTAACCAAAAGCAAATGCTACTTCTCTGTAAACTCTCCAGTCCTGGATCTTGTTTTGTTGCTTTTCTCTCTCTAATTTTTATTGCAGAGTCAGGAAATTGAGATACAGTGGCCTCTCTTATTGCTCTGTGTGTGTGTGTGCGTGCGTGCGTGTGTGTGTGCAGTGCAGTATGTGTGTGTCTATATCTGTGTGTGGGTGTATGAATCTCTGCGCGTAAGAGACAATATATAATATACCTCTTGAAGAGGGATAGTTTATCATCCAAAAGGCCTCCCCCGCAAGGCCTAGGGTGAGAGAGAGAGAGAGAGAGAGAGAGAGAGAGAGAGAGAGAGAGAGAGAGTGAGAGATACTGTGTGTGTGTGTGTGTACATGCTGGTTGGCTGCAGTGTCCACGCTAAGGAACCCATAGTACTTCCAAATAAGGGAGATTTATTAGCTCCAATCAGAGCATGCACACGCACACTCGTGGAGAGAGAGAAGAGAGAGAGAGATGCTAACAAAACCAGGTAGAGAAAAGAGGGATTGGCATAGAGTTAGTGTGCCCTAAAAGTCATATTCTGTAGCCAGTTTGCATAATGGCTTGACGTGCTAATGGGATAAACACAAGAACAACCGCTAGTCCTGTTAGCATATGCAAAATGTCACCAAACAAGAGGCTTTTCACACTAGGAAAATAAACACTGATAAGAGTGTGGGAATAGACAGAGGGCATGCAAACACGCACAAGTACACCAGCCTTTATTCTAACAAACAAGCACAATACGAGGATAGAAAGCACGGGGCACATCTTACTGCGTATATACAGTGTACTGACACGAGTCTGCAGTGCTGTCGTTCCCTAGCTAATGCATTCTCTAACCGTATGCATTTTTAACCCAGTCAGCAAATGGGATTTCTAATAGCATATTGAGTCGGTACAAGCACTATATCTATGAAAATGAATGAGCTACTTTATGGAAAGTACAACAAAAAGAAAATCAATTACCATCCATACCGTCTTCTGTAAGAGAGTATGCGCACAACTCTCGTGTTTACTCCCAGTCCAAATGTAAGCTGAACGAGCAATGTTCTCAGCAAATGGAGATCGGCTAATAGAATCTGGGATATAAATTTTCCTGTCACCTTCTATACCTCCGAGGAGGCACTCGGTCGATAAGAGAGCGAGAGGTTGGCTCGAAAATTGATTTTCCAGAATAATTGCTATTCTCTCTGTCCGGGGACTCGGGTGTCTCCAAGGCTTTTTCCTATTAAAGTTGCCGGCTCTCCAATTTACCTGCCCTGAAAAAATACGCAAAAGGCCATAACCTCTGGCCCTGTGCAATGATCAAGTTTGCGAAGCTTCCAGCAGATTAGATTTATGGTGAATTCAGTGTGAATGGCTGACAGTCCTCTGCAGATTGATAGAATTTGACCCTTGCAGCTCAAAATTGCTAAAATAAATGATACAGATTGTTCCAGACCGCTGAAGCATGCCATACATGTATATATTTTATGGGTTATCTGGTTGTGCAGCATTGTATGCTATGGGTTAAGCAATGCAAGCTATAGCAGACTGTAGAAATATTCCATTCCAAGCCTTCACTCATCCATGACAACTAAATAGCAGGTAGTTGCTCGTTGCTAGTCTAATACAACAACAACAAAATACATGATGTAGCTGATATAATCACGTGGCACTGATAGCCTAGGCCTGATAGCTATGGAACTAGACAGTTTGTGGTGGGCAAACATATATTTTGGAAGCTTTTCAGACCCGGTTGAACGTTGCCAGACACCATTAAATGCTTCAAAAACGGCTTGTAACATAACAAGTAGAAGTGCTTCAATTTGAAAACGTCACATGGATTCAATAAGTCTCACGTGTGGTACGCCTGTTTGTTCACATAGCTAGTTTGCAAAGCTAAATTTACGATACAGTGCCTACAGCTAACGGCCCTAACTGCACATCATACTCTACAGTAGTACACTGAGCCTACAATATACAAAGCCCTATTGTGAGAGAGAGAGAGAGAGAGAGAGAGAGAGAGAGAAAGAGAGAGAGAGAGAGAGAGAGACTCGTAGAAAGGCGCCAGGCCTATCTTTCTCTATCTCCTCTGGGGAACATGCAGGCATTCCCATAGAAAAAGTGGTACTAAAAGCCTGGCCTGCCTGCCTGCCTGCCTGCCTGCCTGCCTGCCTGAGCACACACTGAAGGGGGACCTGGAGATTTATGACATGGTAACCCAATCCCCTTCTCCAGATCTCTCTGTCTTCCCTGACTGCCTTTAAGAGGGAGGGAGAGTTCAGGACTGCGGGGAGACTTGTGAGAGCCGCCGATGTTTTTGCAGAGCAGAGCTGGATGACTGGAGACACAGACAATGTTCTTACTGTTGTTTCAATCTGATATGTGTAGACTGGGCAGTGGCACTTTGATTTAGTGCTCTGTGTGTGTGTGTGTGTGCTTACTTGAGTGGCTGTTGAGTTATGGTGGTTCTGGGAAAATACATGTTACTTTCAGATAACAAAAAGAGACACACACATACCAAAATAACAAACAAATGCCATATCCCAGAGAACCCGAGTGGACTCTAGCTGTAGAAACAGACGTCAGAGGTCAGAGTGTTCGTACGATCGTCGTTAAGCCCTCCTCCGCTTCACCGCCTAATAGAATTCAAAGAGTCAACATTGTTGCGTCGACGTTCAAAATAGTGATGCGAGCACACGTGAGAACGAAGCATATGACCGACTCAAAGTTTAATGGGGAACACGTAATATGCTGAAACGGTGTTGCTATTTACAGAGCCAGGGCTGTGTATCACGTTTTTTTCCCTACATACGAGAATTTGACAAAAAGTATTATCTTACGATAAGCTTGCAGTAGCCGAATATACCTGTTATTGAGTTGTGGTTTTTCAGCTCGGTCAAAGGGTTCAGTCCTCATATGTGGGCATAGGCTGGTATTCATACTGATAGTCATACTGATTTTCAGTGTGCGTAGGTAAAGGCGACGTTTTAGCATTCGGTGTTATTATCGTCACGTCAAAGCCGAATCATAACGACCAGGCGTCAAAGTCTTAATCTGGCACTTTCTGATAGGTATCCGGACCCTGCAATGTGTTAAATAAAGGCTCCACACATTTCCTCTCACCTCTGCAGCGTCTTCCGAACATGTGTTGAAGCCCCAGGAGACGACCTTACAGAGATGTTGGTGCGCCCGCCCGCACATGTTGCTAGGCCTTGTGTGTGCACACGCTCTTGCGCGTGAGTGTGTGTGTTCGGCGTGTCATGGGGACCCCCTGCCCCGATCAAACAGCTACCTCGTCAGGCATTGCTTGCCAGGGGTAGGCGCTGAGCCTAGCCCCCTCTTACCCTCTGCCCCCCACCCTCGCGCAGAAGGGGTGGTGTGGGAGAGGAAAGAGCACAGCGGGTTCAGGCCGCATCCAACACCTCTCCCACAGAGCCAAAGGCCCTCTGGTGAGGCTCAGGAACCCCAGAACACAGTAATGAGCATCGGCCGGGGTTGCGTTACACAGGATCACACAGAAGGGTGCCATCACAGGTTCTGAACCCCCCTCGCTGACACGTGAAAACACACAAATATAGAAACATATGCACTGGTGTAATGGCACTGGTAAGGGTGCAAACACACACACACACACACGCGCGCGCGCGTGCACGCGAGAACACACGTGCGTGCAGCATGCTCAGCCTGACATCTTTATATATGTGTTTCCTATCAATGCATCAACGTGCGCTCGTTGACATTTATTGTGCTGAAACGCGTCCCGTTCCAACTGAAGAAACAAAGATGTCGGAAAAGGCCAACAGTGGTTTGGGGGGAAAGACAGAAATACTGTAGGTTTGCTGTGCAGTCTTGTTTTCCATGCTGTAAAACATCAGCTCAGTGTGTGAACCTAGTGTTTCCACAGCTGAAACACAGGATTATGAAACACACTTAAAGAACCAGTCAGCAGTGAATACACAAAGTGAGTAGGTTACTCAAATAAAATAAAATCTAAATATACTTTAACCCGATTGTGGGGCGGCAACCCTAATATAAAACGGTTAACCCCGCATTTACCTGATGCGTCACAGAGAAGATTATACTGTTTGGTCTTGTGGATGTAAACCCGCATCACGCGTGTGTGAGCGTCGCGCCGAGATGTTAAAGATGAGAGGGGATGAAAATTGGATTAAATTGTGTGTGGCGGCTCACTATGGGGAGGTAATTAGGGACAAACGTTAAGGCAGCAGAGTCTGATCTCTCCTGCTTGGAGGTTAAGTGAAATAGGAGCCGTGAGCCCCACCGTCCCCACAGCACAGTGATTAGCATTTCCTAATGCGGGGGGGGTAATGGGATGTCAGCCGGGAGCACGGAACCCCGCGAAGCACTCGTCACAACAAGTGGCCTGAAGATCAAGTCTGGTTGGGGTGAAGGGGATCACAATGTTATCACTGATGAGGAGATCAGTGGGTTACACACACACACACACTGAACATTACGGTTACACTGAGTTAGGACAGCAAACAGAAGGTCAAGTTGGGTTGGGGTAAAGGTGATCAGGTAGCTATCACTGATCAGGATATCAGTAGGTCAATGGGTTACACACACACACACACACACAGAACACTGAAGCCCTGGACACACTGTAGCGACGAGAGACAATGGAACGTCAGTGAAATCCAGCGGCTTGGCGCGAATTGGGTGGGTACAGGCACAGACTTAAAGGAACTTAAAGCGACGCGTTTGAGGCGATGACCAATGTGGAGCTAAACATAGGATATAAGAGAGGGATACCTCGGCAACCAGAGCCTGGAATGTAAACAAGCGACATATTTTCAACTGCAAAGCGATGGGCGACGAGCGGATTGCTTGTAGTGTGTCTGGGGCTTTAGTTTTAGCACAGTAATCAGAATATTTCAGTCTACTTCCTATTCATATTCCTTCATATTCAAGAAGCGAATAGATTGTGTCTCTTTGAAAGGACAATAAGGATAACATCATATGTACTTGCCTGTTACTTTATAGTGACATTAAACTCTGGTGATGTGAACCTCTTGGCCACAAGGGGGTTGTGATGAGCAAAGGCTGCAAAGAAGCAGGCTTGGTGCTTACCCTTGTGCCTGTTAACCAAAATGGTGACGTGGCACCCAGCTGAAGTGCTCTGAAGTAGTTCCTCTCAAACAAAACACTAATTCGGGTGAAGTGTCATGCATGTGTATACATATGGAAATACCACAACAAGAGGTTTAACTGCAAAACGCGACGACGCTAGATTGAGCTTTGAACAGTCCAATTAAAGCATCAATGGAATCTAATGGGTTATTTATTGAGACGCTCGTGGCTCTGCTAGAACCACGGCTCTGGTCCGACCACCCGCTCCAGATCTCGTCTGCGTTATGCATATTGGATCAAGCTCCGTCGGGGGGGGTGTGATAGCGGCACCAGCCAGGCCTGTGGTGAAATGACAATAACAGCGGCGCGACGCGGAGCCGTCAGCCCCCACTGATGAAACGGCGGGGGAAACAAAAGTAAACCCCAGCTGCTGCATCTGTCGACACTGGAAGCCGTTTGTAGTGCTGAGGTGTTTGTGAGGTAGATGTGGTGTATGTGTGTGTTTTGTGATAATGTGTGTATGCGGTTTCATTGTTTGTGTGTGCGTGTGTTTTGTGATAATGTGTGTATGTGGTTTCATTGTTTATGTGTGTACGTTGTGAGTTCACGCGTGTACATACACGTGCATGTGTGCAGTATGCCTGTTATGTGTGTATTTCCTCGTGTGTGTGTTTGTGTGTTTACTGTATGCATTCGTTGTATTTGTTTTTAGTATTTGTGTATATATATAGATTATATGTTTATTGCTGTTTATTGTGTATTAAGGTTATGTGTGCACTCCATTGTATGTGCATGTGTGTCATTTGTGTGAAAAGGGTGTGGGTGTGTGCGTGTGTCCATTTATGCGTGTGCGTGTGCACGTGTGTGCATGTGCGTGTGCATGCCGCGGCCCTGTGGCTGTGAGGAACCCAGCTGGGAGGAAGAGAGAGTGCATTCATCCTGGCTGTGGGGGCCCCGGGGGCCACACAGGTACCCAATGCGGGGATGAAAGGCTGCTCCACAGATGTCACCCACTGGGGTTCAGTGGCCCAGCCAGCTCATGTCATGTTTGGCAGCTGGAGCCCTGCCACTCTCCCACCAGTTGTTGGCAGGGGCGTCCTCCGGAGGGTGCTAGAGCGGGCCGCACAGCGCCCTAATGGGAGCAGCAATAAAGAGTCACTGGCTCCTGTCTGTCATAGAACATTAACCTGGTCCTGCTCCTCGTGGGCATGCGCTCTCTCTCTGTCTCTCTCTCTCTCTCTCTCTCTCTCTATCACTCTCTCCCTCTCTCTACCTATCTCTATTTAAGGTCTGAGAGATGCTCTCTGCACCGTAACGGAAGAGCTCTCTAGGTTGGGGAAATAATAAAGTGTATGTGTGTGTTTATGTGATTGTATGTATGTATGTGTATATGTGTGTATATATGGATGTGTATGTGTGCATGTATATGTATATATATATGTGAAAGTATATGTATATATTTAGTTTTAAGATTGTTTTAAGCTTTTTGATGTCAGAAGAGAATTGTGCCAATAAAGGTTTGGTTGAGGATCTGTCTCTGTCTCTCTCTCTCTACCTCTCTATCTCTCGCTCTCTCTCTCTACCTCTGTCTTTGTCTCTCTCTCTATCCACCTCTTTTTCTCTCTCTTACACTCTATCTCTCTAGGCTTATCATACACACAAACACACACGCACAGAGATAGTTCATCATTTTCTGTTTTTATTTTGTGTACGTGCAACTCTCTGACACACAGCACAATTAACAATGTTAAAACCAACAATAGATGTCCAGTGTTTCAAAGCCTTACAGTGTATGGAACAAAACAGGAGTCGGTGTGTTTTCTCTTATTGCTAGTCAGGCAGTAATTCCACTGGCTCTGACCACTCTGTTCCGCGAGTTGGCCTTTCTGTTAATACTTACCATGGGCTATACGCGGAAATCCCAGTTCTGTGTAACTGTTAAAGGAAATCATTAGTGAAAGGTCAGTCTCTCACTATAGGATGGCTATTTTATGACACATCATTCCCTACGTGATAGGAGAAAACACATGAGGAGAAAGTGGTGTGTGCTTGCGTGCGTGAACAAACCATTTGTTTCCGTCAAACTTCTAATCAGAAACATTTTTATGTTTGGAAAGAAGAATGGAACCAATGCATATACCTCTTTGTGTTAATGATGGTTCCCATGATGTTAGTGTTCCATTCGGAGAAAAACTGAGGTTTTGTTTGCATAAAGAAAGACGTGTGTTTTGTAACGCCCACGTATTATTGCTTTGATTGTAGTTCCCCCTTGGAACAGTTAGTGTTTCATTAAGTAATACCATGTCTGTATTATAGAGCCTAGGTCTGATTAAGTCTGTTTTGAAGTGTCCTTGCTTTTAGCTTAGTACACGTGCACACTGACACACACACACATATGTACAAACACGCACACACACTCACACACTCCACATCCATACGCATTAGACGTGCAAAAAACACACACACAGCAAGTGGACAAATCACACCCATGGGATTGGGGCGCATGCAATTAAGATTATGATCAATGACAAGTCAATCATGTGGGCTCTCTCTCTCTCTCTCTCTCTCTCTCTCTCTCTCTCTCTCTCTCTCTCTCTCTCTCTCTCTCTCTCTCTCTCTCTCTTTCTCTCGCTCCCTTCCCCAGCTCAGCAATTATTCTCCAGCTGGTGGGGTCTGCCCTCCACCACTGGAGGAGACATTACACTCTTTTCTTTTTTTTTTTTCTTCTGTAAAAATCTCCCCCCCTCCTCCCCTCCCCTTAACCATACGGAGCGGTTTGCTTTGTCCTCCCATGCTCCTCCCCCCCGTCCTCTCTGGAGCAGTTAGCTGTCAGTCACATCTGACGGCTCCAGGCTTACAACCATTAGCCCATGGCCTCCGAGCCATCAGACTCCTTGTTAGGTCATAAAACAACACCCCCACATACACACACATACAACACAGGCACACAACACACACGCACAGACACACAACACACAGACACACAACACACAAAGCACACACATGCACAGATACACATCACACACGACACGAACACAACACAAGCGCGCGCGCGTACAGACACAACACTCAGACAAACACACACAGATAGACAACACACAAGCCCACGCAACACACACGCACAGACACATATCACAGACACACAACACACACAACACATACACGTACAGACACATATCACAGACTCACAAAACATGCACACAACACGCACAGACACACACATGCACAGACACAGACACACAACACACGGCTAACTGTAATGTTCCCTTTGCAAGTGAAATGCTGAAATACGCTATTGAAATGTTACTGGAAGTATTCTACTTGTGAAACACAGGACGTATGTAAAATGCCATGCTCAAAAACGGGAAGTGTTAAAATTGTTGTGATCTTATACAATATGTAAGTATGGCATTTTTGAAATGATAGCGCTGCATATACAATAAAACACGGCTTGTTTCTGTAATTAGATACGAGCAGGAGAATCGATGCACCTGTCTTCCTGTCGTTTTTTTTTTGTTGTTGTTGCGTGAGTTCCATTATTTGCCGTCCAAACACTGTGGATTCCTCCATTTCCCAGGTACGAGTGTTGCTGTGCTACAGCCTGCGGTGAATATAATAGTGCTGTGTGCGGCTGTCTACGATAAAGAAAGCCATGTGCTCTCCGTTGCCCATTAGTCATAATAGAACGACAGGCTGGCGGGCCGGCAGGCCCAGTGCTATCTGAGAGTAGATAAAGGAGGCAGGTGTGATGAGGAAATTAATGTAAATCCATCAGTCTTCAATTAGAGCATTGCTCACACCCAAAATAAAGACTCTATCTCAAACCAATAGGACCCCAGCTTTATTTAACCCCCCCCCCCCCACACACACACACACACACACACACACACACACACACAGACACACACACACACATACA
>JAODUK010000015.1:2310787-2329709 GCA_027564635.1 Typhlichthys eigenmanni | reverse complement strand
CCCCCGATTTATTTAACCCCCCCCCCCCCACACACACACACACACACACACACACACACACACACACACACACAGACACACACACACACATACACAACCCTTTACAGGAGCAACATAATGCAAAGTTTAATGACGAGAAAGCTAAGGGGCTGTGTGTGTGCAGGTGCGGCTTGCTAGCTTGGTAGCAGCAGCCATGGTTGTCCATTAGGCTCCCAGTATGAGGCCAGGCTAATTCAGTGTGCCTGGAGGTGCAGGGAACAGCGAGTCTCCACAGGCCGTGGGCCGGGGACGGAGCGGCAGTTTAACCTAATTTGGTTCTAATTACAAAGACAGGAAGTCCACCTGCTACAGTACATATAGTGGCGTGTGCCTCCCCTTCGAGGCATGCTCTGATGGAAGGCAGGGGATGTCTAGCAGGGAAGGACACGGAGAAGGAAAGAATATGCTAATTAGCAAATAAAAAATTAGTATCCACAATTCTTTATATATTTTCACTATCGATGGTATCGCTGGGGGGGGGGGGGTTCCGCTCTCTGACGTAAAAACAGGACACAGAGAGACCACGTTGTCCGAGTGGTTTATAAAGTCACGTCATCTTACTGTAATACGCAGAACATCACACACATCAAATTAAATATTTTGGATATTTTCTGTAACAAAAGATAATTAAAAAGCAAATAGTTGTCTAGATAAGAATGTCAAGGAGCCAGGGTTAGTAATTATCAAAATGATTGTTATCTGACTATAGTTGAGTAATATAAAATACCATTATCTCAGTGTGCTTAATATTCCATGGCTAGAAATACCAAATATTATGCATCCTTGATGCCTAGCTCCTGGTCAAGGGAAGGTTTACTTCTCATTGATCTCTAAGAGCCAGCCTTTCCTTTTAATTCTGGGACATAGTGCTGGCTAGATATTTTGATTGACATGCAGAACAACCAGCTACGTCACTTAGTGACAAAGTCTGACGTAACATTTACAGAGGAATTTGTTGGGAAACTTACCAACATGACTGGCTGTGTTCAGGTATTTTTCTGTTAGATAAGTAGGCTATTGTTATTGCTTAAAATAAATGTACTTAAACTGAAGTAAGTAAATAACCACTCCTGCACTAGTGTCACACTGGAATTACACCTACAGACTTTGTGAGTGACAATGGTAACAGCCAATGGATATCTACTTCTCAATTTCAGAAAGCGCTGTCAATCTTATAGGGGTCTGCATCAGACGTTCAGCAGTGCTTATGTGACGTAGTGCTAATGGACGGAAGAGGCTGAGAATAACTTCTCATTATCTTCTACATGTTTGGTGTTTGTAGTAGCTTGCCATGGCGACAGTGAGCTGAAATACTCACAATAAAATAACAGTAAACATCTTCTGGGATTACTAATCACAATGAGAACATGGGGTTTCTGCTGAAGAGGAGGTGAATGGAAACGAGGGTACTGTGTTACTGTAATGTCACTGGTGGAGTCACGATTTGAAATTACACAAAAAAACACAAAAATTACACAAACTTCAGGTGGCTTATAATGTTATGAATACAGCATTTGGTCACATGACTTGACTGATCTGTTAAACATTTGTAGAATTTTGTATGAATAAGATTTTTTCCAAATGTTTTTATACTTTTCTGTCTCCAGACAGAAGACAGGAAAGTTATGAATGTTTACTTTCATAATGTCGGTATTTACGTTTTAACCCAGGACTTCGCCAGATCCCTGTGCAGCTCAAAGCTACTGTATGGCTTCTACTTAGTCATTAAGAGCCTGTACGTGCTGCATCATTACAGAGGTTTCCTGTTGAAGGGGAGCAGGGAGAGTATTAGTTTAAGGTCGGCCCCAGTTTGCAGCCAGGCTTAGCTCTCATCGCCCGGACCTTATCAGCTGACCAGACTCCCCGGTGGTGTTAATGGCAGGCTCAGGCTGTGCAAAGCCCATAACAAGGAGCCTGATTGTTCTGTTAATGTGTCACTTCCTGTTTCGAGTTGCCGCTCCGGAATGGAGTTGAGTGGCCGACTGCCGGAAGAGCTCCTCACATCAGAGCGAATCCGAGCCGGCCTGGCTTTCACCGCGGCCAGCCAGCCGGATTGACGGGCAGCGGGCAGGCTGGGCCGTGGAAATGGAGGAGGAGGAGGAGATAGATTTCACTAAAGCACAGCGTAATCTGACACCCGGTGTTAAAGCCCACAGTCCTGAAGAGCCTGTTTGATAGGAAGGAGGGGGAGCTCTGACCGGCTGTGGACCAGGTCTAGAGGAATCACTTTTCATTTAAAGAAATGCACTTTGCATACATAGATTAGTAATGCTTTTGTAATTGATGACCGAAACATTGCATGTCTCGTGACTCCTCCTACAGTGAGCAGCGATTATAGCAATATGTATTCCTGCGGCTTATTCCCCCTGGATTTTACACAACTTTGATCCGGAGGTATTAAAGTCAATGGTATCCGTAGAGGGTGTGGAGAAGAGCAGCGGCTTATGGGGCATTATAACCTGCTCCTCATGCAGGGAACTATCTCAGTCCAAACAGAAACCTGCAGGATCTGGGATAGAAGTCAAAAGGGGCGAGAGAGAGAGAGAGAGAGAGAGAGAGAGAGAGAGAGAGAGAGAGAGAGAGAGACTATTTGGCGGATTTTGAGTAACGGATCAACTTTTTGGCGGAGAAAGTGCTGTGTTGCCATGGCAATATGCCTCCCCCCGCCGCCTCAAGTCGCAGGCTCGAGGCGCTGTTTGCAGTGTGAATGTTGTTCAAGAAGCAGCCGAGATCAGGGCCTTAATCAGTCAGCGCTGATGCAAGGGTGAAAACTGCGAATAGAGCCCGAGGCTATCTGGAAGATAAATGCACACGCACACACGCGCACGCGCGCACATGCACACATTTATCACTCACACAAACACCAGCTCATACACAACAAACACTGCAAACCTGACCACACACACACACACAAACACACCACACACACTCAGCAGAAAGTAACTATCTCAGGTGAGTGAAACATACATTGTTTATTATTAATTTCAAGATATACATATTATACATATTTTATCTGCAACAGGATCAAAGTTCCCTACAAAGCAGAATATGTAGTAAATAAGTAGTAACGTCTGCTCTGAGTAGTGAGTCTCTTCCTTCCCCAAGGCACTGAAAGTCTGGAGCGCAAAATCTGTCTTGAAGTTCTGCACTGGGAACGTAATAACTGACCGACCATCTGATTCACACCCTGTCTGTCCAAGGCATGGCACATATTTATTTCCAGAAAGTGATTGCATCAAATTTGTCCTGTTTTTAACTTTGTTATGAAAAGAAAAAAAAAACACAGAAAAAAGAGAAACATGCTTGGCGTGTGCACGGCACACACTGGTGGCTGTACGGAGCCAAAAGCACTTTATTTATGTTTGGATGGCAGCGGGCGTTTGGCTCTGCTTGGTACAGACGGTGCGGTGTGGTCTCTGGCACCTTCTCTCATCCATCCTGTCCCCTTGACATAGACTTCTCCTGCCTTTTACTGAGACTCTGAAGTGTGTGTGTGTGTGTGTGCTTGTGCTTTTTGCTGTGAGCTTATATCATCTTTGCGTTATGTATCTTTGTTATGTATCTTTGAGTACGCTTGCTACATTCTTAAATAAACATCTAAAGACGGGAAGCAAAAACGCTTTCTTCCTTGTCAGATTTATTTATTTTTTTGGTCTCAGTTCGTTTGACAACTAATAGCAACTAAGCAGGAGACGTTTTATTTAACAGTCTTGAAAAACATGAACCTAATCTTCAGTGTACTTATGGTCATGGGACAGCAAATCTCTAAGCTCTGAGAAGTTGTTCATATTTTTTTCCATACCTCACGAATTAAGACGAAAGCGTAATCTTCGGCTCGGAGACCTGCTTGATGCTGACTTAAGACGTCGCGCGAGAGGCCGAGCGACTCGCGCAGCAGCGGTTGCAGCCAAGTGTAAACTCTAATCGCCTATGCAGGGGCGCCTGAGTGCTCTGGCAGGGTGTGTGCTGTACTACTGTACTGTGCTTCCGGCATTCCACGAAGCAGAAGTTGCAAGGTCGGCGTACAGTACATCTGCTTCCGGCAGAGCATAAAGTAAGCACACCTTCACATTCTCGTTTATATTCCCCCACTATGTTCTTCCCGACGCTTTTCATCGCACTTCTGCGGGGAAAAAAAAAACCGACTGACCCTCTGCTTGGTGTATAAATATATATATAGTTTATATCTCGTGTATTTATAAACTAAAGCATGGCCAGCGGCCTTAAAAGGCAGCGAGGCATGTTGTTCCTTGAGCCGAAGCCCTGGGGAGTCTGCCGAGGCTCAAACCGGGGTTCTGTTAGCCTGGGATTCCTCAGGTCGGCGTGGCCGCACCAGGGGAGGGAAGGGGTCTCTGGTCAGGCAGGCGGATGGGTGGGGGGAGGGGTGTTTAGGTGGTCTGTGGCCAGATAGCAGCTGATATGGGGACTAATTTGGTCATGTGCAGGACTGGTGGATTACTGATAAAGTGAAGATGGTGGTGTGTGGGGGGGGGTGTCTGTCGGTCTGCCTGTCTGGCGAGCACAGACTGCTGTATTCTCCTGTAAATGTAATGGAGCATCAGTGTATTGTTTCAATATTGTTCTGATGCTGTTACAGTATTATAGCTGCTCTGTCGCGCGACATCATCAGCGCTATGGGTTTGAGTTATGAGCAGAGAATTTTAAGTAAGTAATGTGTATTTATATAGCACCTTTCACAGACAAGAGGTCACAAAATAAACTACATATGATAAACAAATTCACCATACCATAAAAAGTGGATATAATAATCCAAATATAAGACAACTGCCATATTGCTAATTAAAAGCTTGTAGGTGTTTTTTAAAAGAGTTCACAGCGTCCATCGTTCTCAAGGCTAGCGGGAGAGAGTTCCCGCACTGTGAACAAACCCGTTTTGTTAACCACCAACACCTTTGTACAGCCCTTGTGTATACCCTCCCAGCCAAGCCAAAGCTAATGGATACCACCCAATGCCCGTGTGTATGCCAGGAATGTATACAGTGAACGTGTCTGCTGCAGTGCAGCGCGATGGTGACACAGAACATCACCCCAGAGAGAGGACCCCTGCCCGGGCCACATGGTTCTGACAAGACCAGGCCTGCTTGAGCTACACCTGGATCTACTGTATGGTCTTAGAACAATACAGGAGACACTGAGAGTGTAAAGTGTGTGTGCGTACTGTATGTGTGTATATGTGTGTATGTGTGTGTGTGTGTACTGTATGTGTGTGTATATATGTGTACTGTATATGTGTGTGTACTATCTGTGTGTACTGTGTGTGTGTACTGTATATGTGTGTATATATGTGTACTATGTGTGTGTGTGTGTGCAGCCTGCTCCCTGAGGACGAGCAGTGTCTCAGTGCTGCAGGGGAGCCTTCTGGGGAGTGTCTGTGTCACAGGTGTCGCCAGGCAGGCAGATACACAGAGCAGCAGTCACAGACACATTCTTGGCCCCGGACCATCTCCAAAACACTGTCGCTATAGCGGACCCCTCTTCATGCACAAGCTCTCTCTCTCTCTCTCTCTCTCTCTCTCTCTCTCTCTCTCAGCTTCCCTTTCCCCTTTCTATATTACTACTTGTTTATTTATATAAAGTCCACGTGCCCGAACCAATTCTACCAGCAAGGAAATATAAATCAAAGTTTTTTTTTTCCCATTGTGGTGAGGACTAGCAAGGAAGCTAGGCTACAGTTGAGCATTAAATAACATTTAGTTAAAAAATGAATCTACTCCCAGATGAATGGTATTGACAGAATGTAATAATATGCGTTGTCAGTCCTTGTATTGTTGAACTGTATCTGCTCCAGTTTGAGACTAACAGGGCTGAGCGCATCAGCCAAATGAAGCTAACTAGCACCCCCTTTTGAAAGTATATTTCTACACCAGAACACAGCCTTCTCTTTTTCCCTGCTCGTCTTACAATGTGAAGTTACATGCTGAAGGTTAGAAATACACTTTTTTTTTAAATTATTATTATTATTATTTATTTTTTTATTCATTAAATGTCATTTAGGTACCAACCAACCACTTACAACATGCCCATTTTAAAATACACCAAAAAAAGCTATTCAATTTATACAATTATACAAATATACAAAAGTGGATGTAATGCTAATAGTACTGTACTACTGAAACTAATGCATATTTCTATAGCCGGCATACATCTAGACATAAGAAAATTCCCCCCGAAAAAATTATATATATATACATACATACATATACACACACAATATAATTTACTTTATCTGCAAACAAATATTGCTTGTATATATAGTTTTTATCTCACTCAAATAAAAAACAGATCTGAATCATCAATTGCGGTGATTGAGAATAAAACGTTTATTAGATGAGCTAGATGAGGTTGTTTGTGACCATGTGTGTATTCCTGTATGTGCGTGTGTAACGGCTCAGTGTTGGTTAATATGGATTAGGAGTTTTACAAATTCATAATTCACACTGAACAAAAACACATCTGGTAAAACCGTAATTCCTGTCAAATATGAAACAAACAAAATCACAGAAAACAAAGTCCGTAGTTTGCTGAAATATGTAAATTGAAAATGCCACAGTGTACTAAAACTATAAAAACTTTACAGGAAATTATCCCTGTTTACGGTACAAGCCTGGACCGATGTAGAGCTGTAACCCTTGGTTATACTGTCATACCCACACGCTAAATGATGATACTTTCATCCCCGCATTCATTTCCACTCTTGTAACCCCCCTCATCCCCTTCTCCCCATACGCTAGCCTGCCCTCCAGTGCCTGCAAGCAGAAGTATTTTGTGCTCAAATAGTTTTTCCTCCGGAGGCGCTGGAGGTCAGAGGAGATGCGGGGCTGGGTGAGCGTTGAGCTGGTCGGGCCGGTCAGGTGCAGAGCCACCAGTGATCATTAGGGTTACAGCTGCCCGGGCCAGATTGTGTGCTGCCTCCATCAGGCGAGATGTTTTGCCCAGGGAGAGGAGAGAGCAGCTGTCTGTCCCTCCCCGTAGACAGCAACCTCCTACCAGCCTGTCCAACTCTACCCAACTGGTAACAAGGTCACCCAACTCTCACTTTATCTTTCTCACGCACGCACGCACGCATGCACACACACATGTTACTCAGTACTTCTGATCCTTTCAGCTTTTGCCCTCCTTCACAAATTATTTCTCTTTCTCTCCCTCCATCTCCCTCTCGCTCGCTCTCTCTCTCTCTCTCTCTCTCTCTCTCTCTCTCTCTCTCTCTCGCTCTCTCTTGCCAGGATAGGTTGTGCAAGCAGCATTTGCAGCATTGCAGAGTCGAATTAAAAAAATTGAGTGCTTGTGTGTGTGTGTGTGTGCGTGTGTGTGCGTGTGTGTGTGTGTGTGTGTGCGCGTGCAAGTGTATAGTTTGGCTAAATTAAACTTTCTAAGTTCAGTGGCAATGTGCATAGCATAGCATGACAGAACATAATTTCTTTTTCAAATGGCATAAACTTCTGTTCGTGCTTTATCAGTGCCCAGTGTTAATTGCATAGTTTGATCCTCATTGATAAATGGACACTTTCATCACGAGAAATAATTGGTTACAAGCACTTGTGCATTCATTTCTTGTCATCTGATGAAACCAGGGCAAAATTATAATTACCCACACAAAGCCCAAAGGGCCACTTGTACTTTGGGCGGAGTGTGTTTTCACCCAAGACCTGACATTTCACAACTTGACCATATCTATTTAAAGGATTAGCTCTGACTGATTCCTGCCACTGTCACCAGCAGCTATTATGTTCAGCATACAGTTGATTGACTAATTGTTTGAGGTGTTAGTACAAACAAAGTACCCTATTTTAATAATCTAAGCACACAGTCTAAAGAGCAAGTCACACATGCATTTAGGGTGTGTTCAAATCCTTTTTTGCTAGTTTAACGGCGGAATAAGTGCCAAGTTCAATATTATTGTACTTTTTGTTGGTCAATCACACAAATGCTTAAAATGTTATGCTACCTTCACTTCCAATGATAGTCGCTGTGTTGTTTCGCTTAGTATTTGCATAAAATATACCTCGAGTCTATTTTCGCCTAGTCTCAGCCTCTTCCGTTCATTAGCACTACGTCACATAGGCAACTCTGTGCTGAACGTCTGATGCATATACCCTCGTAAGCTTGACACTTTCTCTCTGACTTTCGAGAAGTAATACTGTCGATATCCATTGGCTGTTAGCATTGTCACTCACAAGTATGTCTTCTAAAAACACACATGTACTCTTTAGCGTTTGAGTAACTTCTGGGACACTATGCTGACACTGTCTTGTTTGTTGTGTATTGTGTTTTATTGTTTTATTTTATTTTTTTATTTATTTACATTTTTTTAATGTGCTTTATAAATAAACTGACTTGAATGGACTCCGGTAATTTCCAGTGCAACCATAGCGCAGTGCTTTATTTACTTATTTAAAATGTTCAATTAATTTTAATCAGTAACCGTTATTTTACATATTTACACCTGTTGTTTAGTTTTCCTCATTGAAAGTTTAACGTCCGACTTGGTCATTGAGTTGGTTGTTGTCGTACATGTCAATCAAAATACCTCGTATGTCAAGTAGGCGGGTACTGACACAGTTAGCCAGCGCTGTGTCCCAGACTTTCCGTAAAGAAAGTCTGGTCTCTGCGAGACAACTTTTCGCCCTACCCTACCTACAGTACTTGACTTGCAGGTGCTACGTCTCTTGTTGCTGTAAATTGCTAAGTTGTGTTCAATAATTTGTTACAATATGTTAGTGAGCACTTCACCTTTGCCAAGATAATCCATCTACCTGACAGGTGATGCATACCAGGCTGCTGATTAAACATGATTACGGCACAGGTGTGACTTGGGACTACAACGTGCAGTTTTATCTTGAGAAATGACATTCTCGTCGCGGACGTTCGTGCAGTCAGCATGCCAATTTCAAACTGCCTTAAAATGTGTGGCATGATGAAACTGCACTTGTTAGAGTGGCCTTTTATTGTCAAGGGCCACCTGTGTAATAAGCATGCTGTTCAATCAGCGTCTGGATGGATATATTGTGGATGGGTTATCTATAGCAATGATGCTCACTATGGCTTTTAACACATTTATGAACAGAATTCAAGAGAAATAATCATTTAAGTCATCGTAGATCTTTTACATTTAACTTGTAAAAAATGGGAGCAAAATCAATGTTGTTTTTTTCCCCCCCAGTATGAAACAATGTTTCCAAGTGGTGATACTGAAACACAGTAATGATAGCTTGAAGTAGAAGGTTATAGCTTACAAAGCGATGTCAAGTAATGGCCCACAAGCACAATGACACACAAACAGGCTGCATTGGCAGTTGGCTTGGCAATTTCGATAAATCATATTTGATATTTACACTCTACGGCACTCAAATCATCATCATCTTTCTACCAGATTAGTATCATAAGAGAAGTACTTTATCTTTCAGGTCTGGGTGCCAAATGGGATATTGCTTATGGAGCAGGTTGGAGGTGATTTGCTGATTGAATGTGGTAGGTGATGGGTGCTAATCTCTGATCTATCTTTGTTTGTGGACAACAACAGGATTGCACTGGAAGAGAAAATATCACAGGGCTACAAATAACACATGGCCTTTGGCTTTGTTGAGAACAGTATACAGTGCAGAATATGTATTTGCACCTCTAAAATCTATCACTTCCTGAATACAAACAGCATCATTCAATTGAGATTATTGAACCTTTTAAGTATAAAAAAAATATATAGAAAACACAAACAGTTTCTCTGAAATCCAAATATGTATTCATAATAATAGATTTAACAAACAATGAAATGGTAGAATGGTTCTAGATTGTGAGTATTGAGTAGATTTCAGACGTGCTTAGTTGTCAGATAGATAATGTGTGTGTGTGTGTGTGTGGGGGGGTGGCTGACAGAATGAGCCTAAAACAGGTGTGACACCAACTTTTTGCCTCACAAGAGACGATAAAGCCCTTGGTCAAGGGCACAGCACCTGGACTATTGTCTTACCACACAAAATGGCTTTTAAGTGCAAATTTCCGCTTGGTCCTAAAGGAGACCTGGCCTCTGCACTTGCAGTTCTCAATCTCCACCAACATGTGCAGATCCTCATTTGCATAATGGGTGAAATGGTAATGAGGGGGCAGCTTTGTCAGGCCAAGACAAAAAGAAGAAAGGAAAAGAAAAAAAAAGAAAATGGAGACAGAGCGATGTCGTTCTGTTGAAGTGCATCTGCACACTACAAAGGTGTGATATCCAGAGTCTAAATGGACTACTTTTAGTATTCTCAGCTTGTATTGGGGCCGCCCATTACAGATCAAAGTTTTTCCGGGGGGTTTACCAGTGCTGACGAAAGCGATGGTTATCAAACAAACCTCACAAACTAATGATGCATTTTTCTTTTTCTACACATCATATTTCCTTTTCTACGGTGGGCAACAACATTGTGCGTACAGTACATACGTACAAGGACGGAAATACATGGACGGAATTCATTAAATGAGTACTGTTTGACCTGACTATGAGGTATCAGCAGCCTCTAGCTGCGGGCACGGGCTCCGTGTGTATTTTTAATGCCGAATGCATTGCTCTAAGGTTGCGTCATGTTTCCCAGTTCAATGTCTTATTCTGCCTGCAGCGGTGAGCAAAAACTTCCCTCTCAATGTGAGCTAGAACTGATGGTCCTGTTGGCAAACACAAACGTGTTTGTAGCCGACATAATATACTGTACACATTCCCTACTGGCCCATAGGGTGGGCTCTAATGAGACTTCTCTTCTGCCATTACTTCTCTTTTTAAATACAATTTAAACTTTCTGTATGGAATAAAAACAATATAAATTGTAGCTCATTCTGGTAAAAGATTGTTCCTTAAAATGTGGAACAATAAACCAAATTGAATGAGGGCTTGCAAGTTACATTTACCATTATATTGTTTCTGATTATTCTATTCTATTCTAATATTAAAGGAGAAATACATTTCTCTTTTCAAATCCCTCTGGCTATATCTGCCATCAGACATTATAGTGTCGCATACCCTGGTATTGTTTGGCACACATGCACTAAGGGCATTTTAGCAGGGTTCACATTTTGAAAGTGGATTTTTTTTAAACAACCCTTTTGCTTAAAGAACAGTGCATATGACCCTCCCCCCCCCCACACACACACCTCCTCTCCGACACACACACACACACACACAGCCCTGTGCTGTGATCACTAAGGAGGAAGTGCTGTACAGTCGGGAAGCTACAGTACATTTGCGTAACCTTAGATGACTCCCTACTTCTGTGGCCGCTTGCAGCTGTATCTGTTCTGCTCTGCAAACAGCACGGGCTCCCCATTGCCTGTAGGGTGAGCTGCGTGGCTGTGGCTACAGGCAGGCTGCAGTGGTGCTTTGCAAAACAGCAAGATATTCCTGGCCTGCATCATGATCTCAGTGCACATCTTCGCTGTGACTCATACCTGTCCTTCTGTTAACCACTGTGAGCTTGGTATTCTGGAGGCTTCCGTGACCTGCAAACGGGGATTGCTGTGAAACACGGTTTTGCACTTGCAGTTCAAGTTGGTGTTGTAATGCCCCCTAGAGACCCACAGAATAGAGAAAATATAAAGATAATGAAGAGTTGGTGTTTCAGTCTCAAGCACAATCATGGCACACGCTTTGTAGTGACTGGCAATGTTGCTATTATGTAAGATATACTGTATTCTGATTCTTAAATATCAGGTTCATGTTTCTTTCTTTTTCCCAGTTAGAGCTTGCTAATGTGGCTCGGGAAAGAGAAGTGTGGGGTCCCTTGCTGGAGCTGCTGCCCCGCGACCCGACTCCGGATAAGATGGAGAAGATGTATGGATGGATGGATGGATGGATGTGTCTTTCTGTGCACGTAAGATCATAAACACCTCTCTGCACTGTGAATTTTTTATTTTATCAGGGCCTCCAATCAACTACAGTATACTCATAAACACATGATAAGATTTAAGTGATTAAAAATAGGAGATTTCTGATGTCTTACAACAATTAATCCACTATGGCTCCACTGGGAAACAAGGCAATAATCTGTTGCTAAGAAGCATGTGGGCACCAAGGTATTTACTTTTGTTTAATCTACTTGAGCTTTCTACACCGAGGCAAGGCATCCACATACATTCACACACAGACGCAAACACGCAAAGAGGCAAAACCCTGTCGCCTTGTTCTCTGCGAAGGTAGATTATCTGTGAATGCGCGGGGAAATTTCTCTGGGGATGCTTTGGCTCCGAGTAATAAAACTCGCAGAGCGTTCCCTTTGCCAAGCGGAGACATCTGGTCACCTTATCACAGATAAGTGGGGGTTAGTCCTGGCATCTGCTAGAATTAATCCATTTTGCAAACACAGTTATCCTAATCTCCTAAATATGCCGTTCCACAACTGTAACAAACCGCCGGGAGTTTTTACCTTTCCTTCCATTAATGCGAAGGATATCAAATACATCCCGTACGGTTCGGCACAAAACGTCCGAACATGAGCAGGGTCTTTGTACCGGGGAGGAAGAAAGAAAAGGTGGCACCTGGCGGAACTTTTTTTTATTTTTTTATTTTGGTTGCCTGGCCTGGCCCCCGGACCACCGCTAACCCACCTTCACATGCCTGCATGAATATTCATGCGGGCGGATTTCTCTTTTGTTGCCTGCATAGTCAGCAGCCACAGAACACATGGTGGGTGTTGGCAGCGGCCCGGGCCTAGGTAGAAAGAAGGGTCCGTGGACGGAGGCAGTGGCAGGAACCAGGACCTGTGAGGCTGACTGACATTTCCATCTGTGGCGAGGCCTGGTAATTATCGGGGAGAGGAGCGCCGGCAGCAGCGAGCCATCTGCTAGGGGAGATGGCTCAATGAGGTATGAGCGCGCGCGCCATTCCATCGGGCCACTGCCTGCCTCTGACATGAGGGCTCGCATCTGCTGCCGGGGAACCGGGCCGCCCCAACACAGCCTGTCTGCCTGGCCGAGAAGGGGGGGGGGGGTGTGTGTGGCTGACAGGAGGGAGGAAAGCAGCCAAGAGGACCCCCGCTTTTCCCCAGCCCCCGTCCCCCCAAAATGCCCCCACCACCAGCGCTGGCGCCCCTGCCAAAGACGCCACTCGACAAGCAGGCGGAGACCCGTTCACAAGTTTCCACACAGACCCCGTCAGGTTGGGGCGGCCGGTCGGCTATAGTTGCTAACAGACGCTAATAGCTTCCTGTCCTGGTCTTCTCCTCCCCCTCCCCCTCACACACACACACACACACACACACACACACACACACACACACCCGCACTCTAAGGGACAACCGACAGCGATGTTGGTTGTAAATCTGTCACGTTGACATTCGCTGCGTTTGACAAACCGCAATGACACGCGGACAACAAGTCCTTTTGGAGCGCGTATAGTCGAGCAGCCATTGACTCAGCAGATGTGTGTGTGTGTGTGCGTGTGTGTGTGTGTGTATTGTGTCGGGAGGACATCTTTGTGTGTGTGTGTGTGTGTGCGCACATGGGGGTGTTTTCTGTGTTGGGAGAACATCTTTGTGTGTGTGTATGTGCGCATGGGGGTGTGTTCTGTGTTGGGAGAACATCTTTTTGTGTGTGTGTGCATTCATTGCAGTGTGTTCTGTGTAAGAGTACATTTGTGTGTGTGTGTGTGTGTGTGTGTGTGTGTGCCGGGGCTCGGAGGAGACATTCTGTAGCGGGGAGCTGCTTACCACAGAGTGTGCTTCTGACTCATTTGTGAAGCACAGCTTTGTGGGACCGTGGGTCGTGGGAGTCCAACACCATCACACACTGCCGCCTCTCACACCTGCCAGGTGTGTGAGTGTGTGTGTTGTTTTGCCTGTCTGGTTCTTGGCTCAGCTCGGTTTTAGTCCAACAATGTTTCTATCATGCATCGCCTACAGACATGAACACGCACACGCATACACATACATACACACACGCACACACACGCGCAAACGAACACACACAGGCACGCAGGAACACACACACAAATGCATGAACACACTCACAAACGCAATCAAATGCGCACTTTCGCTCACACACACACACAGTATCAGGGTATAGTAGCTGTATTTAGCTTTGGCTGTAGACTGTGTGCAGGGCTCATGTTTAATGGGATGTTGGTACTGTAGGGGTGTGTGTTTGTGTCTGTCTGCTCTTTTCCATTCGGTGTGTAGGTTTTGTCTATTTGTTTTTAAATATTGTTCCTTAAACACAGCCAGCAGATATTTCTTATTAACCCTTTTATTTTTTAATTTCTTTTGCTACACAGATATTAATAACAGACACAGGGACGGTGTGTTCCTTAGGGCGATTGGGCAATTCAACAACAAAGGGAGAAAGAGCGAGGAGGGGATTTCATACTTTACCAGTGTACGCTGACTGTCCTGCTGCTACACATCTAAATCAAATCAGCGTCCAATGTTCCCTGGAGTACATATAGCCTCCAGACCCTTTTTGGGTGATTTCAATATGGCTGAAAATCGTATCAATCGCTCTTATAGAAGTTGACTTTAACATCTTGACGTGCGTTGTCTACGCAACATAGCATAGAATGGTTTGTCATCGCACATTATGGATTGTGTCTCATCCGTTCTGTCTACATGACTTGCGAACTAAGTAATATTCATAACATTACTAATAATATTAATTGGTAGTATTGTCTATTGCAGGGTTCCCCAATCCTGGTCCTAGAGGGAGCAGATGCCCTGCATGTTTTAGATGTCTCCCTGCTCAAACACAGCTGATTCAAATGAATAGCTTGTGATAGCGACCCATTCATTTGAGTCAGGTGTGTTGGAGCAGGGAGACATCTAAAACATTCACGGCTGCGGCCCTCTAGGACCAGGATTGTGGACCACTGGTCTAGTGTGCTTTTCCATTTTTAACAATAACTTAACAGACGCCAAACGTCAATGTTTTGTATTAATTTGAACCAAGGTGTCAGTAGCCTACTACCGTACTGTAACCGAGATTGGGCGAGAGCATTTTGCTGCACCTAAAATAACAGCTATTATAAATTAATTTATTCTTAAAGTGTGTTTTGTAGCCCTCAATATTTAAGACAATAATTTGATTAATGGAATTGTAAAGCAGACATCTCTGCTTGTGTAGCCTATATGTTGCCATCTAGGGGGTAGGCTAGTGGTATGGCAATATTGATGACAATAGCTAGTTGACTTAAAACTATAGTAAGCGATTACACTGTCAATTCACCATAGGCTATATCTCATTGGTCTGCTGGCTGCCTGTTCTTTGTGCTGGATAAAATCTGATGTTTGTAGCCTATACACAGCCCTGCCTCTGTAAATAGTAACACTAACAAATTGGTGCAGATCGCACTACACAACAATATCCTAGCCTTTGCTTTGTGTTTTCAATATGTGGTGGGCAGAGCTTCTGACGGAAGCAAGAGGTTATTTTGTTTTGATCGACAAGCTTTCTCTAAAATGATTTATTTACCTTTACCTATAACTTACCTATTGAATGGGTCACCAAAACAATAGCCCTCCCTAATTTCCTGAGCAGGAGCCATCACTGAACAGACATCTCATTGCCGACCCACATACTATACTGTAAACACATTCTTGCTGTAGTCTATTTTTAATCTATTTGTTCTCTTATATTTCTGTATTTGTTAACTCTTTAACATCTGTCAAACTCCTGACAAGTTGTGGAAGTTGTATTTTACCTTCATGGATCAATGTTTTCACAGCATTTAGTCCCACATGAGATTCATTCTTGGGTGTGTGTGTGGATGGGTGAGGTGTGTGTGTGTGTGTGTGTGTGTGTGTGTGTGTGTGTGTGTGTGTGTTTGAGGGAGAGCGAGATAGGTAGTAGTATTTCGTCTCTGACTGTTTGGACAGATTGGTAGAATTCAAAATGCACCGGGGCTCTGTGATGTGGCGATAAAGCGTTTGCCTTTGATCCCGCCTCGACAGTTTTTTCTCTCACTCTCCCTCGCACATGTGCACGTCAAATTCAATTAAATCGGCGGGCGGGCGGGCGGGTCCGCTGCCGCTGAGGAGAGACGAACAGTCGCGCATCCAAACTATACAAACCTGCGCATCAACTCCGTTTACCCATACGTCAGTGTCATTGTAAAAATTAATTGACACAATGTCCCCGCACTGCCTCGTTCACCTGTGTAGGCAGCAGCAAACTTCAAGGCTTGCGGGAGAGAGATACAATGAGACACAAATAGACTCCCGCGCTTACCAGACAGAAATATGCGTGTACATTCCAGACGCAGCTGTCAATAACCTACGTAAAAAAAAAAAAAAAAAACAAGCCTTTGATAAGGAAGATTCGAACTCCCCGCCCCCCCAACCACCACTACCACCACATCTACCATCCCGGTTGGAGTGGCTTTTTCAGATGCCGCCGGCACTTATGAGAAATTTGTGAGAGCGTCAACAGCGCCTATTCCCCATTCAGCGGCATTAACTCTGTGCCATGTGTCTAACAAACGGAGGCCATTCTGGAGCCCTTAATGACAAGGCTGCTCCGCTCCGCTCCTCTCCCCCTTGCTCTTTTCAAATTGCTCTCTAAATGAAGTACAGCTGTGTGGACCAGGTGCTGCCATCCCCCTTTCAGAAAGAACAGGAAATTATGAAATCCCCAAATCCTTCATAAATGGCGGGCAGGAGGGAAGGCTGGATCTCAGCTTGCCTGGTCTATAGCTACACATCTCCAGTTGCGCCATTACTTTTAACTTTTCCGCGTTATCTCCGCTGTATATATCATATAGCCTACAGCGCCACTGACAGTGAATGGCATCGATGTGTCGATAGAGCCGGCCGCGGCACTTCTACTGCACCAATCGGTGTTAATCGCACAGCGTGTGTTGTTCCGGCGTCACCTCGGTGTGTCAATATGTCACAGTAAAAATATGTCAAGCCCCCTTTTCTGTAAAGCAATATTTTTAGACAAATCTGCTGTACAGTGGCTAATCTGAATATCAGGCAGGCACCTCAGTGGCCACCTTCTTCTGCAATCCACATGGAAGAACACAAAATGGCCTCCTGCTCAGGAGACTGTCAATGCGCAGCTGTCAATGTCTCCATAAAGCCCCATATACATAATAGACAAAGCACTCATCAAGCCCGGCTTCATCTGGCCTCCCAGATGCCCCATCACCAGGGGCGAATCCCATCCAGGGCCGAGCGTTCCTCAGTCACAGCCAGATGTGAGCTGGCAACATGGCCGTGGGGTCAACACATGGCAAAGGTAGACCCAATAAATGAATTATACTCTGATTATCATAAATGTGGCAGCTGAGAATGGCATGCTGTTCGGATGGGAGATGCCGGAGGAAGCTACACAACTGCACCTTGCACACTCAAAGCAACAACGTTCAGTTGACACTTTTAACGACACTTTGCTCTCCAACATTTGTAAATGTTTCTTAGAGAAAACGAAAAGTTTTACTATCAATGGCGAGACAAAATAAGGTATTGGCTAAATATTGTCTTAAATTTTTTTTGGCAAATGTGTTATTTGGAGAGCTAAGTGATGTTTTTGTTTCACGGCCATAAAGGTCTTACAGGGTATCGGATAATTGTAAAAACATGTACCGAACGACCTAGTAGCTGTTGTGCTTTTTCACCGAAACAAATAAATGAATAAATGAAACAAATAATAAATAATAAAAATGAATCAACTTTGTGGGAGAACATAACAGCATGTAACAGCATGACGGAGCCAAAGCGTATTTTGCGATTCTAAAGATGATTCGGTGCCATATGCCCTGTATTTCTACATAATTCCACACTGTTCTATGTCGCTCCGCTGAACATATTCTGTTTCGTCACATGCCAAAAAGACCTTTTCCCCACTCCTCCTGCATGCCCCCCCCCCTTGCAAAGTGCGATTCCGACATCAGAGTCGGTACGGGGGCCGTCATCAGCTCCACTAACACGCGTGCTTATTGGGATCACAGGCACGTTGTGGCTCGCTTTAAAGTCCCGTCTGCAGCCAAGGATGACCTGAATTGGAGACACACCTCCCCCACCCCCCGCTGACAGCAGCCAACCTCGGATGTGCACTCCCTCTGCCATACTTGGCCGTCTCTCCGCCCGGCAAGCAGGTGGGGGGGGGGGGGGGGGGGGTGTTGGGGAGACAGAGTTCCATGAAGAATTGAGAAGCAGGACAGAATCAAAGGCTTCTGATATATGGAGAGAAGAGAAAAAAAAATACATACATATAAAATTGAGACTGGGAGATGAAGAGGAAGGGATGTAGAGAAACGCAAGCACACGCGCACGCACATACACAGCGGCCAGGCTGCAAATAGGGTGTGAACAAAGAAGGGAGATCGAGAGTTGTCGGGGAGCGGAGAGCTCCTCTATCGCGGTACGACAGAGGTCTCTATATCAAACCCACCATGTGAGGGAATAGGGAATCACTGGTAGCCTACTACAAAGCACCCCGATATCATATCACACAGAGGAAATACGATCCCTCGCTTCACAGTAGCTGGAGAGTCATCACACACACACACACACACACACACACACTGTACCTCAAGGCATGTCTCCAGCTATTAATTCCCGCACAACATGGTGGACACAAACTGTACAATAGTTATGAGCCCAGTGCGTCTCTGTAATAAATACGCATCCATGTTTAACTCCTGGCATCGGGTGTCAGCGCCCAATGCCAGCCACTGTGCCACACGTCGCTGTGTGTTGCGTTACGAGTGAAGCCGCTGGCGAGTGATGAACAAGGGGGTTTGTGCTGTGCTGTGCTGCCGATGTATGGCTGCAGATGAGCACTGTTTTTATGTCCTGGTCGGCTGAGGATGCTGGGAGCTCTCTCTCTCTCTCTCTCTCTCTCTCTCTCTCTCTCTCTCTCAGTCTCTCTCTCTCTCTCTCTCTCTCTCTCTCTCTCTCTCTCTCTC
>JAODUK010000015.1:2268206-2281168 GCA_027564635.1 Typhlichthys eigenmanni | reverse complement strand
CCCAGTCAGAGCTGGATAATGTGGCTCGGGAAAGGGAGGTTTGGGGTCCCCTGCTGGAGCTGCTGCCCCCACGACCCGACTACAGACAAGCGGATATGGATAGATGGATGGCAGCAGAAATGTTTCACCAATATGGTGCTTTTCCTACAGTTCGTTTTCCAAGTGTGGTGAAAAGTAAATAATTGATGGCAGAAACATTTGAAACCTTTCAATTGGATATTTTGATTTTACACTTCTCAATACTGCATGCATGGAATTATACAGTATACAATGTATGTGTGTTTGTACTTGACCTTGAGAGCCTGAACCCTACGTTTGTTGCCATGCTACTAGTAGGTTTGTCATCTTGACAGAAAACAGATTATGTTGATTTCCCTACAGCGCTAAATGGCCAGTTAGCTTCATGAAAGGGAACCGAGCCTCCCCAGCAGGACTTCCCAGCAGGACTGTCGGAGGCTCAGGTGAAGGACCCCGGGCAAACGTCTTCCAGAGAGTTGGGAGCGGAGAATGAGGAGGGAGGTGCGTGGAGGAATGTCTGGGGGAGAGGTGTGTGGAGCTAGTCAGCTGCCAGTGTGAGAGGGTGAAAGTGTGATTTAACAGTAGAGGAGGACAGGAGGGAGAGTAGAGGTGGTGTGCAATTAAAGATGGAGTCAGCGTTTGCAAGCTAAAACACTTTCTGTGAAAATCTTGTCATGGTCCGCTAGCTGTATGTCCTGTGTGCATGCTGTAAAGATAATCTGGTGTTTCTACACAGCCCAGACTCTGTAATTGGGAAGTCAAACAAAGTGGTGCCGACCGCACTGACACAACACTAACCCAGCTTTGACAATGCATGTCCAATATGAGGGGCAGAGCATCTGAGGGAACACCCAATGGCATTGAAGGAAGAGGCAAGTTTGAATTTTGTTCAAATATCTTAATCTTTCACTGGCATTTCAGACTTAAAAAGTACTGGAATTAAAATTGGAAATTGGAATTACCATTTATTGTTATTCTTTTATGTCACATTATTTTTCAGACCTGTGTATTATTGTATTAATTCAAATAGTGTTGATTCTAATTTGCATATAATGGTAAAATGAGTGCTCAACCAGAATAGATGAGTCAAGAAGATTAGCCACTTTGTGACCCTTCCACCTTTTACCTTTTACGGTATATTTCCTATATATTTCCTATATTACTGTTAGCAATGCATTCCTCATTACTACGTCTAAGATGCGACCTTATATACCGAGAAGCCATACAAACTTTTCGGCCGAGACTCTCTCAGGAGGGAATGGGGTTCTGAACCTAACATTACTTGGTCCTTCGAGCCGGCTCTCAAACATCTCTGCCTGCATGGTTGTATGCATACAAACGTTATTCTTGGGAGACTTTATGTATGTTGATTCCTGGGTGAGCGCCCGGAAGAGATTATATTGAAATAATCTGAGGAAGGGTCGTCTTGAAACAGTAGATTTACCTGGAAAATACCCGTCAGAGAGTATAGGCCTATTTTGTGTTTGTCTTGAATTAAATGCCAATATTAATGTTAAACAAACTTAAGAGTGCATGCTTGTGGCATTGTGGTTTATGGTTGTGGTAGTATTTATCTACTAGTAGATAAGTGCGTATGTGTGCGTATGCGTATTTTAACAATTTTCATTAAGTTAACTGAAATATATTTCACCATATGAAGGTAAGATTAGTTTAATTGTTATATTCAGAAATATATTTGTTATTTATTTTCTTTTGTTGGAAATGTGTGAGATATAATGGCTATACTTTCCCTTTAGCATGTGTTGTTTGTGGATTGCAGCAAAACAATGACGTCCTTTGTTTCATCTCAGGTCAGTTAGCCATTTCTTTTGTTTACTGCCCATTCCTTGAGGTGTCGACAGGGCATAGGCGCATCTCGCCGAACCACGGGAAGCTAATGGAAGCTAATGGAAGCTAATAAGTGTTTTGGGCTGAGGGGACAAAGACTAATGCGGTGGCACGCTGAGACAGAGCAGATCAGAGGTGGGACTTGGGCCGACCCTGTCAGTGGATGTCAGTCACTGGCTGATGTAAAATAGCCCCCCGGTCACAGCCGGAGTCAAAGCTGGAGAGAGAAGAAGAGCGAGCGGCACGCACATGCCTGTTATTAACCCTTAACCCCCTAGAGAGCGCTGGTGGGGAGCAGGCAGCGGGCAGCTCTTACTGTTGACCTCTATTCTTTTATTATTCTTCGGTATGGGCAGACAAACGCATGCTTGTCAAACAGACATGGCAGAAATTATCAAAGTGCCTCTTAAATGGGGCTTCTGTGCTCAGTGGGCTAGAAAAAAACAAGAATGTACGCGGTAAAGGGCTCTGAACAAGAGTCATTGTGTAGGGCTGGGAATATTGTCACACCAGTGCTTCTGTTGGATGCTGCTCTGGTCAGTTTAGGTTGTGTCTTCTTGAGTTATCCATTCAGACTGAATGCTAAATAGTGTGAAGAGGAAACCAGATACACAATATAAAACCTGACCAACACCCATTTCACTTCCACTATCTGTATGAAGTCAAGTTTGTTTGTGTGTTTATTGATCAGCTGCAGAGTGACACTGTTCACAGCACTCTAGTTCCCTCTTCTGGCAAGTACTTATACATTATGACATATACTTACAGTATATGACAATATTTGAAAAAGATCTTAACAGTTAAAAGCACAGGTTATAGTCTCATAAGACATTGGTTCTCAAACTTTTCAGCTCGCGACCCCGAAAATTACAGTGCCAGAGACCCGCAACCCCCGCTATCCCCAGGAGTGGTAGAAACATAACAGCCGTGATATTATTTGATAGTATTTTAACATAGGCTAGTAGCAGATTACATAATGTAGTGTATAAACTGTACTACTAACAATTATGGCTAGAATATGCTAATTATAATACTATACTATAATTATAATACTTTATTTATGAAAATCATCTTGTGATCCCTCCTCTGTCTCATGACCCCCCCCCCCAGTTTGATGTCAAGGTCATCATATTGTTACAGTAGTAGCCTAGTTGCATGCTATTGCTGTTTACAAGCAGTATGCATGGACTGAGGGAATGATTTGAAGTTTTAGAGCATCTCAACCGAGAAGAAAGTTTATTGAAATGCATTATGGCGGGCTAGTGAACCGCTTTTATTTATCAGAGACACAGACGTGAACAGCAGCAGGCAAAAATAGTTACTCACTTTATGTTAATGTGTTTCTGTACAGTGAACATTTGTGGTTCACTAAAGAGATACTAACTCACACTGAGCCCATCAATCAACACCTGCGACTGTGAAATCTCAGACAGCATCACCAACAGATGTGCTGCATCTGAACCATATGAAACGAGGTACTGTCTATCTGCATATCTTTTACTTTCAAAGATGAGCATTGTCAAGAGCTTGTCAATAATTTATGCTTTAAACGTCATAGAATGAAGGCATTGCAACATGCAAGAGTGCATTTCAATTAGTATGAACACTGAAGTAGCGTCAGCAGCCAAAGATAAACTTAAGTGTTCATGTAAATGTAATGTTAATCTAAGAAGCTGCATGTAGCATTCATGTTGGCTTAAAATCCCACTGTTGGCTACCGGCTTTATAGTAGACCTGGGTCAATACATCTGTTTAGCAGCTGTTGGCATTTTTTTTTCTGAGCGTTTTATATAGTTAATTTCACATTTATCAAAATGCTGCTTGGACACGATAGATATTATGAACATACCATTACCAGCCCAGTCCCACCCTGTGTTTGTGTGTCTGTAAGGCCAGTGGTACCCTTTCCCCCGCCCCCAACCCTGCTTCGCTGCACAAACCTCTTCCTACCGAGTCAGACATTATCCATAATGACCTAGGGAATGTAATGAGATTTTACCCTGACATTTCTCGCAGGACGATGTTAGCGCACGATCACTACGAGACGAAGGGATGCTTGGTTGCTTGGTAAGTGCGGGGCGGCAGAGGAGAGGTGCTTGATGGGCAGCGGAGGGAATAGTTGGCACCGAGGTAGGTGAAGCCAGAGCAGACCGGCCTGTGTCGGCAAGCCGCCAGCACACGTGTGATGGCAGAACCTTGTGTTCTGAGCAGAGCAGGTGCAGGGGCCTCGTTGCCATTGGTTCGCCCTCCTCTCTAGTCTCTTCCCTGAGAATTAACTTCCCTCCCTCCCTCTCCTATCTCAGCTTCTTGCCCTTCATCTTTTCCTGTCCATCTTCCGCTGCATCATACTTTAAAAATTTGCTTCCGATAACGTGTCAGCCTCCACGAAATCCCGCGGTTGCCATGGCGCCCACAGATGGCGACTTCCTGCGGTCGTGCCCGGTGATTGATAGAGAGCCTTCCAAGCAGAGAACAGCTGGCGAGGGATGATATATCACCGGGTCGTTATTTGGCGTTTGCACTTTCATTTTCAGGGTTGTCTGGTTAATGCTCGCAATCCAGCATCTGGCAGGGAATACACACAAAGACAGACAGACAGACAGACAGAGAGAGAGAGAGAGAGAGAGAGAGAGAGAGAGAGACAAAAGGCAAAATATTTGTATGCACTTTGCAACCAGTAGGCCGCGCTCATGGTGATTTTCAGAACTGCTGTGATAAACGAGGCTCCATCTTCAACATATATAGGCTGCAGTATCCTATCATATGAATAGTTATGTACATTTAAATTGTTACAAGGCCCCAAACTCTGCATTGGCGCCAAAATATAATGTAAGAATGTAATTTTCAGCATATATAAACTCTTATTTATAAAGTATTGTTAGATAAAGTCTCAATGGACACTGTAATGTACTAACTATAACAAGGGAAACATTATATTATACAGTATACAGAAACGTATTGATTTGTGTTACATACTCCCCAAATGATGATTATGACAAATTGTTTTGTTGACGTTGACGTTGACGAATTGAACTGAACATTATGAAATGTTTAACTGAAATGCTTAGCTACATATAAACATAAAGAAAGTTTTACACTGATCAAATAAAAGCAATAGCGATAAATGCGAAATGGTTAATACATTTTTTTATAGTATTTGCTCAACAAAATATATTAAAAAAGTTGTTTTAACACTACTATATTGAAATTTTTAACACAGAGAAAAGCATTTTCTCTTGACAAACGTTTAAAATATATACTGCTGATTAAGTAGAACAATTTGTGAAGTCTAAAATAACCTTTCATACATGCAGGACCAAAGAAATCAGCAATAGCCATACCATTTTTATGCAATCATAATTCAAACTCCAAAATACATCACAAACACAATGTTAATCATGTTTACGGTGTTTCATTTCAGCACCCTCTGAAACCAATTTACAAAGTCTGGAGAGAGAGAAGTGTTTGTGTTTTTATTTTTTAGAAATTGGTTGTTTCGATTTTGAGGCGATTTGATTGTTTGTTTGATATTTGATAAATTAATTAGCCCTTCCTATCTGTTGAAAAATGTACTTGTGCCAGCAGATTTTTGATAATTTTTTCCATTTTTAATATACCAATAGCTTTGAAAATAATACTAGTTTGTCTCAAATACTCCTTTCCCAATTGTTTGCATTCCTCTGTGCTGACCAGGAAATGTCACTGCAGGAAACATCTGCTGGACTCTGCATTCATGAGCAGATGAATCATTATTAATATTGGCCTTTTTCCACAGACCTTTTGACAAGTTAATCATTCTCCCCATTTTGTCTTTAGGAAAACGTTAATTCCTACAGTCCAAATGGCAATGTTTTTATTTTTAATTAGATCTCTTCTCGTGGCATGAAAAAAAAAAAAAAAACGTACACACTCAATACACCAGTCCAAAAGGCTCCAGGTAGTTATGGAGATGTCACTAAAGCAGAATCTGTGCTCTTGTGGCCGGACAACTATATGAACTGAAAATACCTGCGTGTGCATAGAGGTGCCTCATGTTGCAGTTTGATTTTCCCTGTTCACACAGGATGAAAATGTACCTAGATTCACCTGGAGAAAGAAGAAAGACAAGCAGTAACACATTTATCTCTGAAAGGGTTACGAATTATTAAAAGGTTATTGATGTAACTATTCTATATATTTCAAATACAAATGCAAGCAGAGATACAATTCAATATGGTTATGGGGAAAAAAACAAAACTATGAGCCTGGTTGAAATCTCTTATGTATTGAAATTTTCAGCAAATTTACATGTATTTTATCGTCTCAAACCCTCTACTAAACACTGCAGACACCACGCCAAACATAATGAATATTGCAGTTCACTGATCATACAGTAGCAAAATAAAACAACAAAACTCAAACAGTGCAGCAATTTACATATAGAAGCATTAAAATGTTTTCAGCCCCTTATAACTATTTATACATTACAAATATATGGTCAAAAATGCACAGCCACTAGATGTTGCCCTGTGATCCCTAACCAGAAACCGGCTTGGCACGATTGTCATTGAACAAAAGCTTCTGGAATGGGATTCTTTTTTCTTTTCTTTTAATTAACAGAAGAACCAAACAGAAGGAATAAAACAAAGTTCTTAATACAACTATAGTAGCTCTTATAACAAACCATCATGCTTATATGGTAAGAGTTGTCAGAATATACATGTACAAGTGAGGTACTTACAATTTAAGGCTAAAAGTCCTGTGTGTCAAACTGTTGGAACTAAAGTAATTACTTCCAGAAGGCTGATATTGACTAAACACCTGTGCTCGGGTTTTGTAGCCACTCACATTTCTCTGGAAATGCTACATGGACATAGAAACATTATTGAAGAATAGATGAAGCTAATGGCAGGTGCATAGAAAATGGAATGGCTGTGACTGGCAAGCATGGATATTTTAATTTACAAGCTGATGTAACACCATAACATAGTAAAAAAAAAACTACTACAGGATGCTCACGAAGGTCCCAGTTGAAATAGCCCTCTTCAGAAGTGTGTCACCAATTCTAAGTGATGCCAACTGAAATAACCGTTATTCATTTCCCCACCACAGAAATTGACTAGACTAGACATGTGACTAAATGCTTGTTTCCTATGAATCCATGCTCTCCGTCTAATTTTGTTGAGTTTTTCCAAATCCAGCTATGAGACAAGTAAGTTAAAACATAAAAACACAATGGTGACATAATGTGAGGAGTATTGGACGGTTCCTGAATTATTCCCTGATTAAATAAAACAAATGATATGCATGTGGTACATGTATAATGCTAATGTATAATTCTAATGTGTAACTGCACAACCATACAATGGCAGCTTTTGAAACAACAAATTAACCGTTAAAAGAATATTAATGTACAAACTTGCATAGATAAAGTGATATAGAGCAGCTTCATATAGTGTGCCCAAATTTTTTTATATCGATTATATAGGCTATTCTGACATCCCTGCAAAGAGGATTAGCTGCATGTTGTTAAAGAGGTCTCCCTACCAGCCAAACTATAACATCAACACGTACACTACTAACATATGCAAGTTTGCAATTCAGACCAGCAAGTCATTTTATTTGTAAGTATCGAAGAAGGAAGATCTGATATAATCTAATGTTCAGATAATAATGCATGGTGATGTTGGGAAATTTCTTCTCCTAGAGGATTAGCAAATATGGATCCTAGTTTACATAAAACCTCTGTAGAGCTGTTTTGGGTTGGGTTCTGTCAGTATGGCTATTAACAATGTGGCATATGGATGACATCATAGATTCATGTGAATACTAAATGAATAAAGGCCTTCACTATACTGTAATGCTCGTCTTGTGATGTGCTTTACTTCTGATTGTTTTGACACGGCATACTTTGACAATTGACTCCTGTAATGCAGGGGGAAAATGGCCACTTTTTTTTACGTTACTTTAAGGCGATTGGCCTCTATTTGGCTATGCAACCAGCTGTGGTCAGAATTCAAATGAAATCTAGTCCAGTTGTTGGTTTCGGCTCCCCTGGGATCCCAATAACAATGGCCCACACCAGAGATTGAGGGGTAAAACAAATGTATTTTATAACAATGGGGGAAGTGAGGGGGCCTTATTAAAGTTGTTCAGTTTGTCTGCCTCCCGACCCTCCCGAAGGGTGGCACAGACACTTCTGCACTGGACAAGAGGCAGGGTAATCTACTATCTTAATTAAATGCCCGACCTCTTGGCTCCCACAGGTGTGTTAGCCATTCCGCCCCCCTGCACCGCTCACCCCAGTGGTAGGTTGGGTCAGGCACGACTCCACCCACCTCAAGAGTCCCATCTCAAATGCATTGAGATGAAGTCTCTCTTTTGACTTCATCTCAGTGCCTTTATGGTCTATACTATGGTACTAATATTTGTGCACTCTTTCACTAGTGGCAGAAACCACAGAATGAAGACTTAAATCGCCTTAGAATGTTGTCATGGCAACAACTGTTGCTGCTTCATAGAACTGGTAAAGAAGGTCAGGTAGTTTTCTGGTAAAATGCTGATAATATTCTGGAATTAAGCTCATTAGGGTAAAAATTTCCACGTAAAATAATTTAAATAAATAACAATTCTGCTTAAAAAAACGTTTTCTGGCTTTGGGAGTGTTTTGAACATGTTTGCAAATATACAAATACTATATGGACAACAGGAATAACAAATTAATTGTTACAGTAGATTTGAGTTATATTCCCTTTTTTTTTACTGTAGGCTTTGTTTGTTTCAAACAACAGGCATGGGAAAAACTCTAGCTTACTATACACGTTAGCTACTGTGAACACAGTTCTGACAGAAAGGTTATAAAACATTGACATCATCAGTAGGACATGCTGTACGGTGACGAGAGAACCACAACAGCTCCCCATCTCCACCTCGGTTCTGAACATCACAAAGGAACCATGTTCCATGTGCAAACAGTATGAGTGGTGCGACTGTAATGCTACTGAATGTACCTGTAGCACTGTGCAAAAGTGCCGGTTGGGTGGTGGTGGTGGTGAAGGGGGGGCTTATCTTTGTACAACAAATAAAGAAAGCGTTATGTTCAGAAGGGGCTCTTGTGTGACAGCTGACTCCACCCCTCGTGTCCTGGCTTGAGCTCGTCAGTTAAATCAAGGGAGTCCATACACGAGAGCGGTAAAGAGCGTTCTAGAACGTTTGCAGTTGCTCCGCTCGTCATACCGGAACACTAACCCCACACACCGCAGCAGCGCAGCAACTCACGATCGCAAAGGCCCCCTCGAAACGGCCGGCCAGAACCCCAGACGCGTCCTCCAATCCCCCGCGAGCTCGCACAGGAAAACGCTGCGGTCCGTTTAGAAAAGAAGCGCTGACGTCAAGAGACTGGGGAGTGGTGGAGTCCAACTCCTCTCCCACTTCTGCTACCATGCACAGCTATGGGTCCTAAAGCTGCCGTGCCAGTCCCACGCCCCAGCCCGGAAAAGCACTCAAAGCTGGCGGGAGGAACCCAAATCAAAAGGTGGTAAGAACAGGAAAAAGAAACACAACAAAACCATGGCCCCTTATCCATAAAAGGGCTGCTCCTTGCCCCGCCCCACCCCGCCCAGCCCCACCCCCTCCCTGGCGTTGGGTGTGTTTTAAGTGGGCAGAGGGTCGTCGTCGCCTTTGCTGCACTTGCACTTGCAACAGAGGATGATGGGCGTGGCCAACAGAAGGAACGGTGAGGCGACCAGGAGGAGCAGGCCGAACCCGGCAAAGATCCCCACAACCTGAGCAAGGAGAAGTCAGCATTAGGATTAAGCTACTGTTGGGATAATAGGTTACAAACAGGCTTCAATACAATCATCACTGTGAGGCAGTCACATGTAAAATAAGACGATAATAAAACATCAGGCGATAAATGTAACAATAACAAGCGCCCCAGTTATCCCTGCAAGTCAGCTGAGACTCCACATGGGGGCGCCAGAGACCATAGAGAAAAACTAAAAACAGCAATACACAAAAAGGAAACGTGAGTGAGCATAGAGCAATGCTCGCTCTCCCCTGTGTGACCTCAAGACATATTTCCAGGCATATTCAAGGTGAACCATCTGAAGGCCCTGTCTGTTCTATCTAAGAACATTAGCAACTGTTGGTCCAGACAAGAGAAATAGCGCTGTGAGCACAACATCGCCTTCGCCTGCTAATTCATGTTGTATATACTGTGCCTCTCCAATTAGCAGGTACAGATGGTGATGTGTGATTGAGAGGGTGGGAGAGGCACAGCTTTTCCAAGAGCTCCCCTAAAAAGCCAGATTTGCCTCTTTAAAAAGGGGAGGAATCTGGCAGAGAAAGGTTGGCTTCAGCAGGAGGTGTGACAGAACGTGTGGGTGTGAGAGAGAGAGAGAGGAAGTGTGTGTGTGTGAGTGTGTGTGTGTTTTGTTGAGTTATAGACAAACGCACAGAAGACATGTACAGGTACCTGCGGCTTCTACAAGCTGAACTGTAAGCTGTGTGCACATGACTCAGTCTGCCCCACTGGGCAACAGATGCCAGTGTTTATGCTAATGTTCACACAACAAGCATGTCGGACAATGTGCTAGTCTATGAATAGAAGAATTTGGCTGAGACCAGGCAAAAGGAGGAAACTGGGAAGTGAGCAAAAAGGGCTGGTTACTATGGCAATAACCTCTGTCAGAGACCTTTAAGACATTATTTGGTTGTCAACACACAACTAGTACAGTATGGAGAATAAAAGACACTAATAGGATGTTATGAAATTAATAATGTTCATATAGTTCATTACTGTTCAGTTTGTATAGAAGTATTTGCGTCCATACACATTAGGCCATTGGATATTTGTGTTCTGTTCCATCTACAGTATTTCTGTATTTATAATAGCATTTTCTTGTACTAATGTCTTTTTGTAAAGTCATACATATACCAGTGAACTCGACTATATCTAGTGGTGTTCAACTTCTAAGACTTGTGCTTCACTACTACCTGCCAATCACATCGTCTCTCTTCAGCATCTCAATGCAGGGAACAATGGAGGCACAGACCCGACCAGACACCTCTCGCTGCACACGGACGCTCCTGCTGTCCTATTGTGTGTGTGTGCGTGCGTGCGTGCATGAAGGAGAGTGCATGTGCGTCGCCACATGCTGCAGTGCAGATAGAGGGGCAGCCCTGAGTCAAGTGGGTGTGTGAGTCACCGGCAGAGGGGAGGAAGAAGAAGATGAAGGCAGGCGGGCTCTCACCTGTGTTCTGTGCCAGATAACAGATGCTCTGGAGTGGCCTAGTTTGTTTCGACAGGGTCCTTTGTCATAGTGGATCAGGAGGAAATCATCCTGTCGCACGAGCACACACACACACACACACACACACGCAGGCACGCAAACACATGGACAGAAAGATTGACCTTTAGTTGACTATCTGATGTCTGAGGCGCATGGGCAACTGTTGGGGAGGACGTTAACAGATCTGCGTGGCCCAATTGGCTGTGCCTTTACCACTTGCATTACATAAGGCGCAGGCGTACGCCTTTATCGTTTAAAAATAATAACAAAAGGCCTTCTTATGAAGTCTGACGGGACAGCGCTTTGACGGTGGAAGCTTTCAATGTCACAAGAGAAGCAAACGGACAGCAGGATAACCATGCAAACATTCAAAAAACATTACTGGCATTGTAAACTGTAGACAGACATGAAATAAAAGGTGTTGTTTGGGTGTTAGAAATGCTGTGAATGCAATCAATGCGACCGTCAAGGTAAACTGCAGTGGAGGAGGTCAGGAGCAATAGCGGGCCAACTCACATCCAGAGATTCCAGACAGTACCAGCAGAAAGCGTGTTTACAGTTCTTGCACATCATCTGTGCGCAACCCTCGTCCCTCTCGATGTAAACCTTGCATTTAGGACACCTCTTGATGGGCGCGTCGTCCTCTTCCGTTTTATAGAAAGAGCTGAGCGACAACAGAGACAATGAATGCGTTATTCTCATTTCAACATGTGAAATATGATTAATTTAGCTCTAGCTATCCAATCACGCTATGATGAAAGCTGTGCATGATCCATGCCTGCTATAGCTTTATGTCAAGTTTTCATTACCTAGCACTGAATCCTCAAACTCCAGTCTAAATGTCCTTACTGTCCTTACAGTAGGTCTGTCTTTCTTTACATTTGTTCTGTAGTCCTTCCCCATATTATGATCTTAATTTCACATGCTTTTAGTGTCAGTGAGTCTATGGCTGTTAGAAATGTACACTCGTTTCCTAAATAGCGCACTAAAAAATCTTTACGAGGCACTCCAAAAGTAGTGTACAAAGGATGTACACTACATCGATCCATGTATACCACAAAGGACATATCGCTACTTTTAGTCTCTATTATCTGCTAGGGTACCCTAGACTGTAATTCACAAATCGTCTCATGCGTCTATCATGCAGTGGCTGCTCCTCTGTCATATAAACATTTTAGCTGTGTAAACAAAAAAGTTAGGCTACCATACGCAGCTCGTGTGGTTATTACGCTTAAAACTATTTACTGAAAATGTTTTGGCCTGACAAAAGCTCCCAAAACATTCCAAAAACATCCCCCGTTGATAACCGGACATACGTGGGTTAAGGGACATTTCACCTGACAACTTGCAACCTTCATGAAACTGTTGGTATTATACTTTGATGCTTCCCTCATCTATGAGATGGGTGATACTGATTCCTCAATCACTTTTCAGCACCACACGGCAGGTATTCCAAAAGGCACAAGGCAGGCAGAAGGAAAAAGACACGTTCAAAGAAACGCCATTCAGATCAAAAAGGGCCATTACCTCTCCTACCGTCAAGCAAACTGAATGCACTGCCTGCACACGTTTGCAGGGAGGTCATGTAATTCAAACGCTTGGCAAACAGAATCCTTATCGAATGACAGCAGAAGGTCCATATTAAAATAAACTTTGACTGAGGAATCCAGTTGCCTTATCTTATAATAGTTTCATAGGTCAGCCTGTTAGCCGGGATAGTGTGGTTAAGCCATTACATTAAGAACACCTGCAATTCCTCCCTTACCAAACTCAAACCAGCGGGGGGAGGGGGGGGGGGGGGGGGGGGGGGGGAAAAAAATTAGA
>JAODUK010000015.1:2239487-2268196 GCA_027564635.1 Typhlichthys eigenmanni | reverse complement strand
AAGGGGGAGGGGGTGTGGAATAAACTTTCTCTGACCGCTGACCAGACAGGAGGTCTATCTAACAACACTGCTCATCTAAACTTCTAAGGGCACTAGCGTTGCTGTCTTAATCCCCTTCGCTCTGGTCCTCTGAATGTCATCCTGCTCCTATGAAGCTGGAGGAAGGTTACAACGAGCTAATGAGGTTTCCATGATAAACACAAGTCAGTGGACATATAACAGCAACCATCTTAAGTTTCTGAACATCAAAATCACAGTGTTCTTTGACAAAAAAAAAACAGAACTCTTTGAACTTTACTGTAAGTTTAACCCCGATAGGCCCGAAAGTGCCCGTGCGTGTGTCATTCAGAACACAAGACATTATAATATTTTTCTTCTCAATTACTTTGATTTTGTAATTGTGAAAATGTGATTAAATGCACAGCCCAACATCATAGGCCCTAGTGCTTTGGTGCAGTCTAGATTAGGTGCATCGTGTACTTTGTAGCCCTGGTTCACCCCAATATCCCCCGCTGCAGCCCAGAGGCAAGGCAGTCCAACAGCCGACCAGGACAGCTGTCAATTCATATTCAAACTGCACCAGATGCACATGCAATCCTTCTTGCCTGAAGAATCTCTGCGAGGGCTTTTCATATTCAGAAAATGTAGTGAAAAAACACTGGTGTGTTTACGAGACAGTGTTAACACCCGCTGGCTTGACTTTTACTCTGTTGTTATGAATGTTGTTTAAACATGACTACCGGGAAATGAAAGAGGCACTTGTCCTTGAAAGCTCTCCGTGTCCACAGTAAAGGGAAATGTGCCTCTGTGACGGTGTGCTGAAGCAAGTGTGTGTTACGGCTACATATGATAAAACCAATCAACCGACATGATCCTAAAACAACATCAAAGACTCCCTCCACACCAGAGAAGAGAAGTAGCGTTCACGTAAAAAGCAGCTCACGCAAACATTAACAAAACATAAACAACCCCACCAACTGGCGTGCGTACCTGTTCTCCCCTGGTAGGAAGGAGGTGATTGGCAGGTTGCTCTCCTGGCAGTCCTGCCCGGGGTGCCAGCTGGCCTTGCAGGCGGAGCAGAACTCCAGGGCGCAGACGGCACACTGCACCAGCTGCGGAGGAGGAGGCGGCGGGGCGTCCACCGCCGCCTCCTCCAGCTGGCACACGGCCTGGCAGGTGGAGGACGGGCACCAGGTCCTGCACGGGTCCAGCAGCACCTCTGAAGCCGAGAGAGGACACACGCCGTGAGCCGGCAACCGGAGGTTGCAACATTTGAGACTCAATAACATAAATTAGGCATTTGTTTTGACTATATAATGCGTTTTGACGGCTAAGGCTAAATAGGCTATGCTAAGGCTAAATAGACTATGCTAAGGCTAAACAGGCTATGCTAAGGGTACTCATCATTTTAATCATTTTTTTCAAGTTACAAATGGTAAGCTTGCGAACTGTAAGGAAATATGCATTGATATAAAGTGTATTAGCTTACAATCAATATGCTCTTATACCGTGTATGTAGATAAAGCACTGTGCCTACTGCATATAGGGTCAACTAGTTTATAGCCAAGCTGTTGCAGTCGCACGGTATATTTCTCTCTTGTACACGTACTGTAGAGTGTGTTTTGCATATTATATCTATATTTACATATTTGACTGTTGCTCATTTCCTTTTGTGGCTATCTGAATCAGCCCTGGTAAAACAAAGTGTTACATTCAGGTTTCCAGGGACTGTAGTGACCTGCATGCTGTTGAGCCTACATGGACTTCATCACCACGAACTATACAGGAAATCAGAAATGGTGTTTGTATTTCATATACTTTTTTGCACACTATTTACAGAGTTCTCAGTTTGTTTGTTAATTAGGTCTGCTTTGTTCGTGTTTTGTGATTATAACTAGCAACAACATTTATCTGCTTTTTATGCACCATGGCAGACACAATGTTGTTTAACAGTTTCATTAGAGAGGTCAGTTGATTAGGCTAGCCTACTTCAGGAAAGGCTTAATATTAATGCCCAGTGATTCAATTCAACAGCAATCATTCCAGCCATGTTGTAGCCTACGTATTTGTGCTTCCCCTGTTTTTGAAAGGACCAGCCGGCACTGGTTATATGTTGTCCAATAGTTTCAATATCAACCAGAGGTCTGCGCCCAGTTGGAGGCCATGACTGTTAATAGTGTTGCCAGACCTTATTCACCAAGTCAACATTGGGTCTGGTTACACCAGGCTATGTTTATGCTGCTTCCCCCACACTCTCTACTGGCTCTGCCAAGCGCCCTGAGTGTCTGTGTGTAAACATGTTATTCTGCCTGGCTGCCCAAGAAGCATCTCACCAACAGCTACTCTGAGGATTCTGTGCTCATTCACACTGTAGATGATCTTGCAACCATGTCTCCTGTATGCGTGTGAGCACTGCGTATGGTACCGTATGCTTTTGTGTTCATGCTGACATGATGAGAGTGCAAGATGAGTGTCACTGCATGTGTGTGTACTGTTTATACATACACCCGTGCGGTCGAGCCATGTATTTGCTCTGTTAGCTCGGGTACAAGCACATCCCTGTATTAGCATGTCTAGCATGCAGTGCGCACCATTAGATTCCCTCTCTCATCATAGCGCGCATTCTGCAAACACTGTAAACCGCTGCGATGCGCTCAACGGCACAGTTCGGCGGTGATAAAACGGCTTTAACTAAGCCATCTTGCGATACTAATAAGGCCTGCCCGCCTCGTCGAGCCGGTGCGACGGTTCATGGCACTAGAGCCACACCAATCCAATTAGAATCTCTTTAAAATGGAGTCAGGGAGGCTTTCCCCTTCATGTATTTTTAATGGGAACCTGTGTTAATCTTTGATAAGGCTGACAGCACCAGCAAGACTCACGACAGCAACAGTCAGTTGAATGTAGATTCTCTCTCTCCGCATGTCTGATTATTTGCGAAGGGTAAAAACGGGCATGTTGATGTGAGAATTCCCAGGGCCACTTAAAGTCCTAAATGCCCAACATTCACACAAGAAAACACCAGTAACAGACTGTAACAGAATTCCTAGTGATGTTTGATAGAGCCAAGGGGCCACTTGTCTGAATGGGACAGGAAACTGTACATCACTCACACAGCAAACATTCCGCTACAGATCTGATACCAGACCAGAGGAAACAACGTTAGCATTCAATTTGCAACAACACGCACGGCGAGATGAGATGTGATATTTCCAATGAGCGAGCAGAGGGACGGTGTGTTGAACTTCAAAGTCACAGACAAAAGGCTGTCGTGGGTCTGGCGGCACGACACGATCATCCCTGTGTCTCACCTCGTTCAAACTGAAGCTTCTTGTATCTCTGCATCGTCTCCGTGGCCACCATACACTCAATCTGGAGAGACAGATAAATAAGACTAATAAACACACACTCAGTAGTTCGTCTTTTCCTTGTCAAAGCCATGTACATGTCCCTTGCTTACGTGGAGCGACTCAAGGTAAAAGCCCACTCATCATCTAGCTGTGGACATTTGTATTTAGGGTTTTTTAAAGGAGCAGTCAATTACAGGCCAATGGCATTGTTGTCAGGGAAGCCCGGGGTGAGGGATTTTTTCCCCGACTGGCATGGCTGGAGCTCCATTAAGGTTTCTGATTGATTGGCGATGTCGTGCTGAGCTACGCAGGCCTCCGGGACAAAATGAGATCCCCGGTCCATCGGTCAAACATGCCTGGAGGATGAGGACCACATTGCCCTGAGACTGACCTCCAGTTTTAAGCCATGGCAAAAAGGCCTGTCTTAAAGTTACTTACATTTTAGCTAGGTGATGCATCAATAAGCTAGTTTTAGTCTCTAAATACTTCTTGTAAAACAATATGAAATGATGTTCCTCTCTTCACATGGATATTACAGTAGCTAATGTTAGAATTAAGTTCAGTTCATATGAGACTAAAACTATATCCGTTCATATGACACTATATACTAGAAAGAATGGTGCTGGCCCAAGTTTTGCCAAATGTTATTGCGATTTTAGTGTTAAAATGGTGCTTGATTATAACATCCTAAAATAGAACAATATTTGAACAACAAAAGGGTAACTGAGTGACAACTTAAGTAGACAAAGGGCAAGTGGTATGTCTTGAATACCTCATTCTCCTGAAGGTGTCCCCTTTTAGTGCAGGCAGAGTCAGGACAGCTAATTGCAGTTTCAAGGCCTTCTTTGATCATAAGTTCTACATACTGCTTCAGGCACTAGAGAGGACAGACACAAGCATACCATACTGATCTTCCATTGACCTACCAAGTTTAATTAAAAGGAAAACCTGTCCATCTATCATATTAATCTATCCATCCATCCACATGCATGGGAAATAGTTCATACTGTACATACACAATCAATTCTAGACTTGAGTCCTTGTGTAACACATTGCTTAGTAACTTGTGACATAAGAACATATACACTATTACCACTTTTTATTTATAAAAAAAAAAAATAGTAATAGTAATACACGGGCCAATAGTTAGTTTGTATGGCAGCAGTATTAATATATTTAATGTATTTAAATGTTTTAAAAGTATTTTAATGTTTGATTGGGGATATGATTTAATCTAAAGCACAGTAAAGTTTAGCGTAGTAACACTTTAGAGTAAGGGTATAACAAGAATCAACATGAATTAATGCTTACCATATTTATTTTACTTTACTCCTATTTTGTACACTTGCAGTGGAATCTGTAAATATTGTCTGTGTACAGTAAAGATAATGATACTGTTGTAGCACATTAAAAGCTTTTTGTGCCAATATTGAAGTTACTATTGCTGACACAGGGCGAAAATAGTATTTCCTCTGCATACTACAGTATATCACCTCGCCACCTGCAGGTTCATGCACAGCACAGACTAACCGAGTACAGTGGCAATGGCAAAACCATGGATAACACGTACGTGCATTGGCCCAGGTTACATTGGTTTACAAATAGTATGGAAGCAATGTGTTTCCAATATAGGATAAATGTGAGAAATCAAACACAGAATCAGAAACCAGCATTCAAAATAAAAAATAAATGACATCCTAACTATCCCTTTAAGTTGTGGCCGGTAACAATGGCCGCCCGGCTCACCAGTGTACAGAAGACACATTGGCACTGTGTGATTGTGGTCATCTGCTCCAGGGGGAACTCTCCAAGGCACAGCTTACAGGAGACCAGAGGGTCCAGGGCCAGCTCCCAGGTGGGCCGGTACCGTGCGGTGGTCATCTTCACTGTCACAGAGCTACCATGCAGAAGGGGAAAACAGGACCAACATAGCCAGGGACAGGTGAGCTGTTATTGAAGCCAAATGTATCTTTACACACTCAAATTAATATATTTGTTTTCGTCACAGTGCTGCTATGACGACCTTCAAGATACGAGTAAATATTATCAGCACGACGGGTTTAAACACTGAATATAAGTGGTTGCAAGTGACGAGCGCACGCGCACAAACACACACACACACAGCAGCGCCTTTGGTACGCGGGAGGGATGACGCTGGCTAAATGACGCTGTCAAGCTGCTTCCATTTTTATTCCAGGATTTTTCTGGCAACAACACAAGTGCAAAGCCTCCCTCCTCCCTGTAGCTCAAAACACTAGCTAGCTAGATCGCTAAGCTGTCTCAGCATCTTTGAAAGTGCGGTTGGATGAAACAACACTTTCAACCCCCACCCCCCTCCCCTTCGCCCCCTCGCTTCCCTTTTTACCACGAGCCATCACTTCTCTTTTGTGACGAGTCAGAGAGGGATTATTTTGGGATGTCTGGTCTCACTCTGCTTTCCCTTCCCGGCACCCTCTCCGGCTGTTTACAGAAGTGTGTCCCCCCCCCCCGCGCACATCGTAAACACTGTCAAAACCCGCTGCCGAGCAACCGGGCAAGGGGGGCGGGACGGCGGGGGGGTCTCTGGAGAGCAGGAAAGGCAGGGAAGAGCAGGGGGAAGAACAAATGCACAGTGAGCACATTCACTGTTCCCCCCCTGCTCTTGCACGGCACACTAGAGCTGTCTGTCTCCATGCTGTAGCAGCAGAAGGCTAAATCTGATATTACGATATCGATCATGAATACTGCAATATCGATGTTATATGTTATTTTTCATATACAACACACATTAGCGAAAACACAAACGTCATGGGAAAATGCATAAACATAGATTCATAACACTTCTTTCAGCCGTCATATTGGAATGGTACGACAGTAATTCCAACTATCCAGGAGGAGGCATTCTGTTTCGCCACTAATGTCTCCTCTTCGATCTCCATCGTGTCGTGGTCTCTCCTCCTGCCACACATCTGACTTTTCTGTCTAAATCTGACACAACTAAGCCACACAGCCAACAGACTCATCAATACCCAGAATATCGCATGCTTTCTGCAGCATTTATATGATGTTGCGCAACGTGATATTGCCATAACGAGTCAATATATTGTGCAACGCTACACAGCAGACAAATAGGTAAATAAATAGGAACACAGTCCATCACACGCATCAACAACATCCCAGCCTTCGCAATGCTTTTCCAGTGGGGGGGGGGCTTCTGAGGGAGCACCCTATGGCACTGAACGGAGAGGTGTTTTGGTTTTGATAAGAGTTTGTATTTAGCAAGCGTTAGCAAGAATGACTTACTACTAGCCTATACCTTTAATAACAAGCTAAGGGATCTGCCTACAACACTTGTCAAGGAAGTAGCAAGGTTCCGTTTACCCAGCTCCCTGAGTAAACAAACCAGCCCAGGAGTCATTTATCCATCCAACACAGAGCAGTGAGGGAGCTGCATTATGTAAAGGACTCTCATACACAAAGGCTGGACTAGCAAGTTATTAGTCAACGATTTAAACCAGGGCTATTCAACTTTGGTCCTGGAGAGCCTCACCCTGCATGTTTTAGATCTCTCCCTGCTCCAACACGCCTGATTCAAGGTTGTTAGAAGCCTGATAACGACCTGTTCATTTGAATCAGGTGTGTTGGAGCAGGGAGAGATCTAAAACATGCAGGGTGAGGCTCTCCAGGACCGGAGTTAAATAGCCCTGATATAAACAAACCCTCAAGGCCTTCTGGGACAGGGTGGGGAGAGTTGAGTGAACACAGGCATGTGTGCGTGTGTGATTTCACGATGGGCGTTAAATGCAATGCAAGTAGGGATGAGATCAAGTGTGGGGAAGCACACCTCCTACAGTAGGGGTGGACAATTATTTTCACTTGGGAGCCGCATTGAAAATGTAAGGGAACTTTGCGGGCCACATTACCTTTTTAGCCAACAAGCTAAAACATTTTAAAATAAAACACAAAATATCTAACTTTGTTAACTTGCATATTTATGCATATAGGCTATTCCTATGCAACACAATTTTCATAATCCAACGTAACAGTTCACTTTAACTATGTGTTTATTTTAAATTTTTTATATGCAGCAGTAAATAAAGTAACATTCTGCAGAGAGAGTAATTGTATGTTGTGTTATTATTTTTTTAAATGTTTGTTGTACCGGGCGGGCCGGGTAGAATGTCGCAAAGGGTTGCATACAGCCCCCGGGCCTGATTTGGACCAGGTCTGGGCTACAGTGTGCCACTGCTACAGCCCAGCCACTTCAAGCTTCAGTGTGCTTAGGAGTGCTCTGCTGTAACCATAGAGTTCTACGGCTGTAAAGCGTGGTTATTTTAAGTTAGCCTACTGTTGACTTCCTGTCAGCTTGAACCTGCCGTCTGGCCAGTTTCCTCTGACTTCTTTCATTTACGAGGTCAGCTGCTCACTGGATGTGTTCGGTTTCTCGCATTCCGAAGGATTTGCATTTCGGAGATACCACTTGACGTGACCATGACTGTATGCAGAAAGTTGACGGCCACGCAAATCGCTGATTAGATATTCACGCGAACAAAAGTGTATAGTATTCTGAGTGTAAGAGAATATATTATACGCATATTTAAACATGGGATGGAGGGGTAGATAACGAGAGAGGCTTCATTACATCTTCATTCTCCTCTATCTACAAATGTCAAGCTAGCCAGTCCAAAGTGTCCGGCTGAGTTTTTTATGTGCATCGCTAAGGGTGGTAATAGAGTAGTAGCTAATCTATACTGCGGCATCCACGGATACCCAATCGACAGCGCCCAATTTTACACACCAGATCTGCTTGCCTTCCTCTCTTACTCCCACGTTTTACAGGAAAGTCGCTGGTGCAAAGACAGACCAAGTGGGTCGATGGCTGTGTTTGCCGTCAAAAAACCGAGAGTGATAGAGAGAGAGAGAGAGAGAGAGAGAGAGAGAGAGAGGGGGGGGGGGTGAGTTTTCAATAACAAAAGGTGATGCAGTGCTCTCCTACTGTTGCATTATTAACTAAGGGTCCATTATCACTCTGAAAGTGAAACACTCTCACACACGCACACACAGAATGCACAGACACACAATTGCTCATGACGAGCGGCCAGACGTCCTTGTCAACACGTGAGAGACTAGTTAGTGATTCCAGTTGAAAGATCATGTATAATCATTTATAGGCTGTTCATGCTCTCTGGAAGCTAATTGTGGCATCCTGGGGACAGGCTGCAGAAGGTCAAATACATCCAGAGGCTGACAGTGAGGACTCACCAGTAGCCTGCAGGGCCTCATGCTGCGGCTTAGCTGGATACAACAAGTCCCACAATGCCTTGGGATACAGCCAGGCCTTCCTCTTACCCACACACAGCACACACACACAGTTAGAGTGTCAGTCACTCAAACTTAAATCCATTCCATTAAAGGCTAGAGTGGCTGAGCCAAACTCAAGTTCATATTGGTCATATTTTTAGATTTTCCTCGGCCCAGAAAGCGAATGCACTTTCACATCTTGAGCCGCACCTAGGAATTGTGAAGGTGTTGTTAATCTTGCACTATACTACTGAACATGACGGGCTTTGTTTAGGCCTGTCTCCCTCTGTTCTATGGCACGCACATCAGCTGTCGTGAAACAGGGCAGGACTCAGCTAGAGGCTCGGCAAAAATGAATGCAGCTCTTGACGTCGCATAACAAAGAGGTGGAAACAGGTTGGTTTCCCTTAAATATAATGGGCCTACTGGTAGGCCCTCTTACAGAATGGAGGCCATCTACCTGAACACAAAGTTAGAGCATGTTCTCATAAAGAAGGATCCATGTGCTCTGGAGTCTGGAGCTAATCAAATGTTATGTAACAGCTGTAACAGCATTCTGCTTGGACATGCTGTAGGAAAAAGGCAGAAATAATAGGGGTGCCGGGTGGAAGGAATGATGAACTGGGTGGAGGAGCTGGAAATTGCAAAAAAATATATACAAATATATATTACTTTCTGTTTTCATCTGGCCTGGCCGTTTTTGCTGCAATTATCACATCAAAGCATTGCATAAGCATTGCATTACCTATTTATACACCCTACCTATGGCTGGTGCGGAAAATGCCTAAAGTATTAGCTGTTATGGGAGTACGATCTACATTCTGCATTCACACTCTACCACACTCCCTCACACAAATGTATATACTGTATATTGTACTGTACGCGCACGCACACACACGCACGCACACACACACTTCACCATTCTCTTGACACATTCACAAAGCTGTCCACAACAATTCACTGTCACCCAATTAGAGGCCAGAGGGAAACAGTTGAAAGACACAAACTAAAGGTGTCATCTCTATCCAGAGATGGAGGCGGGCTGTATTAACAGCTGCAACCATGGAGACGATGGTCTTTACTGGAGCCTGACAAGACAAACTTAAGCATTTGCTTGTGTCATTATTTCCTACTGCAAAATAAATGCAAGACAATTATAATTATGAGATGACTGATGCAAGCTACCTCGCAACTGGTATAATGCTCTCTGGGTTGTTACTTCAAAATTAACATTATTCAGTTTTTATGCTGCAATAACTACCCATTGTCTATGAATAGTCACATCACATCATAAAAACACCAACAGGTAGGTAAGCCATGGAGCAATTTCTCTTTATTACGGTTATGACATCCAGGTTACGGAAACCATAGCAACATGAACAGTAGGGGGAAACTGTTGACAAGTGAAAAGCTTTGGTGCAGCTCAGAGATTTGAGTTGGCTCATAATACAAAACAATTACTTATAGGGATTTTAGGATCCTTTATGCCCTCCATACCTCTGTCCATCAAGAGTCTGCCCTCCCAGAATCCCAGAAATGCTGATATCAATATTAAATATCCTCAACAAAAAAAAAAAATTAAATAAATAGTGTAATAATATAGAAAAACAAAACTTCGCAATTGCACTGTTCGTTGAAACTTAGCCATTGTATTAGCCTTCCATTTTGGATGCATTACAAATAAGGCTATTCAATTTGAGTACATGGTGCGGTCATAAGATATTGCAGACACTAACTATACTGCTACTAACAAAGCATGTCCCTGTCTATTTGGAGCACATCTATTTGTAGACAGTACCATATAGGTCAGGGGTGAATGTGTGTGACAGGTCAACTTAAGACTTAAGTAATCTGTGCCATGCCGTTACTGTTTACTGTCACATACTGTAGTAGCAATACAAAGGAAGTCCCATCCCACTTCACCACCCCCACCAACCTAACCCACAGTGGTAATCCACAGTGCAGACGGCCTTTATCTGAGGACAGCTCAGTCACTAAACAACATGAAAGTTTGGACATGTGTGGAGAGCAGATGGGGTCACTTGACGCCTGTCCTTGACCGGTTGGGATGGGGAGACTGAAAAGTGTAGAGTTAAGAGTCATGAAAGGCCTATTTTCTCAGGACCCCGAGGAGTTATACAATCACCCAGATGCATTTTGACAGCGTGAGGTGGTATAGCGTGTTGCTATACCGCCAAACACTCGTGGGCTGTTTTCAGACAGTTACAGACAGCGGTCAGTCCCCGGTAAGAAGACAAACAAACCCTTATATCTTGCCATGTGTGTTATTTTTACAGAGCTGAAGAATGCGTGGGATAAACAAATTAGACGTCCTCTGCAATTGTAGTGTCGCTTCATCCACCAATGTTCCACACCTCTGTCTGTAAGGCTCTTAAGTGGGCTATTAGCAAGCGAGCTGTGTTTAGGCACCATTTAATGTTTGGGGGGGATTCATGAGAATCTCATAGCACTTTATATTGCTTTCTGTTGTTGATGCAAGTCCAGGATAGTCTAAATGAGATGAGAGTGGCTTCTTGGGATAATGACTTTGTTTTCATATAAAGCTGACCTGATCATGTCTACAGTACTATACTGCATTTTATTTACCATACTATTTCTGCCACTGCCTTAATGGTGTAACCTTAGTCTTACTCAAGCAAATATAAACGGACAGATACACAGACACACTCATTACAGGGTTAGTCACTTGGTTACTACTTGGAATATGTTTCTAATGCATGCCAGCTTTAGTCTTCCACATTCAGAGGAAGTGACCTCACAGTGCATTAGAGACACACACAAAACAAACTGGTTTTCAATCACACATGAACGATAACAGTCTAGCTCTCATTCTAAACAATGCGCATTCATTCTTACTTTGGGAAAAGGCTACAACAGGAAGGGTGGCACTCAGTTATTTGCCCGGAACCAAGTGCACGATTGACCTATTGCCAGAATGTGATTGACAGGCAATCTGACTAATCAGGAGGACGAAATGTTGCTTTTCGGCACAGTTGTCGAATAAACAAAAGACATGCAGGAAAACTATGCTATGGATTTGGCAAAATCACAGGACAGCCAAACACATTTGTTATAAGGTAATATATTTACGATACTGTATCATTTTTAAATGTGTAAAAGAGTTGTCTATCTTAACTGGAAGAATGTAATCTAATAGCTATAGCCTACCTGCAGCCAAAAAAATGCTGACTGAATCATTTCACTTCATTTCATTTCACTTTACTTTCAAAATTAAAGCGACGATTGTCTTTATCTTAATAGTAGGATTACCTATCAAATCACTAGTAAGCCTATTTTTCCAGATAGGTGTTTGCCGTGGGGATGTACCGGTATGACCCAGCATTAGGCTGAAGTAAACGGTTTCAAAGCTTTCTTTTTCTTTTTAAATGAAATAGCTACTAGATTTATTAAATGAGAAACTGAAAACATACAGTAGCTAAACCTTGTGTTTTCCGATTTCTCCCATTATTGTTATTGACAGAATGTTGGATGGATGTTATCAAAGTCGTCTCCAATGTTATGGTCAGCTCAAAGCCATGTAGGTCAGCTGTCTGACAGACCCGCCCATGGGTGTGGCTAACTCACTTCTGGTGAAAGGTCCACTGACCGATCCCATGCCCCGCCCCTTTCACTTGTCCAACTTAGTTACTGTAACTAGGTTGGACAAAAAAGCATAGCAGACTATAACAGGAAAACAGACAGTTGACAGACTTTCTGTCTGAAAAATGCTCAACTGTTATTGGATGACAGGCGAGAAGGGGCGGGGCTTGGGATAGGTCAATTAACAAGAAATTGAAGAACTTAATTTGCGGGCATCAGGCCACATCACAAATTACATCACATCTTATAGATTGTAAGGGTGCCTAAAACAGGGCTCTCAGCAAGTGAGCTTGCTCGCTCCAAAAAGCCTCTTGGCATATATCTTAAAAGCTAATTGAAGGTGACAGGCTTTCTGCAATGCGCCTATTTCCATTGACAGATGAACAGCGCTTGTTCAAGTGGTTGATTTTTGCATGCAATCTGTTGTCTTCAAATCTCTCCCTCTATTAAAAATGTCTTACCTGTATTTACCAGGCCTACCACGCATTACCACGCATTGGTGTCTTATGTTGACCATGGCAAAATAAAAAGCCACGGTGTAGTCAGCAATTGTATGCCAATAATGTTTTTGTCAAATTCAGAGAATATTCATATCTCTTCAAGGTTGGCTAGCTGCCTGTTCTGTGTGTGTGCTAAAAAATAATCTGGTGTTTCTACACCGCCCTGGGTGTGTAAAAGAGAAGTGGTGGACAACACAACACAACACTAGCACAGCCTTGGCAATGCATGTCCGATTTGGGTGGTGTTTCCGATCGAGCTCAAATAAACAATCTTTCTCCACCTTTAATGAGTGAAAGACTGGAATTTCTGTCACACTTAAATACCATTAAAAATGTATTTATTTACATCAGTGTAGCTTTAAGACTAAAAGCTCACTTGTAACAATGTAAGCTATAGAAACATTTAATTGTAAGCTAGAGCATCCAACTTTTATTTGACCTTGTGTACTTTTCGGTCCTTAAGCTTGTGACTCTGCATGGCAGCTTCTCTAAGCATACAAAGCAATACCTTGGGAAACGTTTCAGCCTGATGAAAATAACAGCACACTATCCTTGAAGACTACAGTAAGCCTAAAAGGTGCAGTAACTTAATTGACCCCCATTGACACCCATAGCTTTTCTCAAAAATGAACCAATGCTTCCAAGCTGAGCTGTCGCAGGTTTTTTCATGGTTAGCCGGGAGGAGGTGGTGAAGGCCACTTCAACAGAGAGCCACTCAGACATTCATTTGTGGGATGTGGCGGTATTCATACAACACATTCTAGAGCTACTTTAGGCAAGTCAACAGAAATGTCAGATATGTTTCAGTTAGGGGAAGTCAAACATAGAATGTTCTGTTTTAAAACAAAAGAACATAGAATTGAAGAACAGGCAGTAAAATAAACCCAAGACATGTCTACGTGATTCATAAGTTCTACCCTTATAAATTATTGGTGAGATATTTTAAATTGAATTTTGAATCTTCAGCAAACAGGGTTATTTAGAAGAAGAACGTCATTCTTCAACAGCAATGGTTGGGTGCAGACTCTGCAGAGCCATGTATAGAAAGAGTCGCACCATCTCCACCACTCCAATGGACTGTTTTTCCACAGCAACAGAGCCTCAAAATAGTTCCAAGAAGTTAGCCTATATACTAAAAGTATATAGGCTAAAAGTATATAATAAAATATATTTTAAATGTAAATCTGTGCTTTTATTGACTACTAATTACCAAAAAAATGAAGTTATATATACGTATATATTCAAATTGCCCACCAAGCACTCCAAGAACTATTTTGACATTGGTTTCGCCTCACCATGAACCATGACATTGACCATTGACAATTTCAAACTTCCGTTGGCGTAACTATGTTCATTCCATGGCTCTGGTTGAGTGACCTGGGTTTATATGGCCTCAGATTGACGTTAGATGAAGTACCAATGCCAAAATGGGCAGAGACTAGAGACTAATGAAGCAGGCCACACCTGAGAACAGGTGTAATGTAGCCACAGGCTACAAAATGGAGAAAGTCCACCCTTCTTCTTCAGTATCACTTTCGTGCTATGTGACCCTTCTAGACTGTTTGTCTATACATAGTCCCACAGTTTCGCATTGGTGCATCTTTAGTACAGTATTGGTTGCAATAGTCCTCTCTAATTTCCCGTACCAGTCTGTCTGCGGCCTACATGTCCTATTACTGTATAAATGCTGACCGCTGCAGGTTTTTCTCCCACGTCACGCCACGAGATGACTAAGTAAAATAATCTTAGGTTTTATACACAAGAGCAGCAAATTCTGTCTCTCACTCAAATGCCAGCTGTTTTATTCCTTTCAAAGCAAACCCGGTTTCAGAGTCCCGACGCAGAGGAAAGAATGAAGCCAAAAACTACAACTGACTGTAGCTGTAGGCTCTCTCGCTCTCTCACACACACACACACACACACACACACACTACCTTGGCGTGAGAAGGAAAAAGACAAACACCATGGCAACAGGTTCAATAGGATGCATTAAATGTATTCAACCATGAAATTATATAAGTGTTCTGTGTGGATTTAAGGTATCTGCCTCATAATAAGACCTATGACGGCCCTCTCCAGACAGCCAAATGCCTGGTAACTAAATTCTGATGCATACATTCTATACAATAGCTGAATGACTTAGCAACCCTTTGGAGGTATAATACACAGTCTCTCACTTTCAAACCCTCACACTGACTCATCTATAGTTTGCTGCTGAAGACAATTTTACTACAGGCAGTGCAATACATTTAGTGTCCCACTCTTGTTCAACACAGTGCCTTCTCAAAACTTAATTTGTGTTCTGTTATAACCAAGCCACTTCATGTGACAGTATGTTTATTATTATTGTTGATAGCCTACAGTACACAAGTTCAACCCACAGCTTCTAGGAATACTAGAAAAACAGATTACAATCTCGTGTGAGATCTGTCAAGTGAAATGTCCCACCTGACCAGGCAACCAGCAGAACTTGTGTTGTGGTGCATTCATTACATAACCAAGTCTTTCTTTACCAGACCTACCTGCCTGCCTGCAAACCCACACTCAAAGGACACTCAAAATGATGTCTCCAAAATGCAGAAGAACCATGGCACAGCCAAGCCTGACATAACGCTCTCATCCCATCCTAACACCAAGCTAAATGTTTGTCTGGATACAAGCCATAACACCGAGATCAGCAGCTCTCCTCTGAGCAATGAACATCATTTTCAGGAATCATTTAACACTCGAAAGATTGCATTGGAGACTGGCGTGAGAACTAAACAGTCCCAGCTCTCACACCTAGGGATGCACGATATTGATATAATGTGATATTGCGATATTGATCATGATAATTGCAATATCGATATTAATTTCAATATTTTTAAACATAAGAAAAAACACAAAGGTTATGGGAAAATGCATCAATATATATTCATAACATATTTCATCCCCTTTGACCTCTATTATGTAATTATCTTCCTCAGACTCATCTTCCTTTTCTGCCTAAATGAAACACAACTAAGCCAAACAGCCAATGGACGCACCTCTCCACTAAATAAACTGAATATTGCACTTCTTGCTACATTTTCAAAATAATATTACGCAACGTGATATTGCGATAATAATGATACTGAGTCGATATATTGTGCACCCATACTCACAACACTGTGAATGTAAATGGTATTTAACTGTTGCATAATTCTTGAGAACTAACTACACAAAGCCACCAGTAACAAACCATTCACATTCGTACCAAATTTGCCTTATAGACAATTTTTCACGATGAACGTCTGTGCAATTCTCCACACAGCAGCACTATAACAGAAAAGAATCAAGCTAACCCTCAATAAAATCCCACAAATCCCTCAGTGATGCCTTGCCTTCATGATTCAGTGAAACCAGTCTAACTAGATTCCGTTTTTTTTTTTGTCTTGTTATTAGCTGCTCTGTCATCTGTGACACACCACAGGGCAAGAACACCTCCAGAAAAGGCAACTAGTCCAAGTGCTGACCTGAACAAGTAGCATACGCCTACTGAGTTTTGCCTGAGCATGTTTTTGAAAGAAAGGACTTCCTGTTTGGTGTGTAGACGTACTAGCATGATTACAACATGATGAAAAGTCAAATAAAATGCTAGAGGCCTAATGGAGTGGGATAACGCAGAGCCTTACACTAGCCTGAATTAAAAGGTTAACCCAAGTAAAACTAGCAGCACTATAATAATGTAATATAGCAGAGGTCCTCGCAATGAGCATTTGACGTGGAAATGCCATTGTCACACAAGTCTATGGAGTGTTTGGGTATTCAAGGCAATTAGCTAAGCATTGCAAACCAGACACAACACACTTAAGAGTCGTACAATTGGTTTCATGTGTATCACTGCGAAATTTGTGTGTGTGTGTGCGCATGCGTGCGTGTGTATGTTGTTTTTCCAGATTGGCAGGAACACAGTGTACTGAGCATAGTAACCCCATCACATCAATATGAAAGCAAAAACCAATTCCTTTCCTATTAAGTAAACTAATCTCTATGTCCCATGGGTGTAGAATGCCTGCTGGGGCCACTAAGTACACACATGTAATGCTATTTCCACAAATCTACCAGTTGCATTGAAAGAATATATCTGCAACTATGGAGAATGGCAGTGTTTGCCGACAGGTAAGAATGGAAAAAGGCTGGAATGTCAACTAAATGCCCCTCAGACACACAAAGCCTATAAGGCTGCAACGTGCATGCGTATGCTCTCATACAGTAGCATGCAGTTCCAAGGTAGAATAGATTACACCCAGATGTAAATCAACGCCTGACTGAACATCAATCAGAACTAAACTGGTGAATAATGTTGTCCTTGTTGAATATAAAATTTGATAGAAGATGAATACGGAGCAAAGCCAAACTCTTTGAGGCTGTAAAAACCACTCAGGAGAAATCGATGGCCTCAAGAGCCAGACAAATCACCGTCCCGTTGATTTAAAAAAAGGACAGGCTCACTGGCAAAGTATGAGCCAAGATCAGAATCACAAACTACAATGCTGACAATAGACTAAAGCAACATGTCCTTGCAGGGTGCCTACAACATCTTGCAGTAACAAACCTGTTAGTCTACCTCCAGGGTAATGTGCAGTTGATCACAGTGCAAGACAGCCCTATAAAACATACAGTTAATAGATAAGATGGGAGTCAAATGAAACGCGTACCATGTTACTACTGCATCACATTATTGGTCTTGGACAGCAAAGACCATGTTGTTTCGGTATCTGGTTTTCAGGCCTACACCTAATCCACTATGACGGCCCAGAGTGGGGTTGTTGAGGGGGGTCTGTGGCCAGAAATGGGCATAGAAATAGGTTGGTTGTTGGGTGACCTTTCACAGCTCAGCACCACCCACTCCAAGAATGTGAACGTGAAACAGACCATGATCTAGCACCCTGGGGCATTTAAATGACAAAAACAACTATGTCCTATCAGTGTTTAACACGGTTAACACACACACACACACACACACACACACATATAACAATACAATAGGTTTAATCTAAAATAACTTTGTTTTGTACATAGTGTGTTATAGTTATATGGTTATGCGAATGGTTAAGTATATATAAAAGGAATCAATTGACATATTTGATACAGTCACCCAATAGCAAATAGAAAATAAAACGATAAGTCTACATTTACAATAGGTTTTGGGATGACTATCTTTAAGATTACTAACAAGAAGTTGTTTCTCCAAAGTTCAGAAATGGTCATAGTAATTTGTAGCCTATTGACTAGCAGCTAGGCATACAATTAACTAATCATAACACAATACAGTGCACTGTTTTGTGCTACACGTCGACGGCAAAATTACCTCGTCTTTGTGGGGTAACCTCAGGAAGGACTGAAAAGCTACTGCTTCCCAAGCCGCACCGATCCCCAGTTGGATTAAAGAAGAAGTGGCCAATAGTCAGTCGCAGAATATCTCAGATTGGTTGATACCATCATAGGTTATACCCATCTTCTTCATTGCCTATCTCTCCAACGTCGAAGTAAACAAATTTGGCATGGTGTCGTAATCCCGATGCTCGGTGTAATAACACACAATCGACAAAAAAAGATAGATGGATCAACATAAAAACAACAAAACTCACGCTGCAAATTAAGAATGCTATTGTTACATGAAAATTGTCCACAGGACCGCAGTAGTGTTGCTTATTGTATTGCAACGTCCGATAAGCAGATTGCTATAAAAATCCAGCAAAAAGCTATACGATATCATGTTGTAAAAATCCGTGGGTGGTGTGTTTACCTCTACACCGTTCCTGCTGGTTTCCTTGGTAGGAAATCAGCTGCTTCGCACTGGAGGGACGCCATTTGTCTGAGTGTGTTCCAGTATTAGGTCTTCAGTGCTGCCGCTGTAGTAACGAGATGCGTCCATCCCACAGGAAAATAGAATTGATAACATCGCCTTGTATGAACGAGCTGCATTAGGCTACTTAATAAATATGTAACACCTAAAGGCATATAGTTTGGTGAAGCACATTATACAATAATAAAACCGATATAATACTATTAACACCGGTATCGTGTTTGCTAATGTGTGTATTGGTCAAAGGAGTACATTCGGCGGAGGGAACATTTTCGATACGACACATCCGTAGCGCATCAGGAGCGCCGCATGCTGTCCAAATATCGGCATGACCCATGCCACGCTTCCAGGTTTTTATAAAGCGTTTGTGTGTGTGTGCGTGTGCGTGTGCGTGTGCGTGTGCATGTGTATGTGTAGGTTATTCATTTTTAGAAATTACCTGATGTTATGTAGGATATTATTTTCACATATTCAGTTTTCTGGTAGTAGAAATGCAGGACCTTTATTTTGTATTATGTATTTTCAGAATATTGATTCTATTCTGATTTGAATAAATACCCTACACTTAATTGCTCAGACCCTACTTACAAAAAATAATCACTTAGTCCTGGTAGCATTGTAACATGAATTCTGTACTGTATTGCATATGCTTTACTTATATCTCTGCAGTTCCATAATAGCATGGTAAAAACAGCAAGCAATACTATTTTAGGTTTGATTTAGTTGTGCTGTGCTGTTTAACACGCATTGACAATACTATTGACTAAAATCAAAGCTAAACTTACGGTATTTAGGATGTTAGCTGCAGCTGTATTTGCACTTTTAGTGCCATAGGAAAATTATAAAGCTATAATCACACATTTGAACACAAACTGTTAGGTGTAAGGTTAATCATATACTTTGTTAAAACAGTACTTGTGCTTTAGTGGAAAAAAAACAACAACATTTTTACAATGTATTTCTTTTTGCATTTTAAGACAAACAATATAGCATCGAAATAGAAAATTGACTGGATTTTATATAGCCTAGCACTTTTTCAACATTCAGACTAATCAAAGTTATGTGCAGGATTGTAGCATCAGCAATAAATGAAGACACCTGACCACCAGGAGCACTTATAGGTGTCTTGCTCAAGGATACCTCGACACTGAGGAGGAGTTAGCACGGTTTGAACCAGCAACTCCTGGATCACCTGTCACCCTGCGCTACACTTGCCTCTCTAAAGATGCCCCCCCCCCTTCCTTTCCCTCCCATAATAACTAACTAAATATGCTTTACATATATATTTTCATAGTAAGCTTTGTCAGGGATGGGCAAAAATACATCAAAATGTATTTTAAAATAAAATACCAAATACCCTTATCGTAATATCAAAATAAACTAATACAGCAGCCACACCATATCAAAATAAACTACTGTAATTTTGTATTTAAAGTTTGTTTGTTTTTTATTTAAAAAAATGTAATTATCCAAATGAAGCAAATGAAATCACTTCACAAACCTATCAATCAGCCTATTTGATCTAGATTAACATGTTACCAGTGAGAGAGCCTACATGTTGACAATGAGGGCCAGTCTACCCTATTGTATAAGACACAGTGATACATGCTCTATCGTTGGTAATGAACCTCAAAGCACTATGGTAAACAGTATCCAGAGTATGTAGAGACTGACAAGAAGCATGCATATGACATCCCCATAATCAAGAATAGGCATAAAAGTCGCATTCACAAGTTTTTTATCTGGCTTCAAAAGAAAAACATGACTTATTTCTAAAATAACAACCCCTTTAACCTGTTTTTTAACCACATGTAAAATATGCGTCTTAATAGAAAGTGAGTCATAAAAATTGCAAGATATTGTATACCAACACAGGATGAGTAATGTTTCCATGTGGAGTGGTAAGTAATGGGATATCTGGAGATTTTTTCTTTGAATTGGAAACATCATATATTTAGTTTGATCAGCATTTAGTACAAGTTTTAAGTGATTAAGTCTTTCTTGAATCGCATTGAAGGCCAGCTGCAACTGACAGGTCTGTATGAAGGATGAATTCCCCCCCCCCATGCCCCAATCCCCCACATTGAACACTTGTCTTAAACTAGTTTGGTGGTTGCTCAAACACACACACACATACAACCACACCCAAAGTAAAAAAAAACACGCACATGCAATTCTATCTTCCATCGGACGGGATTCATCTCTCTCATCTAAACGTGCTCTGTCAAGTCTTCTTCTACATTGAAGGTGTTTATGACAGAGTTGATCTTAAATGCACTGTATATTGGCGACACCCGTCACAGACGTTGAGCAGGTTGTCTATATGGCTCTTCCTGCCTCATCCCTTCGCACTAGATTTCATAGGGCAGGAGAGTTTGCTATGCAGCAGTAGGTGTTGTAGTTGAGTCCTCTGTGCCCACCTGTGATTACTGAAAACATATGCAATATCCGAACACACGACACTGTGTTTGAATGCGTGTGAATGTACAAGTTTGTGTGTGTAGGCCTGTCAAAGTGCATTTAATTGTTATTGTTATAGACAATTTACATTTACTGTATATATTTATCAGGATACAATTGCAATTAGTCACGAAGTACAGGAAACCATAGTGGTTTAACAAAAAAATTTGAATCTTTTTTAATCAAGTTTGCTTTGGTTTTGAATATATTAAAATGGGAAACTCTCCCCTGCTGAAAGTCATGATAGGCTCATTTTAGAAATTGTTCCTGGATGCTCCCAGCAAGGACGGATTCAGGTCCTACGAGGCCCTTGGGCACAAGCATCTTTGGAACTTCCACCCCCCAAAATTGTATGTTTTTTTTTTTTTTATGGGGACGATGCAACACAATTTTTCCAGTACAAGCCAGAAATGGATGTGTTGCACATAGGGTTTATAGCTATGGCTAATTTTCAACTAACCTATACAAAAACACTTAATAACAACATATTATTATATAAGGTATATCATTTTTATGAGAAGAGGACAACAGACTCCTGTAGACAGGATATACAACCTAGGCAACATGTCAAGTTTATTGCAGTCTGACTACATCTGATTCAATACATTTATCAGAATGGTTTCATTGGTTTAACACTAAAAAATATATATATAACAGGGTCAGTTGTTTTTTATTCCAGCATAATTTCTGCAGTTTCCTTGTTGTTAAGAAATTATTAGTGCATAATATATAATTTGCTTTTATAGTTAACATCAAGTAAAATATTAAGTCACATTTGCATTGAATTTGCAAGTCATTTAGACTTGCATTTGCAAGTCATTAAGCAAAGGCTTAGTTTTTATCCAACCCAAAACAATTTGTTAGGTACTACAAACCTACATAATCTCTTTAAACCAATTTTAATAATCAATATACACTCACCAGCCATCTTTATCAGGTCCACCTGTTACATATTTTTGGACCTTTTCAAAAATTGCAAGCTCAGATTGTTGTTAAAGGAAGGGTTAAAAATGCATATTTTCAGGCATATTTAGTAGAAGTCAAAAATATGATTTAGCAAAGAAAAATTAGAGAATATTAAAATAAATATTTTTTTAACAAATCATTTGTGGTCTCTAAGTCTCCTAAACAAAGTCAATGTAAAGTAAATCTTAACAGAACATAAGGGTTCAACTGACATTACTGTGGCTGCATTAGCCTAACATTCACTGTGGCTAATGTATTGATAATGAGACTTTATTATATCACATTCAATGGGACACGAGAGCGGTAGAGTATAGTAAACCCATACACGTGTCTCCTCTCTACCTAATCCCGTTTACCCGACACTTAATATTCCTCAAAAAGTTTGTTTAAAAAAGTGTTTATTTTAATTAATCAAACAACACCCCTTCACACACACACACACACACACACAAAACATATTCATTATATTTTGTACAATATTTGGAATAAACATTTCGCATTCTTGGCATAAAGTATTTTCATTCTGTTACTGACTAAATAATATGCTTTAAATATATTTTTTTATGGTAAGCCTCATACGTACAGCTAACAGCTTAAAGTAAACATCAATATAATACGTGTGCCTTCATCTAAATGAGCTGCCCTTCTGGATAGAGTAGATAATGAGTTGTTTCACCACTCCAGCCTCATATCTGCTTTACTCCATATATATTTTCCTCCTCTCCTGAGAAACATCTTCTCGTCAAAGCCACTGAAACGAATGGCCTCTTGCACGCCAACATCAAGTATGGACTTAGATGGGTCTTTCCTCCCTTTTCTACAGTCCAGGAATCGCATCTGACAAAGAGAAGGCATGATTAAAAACATGCTAATTATTTGAGATCATATTGATTTCATTAGCAACAAAGTATCTCCCAAAGTTAACATATCAGTATAACCTTAACCCTATAATATAATTAATACATGTCAATTGCAAACAGTCCGTTTTGAGATATATTTTCTTCCAGGCCAAAAACCCAGATAAGGAATTTAAACTAAACACAATTAAGAGCAGGTATACTTACATATTCATCCAAAATGAGGTAGGAATCCCTCATCTGTAGATAAAAAAAAACACCTTTCCATAAATATCTCTTCTTCACCTTATTTCACCTATTGTATCATATACACCTTCCTCACAGAAGTGATACCCATCTGTATCACATGCATATTGCATATAGCTTCTGCATATTGTCACAATGCTCACATTAAGTTCCACCCCAAAATAGCACTACTAAAATATGTAAAATATGTGACATATATTTTAATAATTTAGCAAGTGCTGTCACGTAAGTGTGTGATAGGTGTGTATGTGTTGGAAGGTGTCTCCAGATGTCTGCCTTACAGTGCATGTGCTCTATTAGACTTCCATACCTTCTGGTTGGACTCAGGCACGAGGCAGCTGATGTCGCTATGGCGCTCCAGAAATTCCTCAAACTGCTGCTGACTGATGACAAACCTCTCAGCCTCCCTCAAGGCGCTGTCCCCGGCATTCTCCCCATCTATCAACAAGCACTGGAACACCTGGTTAAAAACACACTAGTTAGCACTGGAACACCTGGTTAAAAACACACTAGTTAGGTGGTTCATCACACACACACACAAACACACACACACACACACAGACACACATACATGTGCACACACACACACGCACACACACACACACGCACACACACACACACACACACACACACACAGTTTAAAACCCCCACAGAAGCCATTCACTAACTGTACCTTCCATCGAACAGGGTTAAGCTTCGAGATGTGCTCTGTCATGTCTTCTATTACGTTGAAGGTGTTTATGACAGAGTTGATCTTAAATGCCACTTTATATTGGCGACACCAGTCACAGACTTTGAACAGGTTGTCTATATGGCTCTTCCTGCCTTGAGCTCTTCCGATCAGCTGATTGGTTTCTTCATTAAAGCTGTCACAGGAAACTGCCAGGATGTCTAGGTACTCGCCTGGGGTAGACAGACAAATTAAACCAACAGATAGAAATCATGAGACCATGCTAAAACGTCATGACTGTATCCCCGTCCCCTCCGCCTGCACTTCCCCTCCAAACCTGTGGGTGTCCTCGCTGTCTTCCCTGTCCCTAATCAGTAATCATCCCTTCGTGTGTTAAGTCTATGGTTAAATATCTTGTCTTCTGTCAGCCCTGAGTTGGAACACATCTATATTGCCTTGTATATTTATGTTTGGAGTTATGTTCTGAAGGTCATCAGTTAACCATCATATCAAAAATATTAATGCAACAATAGTCCTGGGTCCTCATTACCACATCCGGACGTGACACTAAACAGCACCAAACACAGGTTTATACTTTATGTAGGCTGTACTAATAGCCTGTAATATATATAGCCTAAATAACTTTGTAGTTAACAATCAACTTTCAGTAATAATTCTGCCATCTAGTGGTAACTATATGAACATCTATGGAATGTCATTTAAGTCAATATAAAATAAAAAAATTAAAAATACATGAATAAAAAAATAAAAAATAAATAAAAATAAAAAAATGAATATGCATATGAAATAAATATGGCGATAAAAATATAACCACGCCCCGTAATTTACATATGAGGTAAAAAAGGCCATGAAATATATATATTATGTGGTTTGATGGCTTTATGAAATAAAAGCCCCCTGCAATGAATAAATGTGTAGAATTATGAAATAAAGGTCCGTTGAAAAATATATATGTAGTCCTTTGAAAAACATAATTTTGAAATTAAAGAAACACATTTATTTATTTATTTATTAATTAATATAATATAGGCATAAATGGCATTCCATGATAAGCAAAAATGTATATTTTTTTAATGTATAAATTCACATTATTATTTTATAACCGACAGAACAATGCATTCTCACCATAGTTCTGGAACCACTTTTCTTTGATCATACTCCCATTGCTGACGATGCTGACGCTTGGGAGGCCAAGGTCTTGTTTACAATATTGGACTAATTTCCCCAGAAATTCACCTCTGTTGTGCAGGAAAGGCTCTCCCCCAGAGAAGTTGATCTTTTCCATACCTAACGATGAGATTAATGTGCAAACATTAGACTACAAGTTAGACCACGGTTAGATGACACTGGAACTGCCCAATCAGATAGGTCAATAAATCAATTGATTATATAGGTTACTTAAATTCTCGTTTTTACCTGATTCTTTAAGAAGTTTGAGCCCACTCTTTGCCTCTTCTAACGGTAGGACGAATGATGTTTTAGCCGTGTGGAAACAAAATCCACACTTATAGTTGCACTGCCGTGTAAAATGGTAATTTACACTTGTTGGAGTAGTGGTTGTAGTTTGCTTGTCATTTTCATGAAGTGGCGCTGATGACAAGAAGCGGTTCTCTCGTGCGCTCCCAGCATCTGGAATCCAATAAGATAGTTTTGCGAAGAAGCGTGAAAATATGCTGCTGACGAGCTGCATAAGCATCTTCAGAAAAACGACTTCAGAGAAAGACATATCTATACACTTGTCAACACAAACAGGTTGTAGTTGTCAATGAATGTCGCTTGTTCTTATATAGGCCTAGAACTGGTTTCCCTTTATGTCACATGACATTGCTGAAAAAAAGAAACATTACCATAACTTTCAATTTAAGAACAGTGAAAACGAAACATAAAATTCATTTAAATTGCACATATACCAATATACTGTAGGCTAATAGCAGCATACATAGGCCTACTCAAGTCAAGTTTACATCAAATTATAGTCTAAAAGGGCTTTATGAGATCAGATTTCAGATGTAAATAAAAGACATCAATTTATCCTGCTCCCCCTCCTACACCCAGAAGCAATTAAGTAGTAATTTAACAACATGCACATGTATTGTTAAATAGCTCTATACACCATACACATAGGCTATGCATCACGATTGGCATATTGTACATAATACACCCAGTTCCAGGGGCAACATTGCACAACAGTATGCAAACAGATACTGTAGTTACTAAGATCGCACGCCATAGAAATGCAACTCACGCAGGCCAGAGAAATGCAACTTACGCAGGCGCAGCGACACCTTATGTCAGTAGAGTACATTATTTACATGATTTCGTTTCGATTGTCCAGCGTCCCATAAGTTTCGATTTCTCTCCAGCACGCAGTGTACGAAAATGGGCCAGGCAGGCTAATATGCCTTTCTGAAAGTCCGTCGTTTTCAAACTATTCTGATGGCAAGGCGAACCATGTCTGTCCTCGGTAACTGGTCTTCGCGTGTCTTCTCAGTGGAAAGAGGTGGACTATCTCCCTCCATCTACTATTCATTAAAAGAAAATTACGAGCAGGACGAAGCCCCAGAGCTGTTCAGAAATATCGACGTTTCGAAGTATGCAAGGTGTTATTCTCTTTTTGTCTGTGCAGATGACAGAATTCAAAGGGCAAAGCTACACTGGACGCTAAAAGATAAACTCTTGAAAGAGTTGCCTCGGGAATGTGAACTTTTGCAAATGTGTTCGTTTCTGCCCAATACAAAAGACTCCCTGCTCAAGGGATATTTCGTTAAAGATGCATCCGAATGCTCCTATCTGACCGAGAGAGTATTTAGTGATTTAACTCAGAATGGGTCCGTTTTAGTGTGTTCCTATATGCCACAGGAGAGTGGACGTCTGTGGTCTCAGCAGCTGTGGTCCCACGCGGAGAGCCAGCCGAAGGAATCGGCAGAGAAATTTGTGGTGGTACCCACCAAGGCACCCGACTATCATCCATCAACTCTCAACATCGTAAATTCTGACGTTTTCTACAGTTTTAAGAAAGCCTTTCAAATTATACAGGAGGTGTGTTTGCTTTTTAAACCTGTATGTGCTGTTGTTCTAATAGCCTAGGTCCTATACACAAACTTTGAAGTCATTATTTGTAGTGATATTATACATATGTAGGCTAGTTTAGGCTGTAGTAGACTATGCTACAGTATAGTATGCAGTAGACTGTATCACAGTGAAATATATCGTACATGCATAACTTGCAATATCGTTACCAGTCCGACTCCAACACTTATGACTTTGCCTTACGCTTACGTCATTAAATATATTAATTTGACAGAAGGGCACCGTCGCGTGGTAGATAATGGAATAACACCAACGAGACATGAAAGATAATGTTACGCGTGTATTTACGACAGCTCTCTACATCCATGTATTGTGTGCAGTGTCGTGACATAATCCCCGAGTCTGCAGCAGTACTACAGATGGTGGTGGACCAGACAAATGAGCCAAGACACGAGCCACACCTCCCTGTTGTAGTCATAGAAGGGCTAGATGCGACAGGTAAATTACATCAAATGTAGCCCATAAATGAATACAACCAGTATAATATAACATGCCTTCCTGATTGATGGCGCGAACGTTTCCTGATAATGCTGTTATCTGTCAGTGAGCGTTGCTTAATAGTAACCAAAAGTGTAGCTGTAAAAAACGTCTTATTGAGAAGCTTGCACTTATCCAGCACTCCTGACAAAACCACTATAGGTGTTACCTGCAGTACGCAAGTCTTAACTCAGCCAACTGTTTACTTAGATGTACAGTATGTGTATCAATGAAGGAACATGTATTAACATATTCATAAAATAAAATAAATTATTAATACAATAAAAAAATAATCTTAAAAAAATGCAGATCAAATAATACATAGGCATAACAAAAATGAATAGTGGGCTAGTGTACTGTATACTGAGAAATTACCAGGTAATCACCAATGACTGACTACATAATTCTTTAACAATGTTGTTTATTCACTGCGTACGTGGGGAAATGAAAGCGTTACCACACCGAGTTCAATCAAAGCAAAACTGTTGATAACGACACCGCTTGGCCCAGACCGCCGTGTTGCCGAATGAGATGTCAGGCATGCTCTTTGACCCTCCCCAATGACAGGTAAGACCACCCTGACAGAGGCTCTGAGGTCGGCTCTGGGGGCCACGTTGCTGCGGTCCCCTCCCCAGTGCCTGTCCCCCTGGAGGGCCCGCTTTGATCAGGAGCCTCCCCTGATCCGCAGGGCCTTCTACGCCCTGGGGAACTACATTACAGCTCAGCAGATAGGCCAGGAGGCCGAGCACTCGCCTGTCATTGTTGACAGGTAAGACAGACAACCGTTGTCATAGGAGCATGTTAGCCCACACACCCTCCCTCCCTCATCTTCTGGGATGTTGTACAGGATCAATGGGACTAGAGTACTACACAGCACAGTAAATATCTACTACACAGCACAGTAAATATATACTATATCTACTACACAACACAGTAAATATCTACTACACAACCCAGTAAATATCTACTACACAGCACAGAAAATATCTACTACACAGAACAGTAAATATCTACTACACAACCCAGTAAATATCTACTACACAGCACAGTAAATATCTACTACACAGCACAGAAAATATCTACTACACAACACAGTAAATATCTACTACACAACACAGTAAATATCTAATACACAACACAGTAAATATCTACTACACAGCACAGTAAATATCTACTACACAACACAGTAAATATCTACCACAAAACACAGTAAATATCTACTACACAGCACAGTAAATATATACTACACAACACAGTAAATATATACTACACAACACAGTAAATATCTAATACACAACACAGTAAATATCTACTACACAACACATTAAATATCTACTACAC
>JAODUK010000015.1:2193753-2239387 GCA_027564635.1 Typhlichthys eigenmanni | reverse complement strand
ACTACACAGCACAGTAAATATCTACTACACAACACAGTAAATATCTAATACACAACACAGTAAATATCTACTACACAACACAGTAAATATGTACTACACAACCCAGTACATATCTACTACACCTCACAGTAAATATCTACTACACAACACAGTAAATATCTACTACACAGCACAGTAAATATCTACTACACAACCCAGTACATATCTACTACACCTCACAGTAAATATCTACTACACAACCCAGTACATATCTACTACACCTCACAGTAAATATGTAATACACAACCCAGTACATATCTACTACACAGCACAGTAAATATCTACTACACAACACAATAAATATCTACTACACAACACAGTAAATATCTACAACACAGCACAGTAAATATCTAATATATCTACTACACAACACAGTAAATATCTGCTACACAACACAGTAATTATCTACTACACAGCACAGTAGATATCTACTACACAGCACAGTAAATATCTAATATATCTACTACACAGCACAGTAAATATCTAATATATCTACTACACAACACAGTAAATATCTGCTACACAACACAGTAAATATCTACTACACAGCACAGTAAATATCTACTACTACTACACAGTATATATCTACTACACAGCACACGGGGGTGGGAGGCAGCTCAGTGTTTTGTCTCTAAGTGTGGCCTCTCCCATGCCATCATCCACCCATCCATCCCTCCATCAAACCTCCATCCATCTATCATCCATCCATCCATCCCTCCATCATCCACCCATCCATCATCTATCCATCCATCCATCCGTCCATCCACTAATCAACTAACTCCTCCCTCCCTCCAGGTACTGGCACAGCACAGCAGCCTACGCCATCGCCACGGCGGTGTGTGGCCCGGTGTGTGTCCTCCCAGCGGAGGGCTCGGAGGTGTACCGCTGGCCCGGAGACCTGCTGCGGCCCAGCCTGGTGCTGCTGCTCACCCTGGACCCAGAGGAGAGGAGGAGGAGGCTGAGGGGACGAGGCCAGGGGGAGACCCAGGAGGAGCAGGCTCTGGCTGACAACCAGCTCTTCAGGCTCAGGTGAGTCCAGGGTCTGGAGGGAGGGAGGGAGGGAGGGGGGAAGGGAAACCACACCTGAAGAGCTGATGTGTCTCAGTCAAACGCTAAGGACCTGTTGCGTCTGACCAAATCAGCCTGCAAGCGAATACAGAAGGCTTACCTAGACCTGACCTTCAGCAAGCCGGTGCGATCATTTGTGTCTGAACCTGCCATTCAAACGACCTCGTCCTCTATTCACCACCGCCGACATGATTGTTATAACCAGTGTTGGGCAGTAACTAGTTACTAGTAACTAGTTACTGTAATATTATTACTTTTTTTCTGTAACTACAGTAGTAGTGCAACTAATTACTATTTCCAAAACGGTAATAATATTACAATTACTAATCCAAGTTATCCTTTGGCGATATCATTTGAAGTTGGAAAAAGTAATCAATTACAAAATATCTCAGAACATCACAATATGGTTAAAATCGCAATAATATCGTATCGTGGCACGAGTATCGTGATAATATCGTATCGTGGGGCCTCTGGTGATTCCCACCCCTATTACACAGTATACTGTAGCTATATGGTCAATATCCTTCTGTGTGTATGGCAGACAAAAAGATATTTAGCTGTCTCTACACAGCCTTGGCTCTGTAAATGGGAACACACAGCACTATCCCGGGCTTGGTGATGTAATGTATGTACAATTTTGGGGGGCGGAGCTTCTGAGGGAGAGCCCTATGGAATTACAGGAAAAGGTGGTTTTGTTTTGATGGAGTTCATATATCTCACACACACACGCACACCACACACACACACACACGCACACATCACACACCACACACACACACACACACACATCACACACACACGCACGCACTCACACCACACACACACACACACACCACACACACCACACATACACACACCACACACACAAACAACACACACACACACACACACACACACACTAGATGTGTCTCCTCTATCTTATCCTGACCCATCAAACACTTAACAATCAATTACCTCCCCACGGGGCGGGCGGCTGATGAGAAGCAGCATGTGATTAGTTGCCGTGCCAACGCTCCCTCCGCTCAGCGAGGCAGCTTGGTGCTGGCCAGCCACTGGGCAGGCTGGGTCAGAGGCCCGTTCATTCATTCTGCCTGGCGGACATGATGGCCTCAGCACACGGCAACAGCCAAATGTTGGGCCAGCAGAACTATAGCACACACAGAGAGTTGACTCCCACTGGGAGGAAGATAGATAGATGAGGGAGAGAGGAGGGGCGGGGGAGAGAGAAGGAGAGGGAGGGGGGTGAGAAGTGGAGGGAGGGGGGAGAGAAAGAGAGGGAGTATAAGAGGGGGGAGAGAGCGTGGGAGAGAGAAGGGGAGGGATGGAGAGAAAGAGAGAGAGGGGGAGCATGAGAGGGGGGAGAGATAGTGTAAGGGAGAGTGGGAGAGAGAAGGGGAGGGAGGGGGAGAGAGAGAGAGGGAGTATGAGAGGGGGGAGAGATAGTGTAAGGGAGAGTGGGAGAGAGAAGGGGAGGGAGAGAGAGGGAGACTCGGCCAATCACATCGCCGTGCCGCCTGGTTCACAAGAGCCATTGTTCACACTGTCAGGACCTGGTCGTTCCCTGTTCCTCAAGCATTTCTCTGACATGTTACAGTACATGTCACCTGTGTCACAGTCAGGGGTGATGCAAGGCTGTCTGGGGGCCCAAGGCAAAGAGGTGAACGGGCGCTCTTACACCCACACCCGTCCCCGTCCCCGCAACAAGAAACAACATGTAGCTACGTTCAAATAAAGACTTCTTTTAATGAATAAAGCAACAATAGCTCTGATTTGAGCAGCTCCTTTCTTCACTGTTTCATAGTATTCAGCATCACTTTAGGATGTGTGGCCAGTGCATGGTGGTCTGGTATCATCACAGAGCTATGGTACCTGCTGTGTTGGTGAAGGTGTTGCTGTGGTGTGGTACTCTGTGGGGATGTGTCTGCTGGACTGCCACGGTTGGAGATCCTCTTCCTCATTTTAAAGAAGCTTAATGATAGAACTGCTAGAAATGTGTTTTAACCCCATTCAAATCGGAATAATAGGGTCCATGTAAATGCAGCTAGTGTGGACAGCATGTTGGCCGATGGGGAACTGTAGACTTCTGCTCTTCTTTTCTAGTGGACTGGGAATGTCACACCTACCACATTATCAAAACTATCAACACTGCAAATGGAAAGGATACCTAACGGATTAATGTGAATATTGAAATGCTTTTTCTGATAATTACATTTATTAATTCTGACAATTATGTACGCATGTGTAACATGATAATTAATATATTAGTAAATTTATATATATATATATATGCTGTATGTGTGTGACCAGGCTGGTGACCAGCATGAGGAGGAGGTTCCCAGCTGTTGCGTATGGCTCTTCCACACGCTACTGACGTCCTGTTAGTTAAATTAATACATTGTTAAATTGCCAATATGTCTTGCTTCTTCAGACTTCAATCATCCAATCCACCCAACAACATCAAGCAAGATTCAACAGCAATGAAAAGCTGTCAGAGCAGATTTGTCAGAGAAATCATTGTGCCTATGAAAAAACTAAAGTTATCATATTAAGCTTTGCTGCTCATCCCACAAATGCATGTTCCTTGCAAATGTGGCACCATTTAAAAGGGAAATAATTAGGCTTTCCAGTGGTATAAAATACATTTCCAATAAGAATTGTTGCAAAAACGAAATAATCTGCCAAAGACACATTTCCTTACTTTTTTGTGTTATGATTATTTATAGTTTTAATATGATTATGACATTTTTGCATGTTTGTTTGTGTGCACATTTCTGCAGAGTGGAGGCGGCTTACCAAAGAATCAGTGGCTCACCATGTGTCACTGTAGACGCCAGTCCTTCACCAGACCAAGTGCTTCAACAAGTTGTGCTTTTAATTAAGGAAAAATGTGGCTTATAAACAGTCCTCTCCTCCCACACAAGTGGCTGCTCTGCATCAGGTGGATGCAGTTCCGCAGTCGGCCACTAGATGCCAGTAAGGTGTTTTGAATGTGCAGGTTTGGGGGCTGGAGGGCAGACTGGTGGAGGTGAAGAGAGACTATGTATGGCCAGGTGCCACTACAACAAATGATAATAACAAATATATATATGCAAGCACGTGCGCTCACAAATGCAACGCAGTGAGCGCACGTGCAGACTCATACAAACATCAGTGCTATGTCAAAACACACAATTTTGCCTGAATAACATAAAGATATGAGAAGCATGAATATCACTGCTCTTTTGACATGTCAGACGCTGCTACTGACAGGCAACGGGTGTCATTTGACCCCGGGCTGAAGCAAGGGTTTGTATATACTTCGCTTACATTTCATGTAAACATGAGCAGGCAAGATGAAGCTCTGTTTTATTTGTCTAGATTAAGGATGCAGTTCACAACAAATAATCACTGTTAACTGTTTCATTTGTTAAAACACAGTCCTTTTGAATTAAAGGAAATGTGAATCTCAGTAACAGTCTGGGGTTGGCCTGCCATGAATGATTTATGTCTCACACAAGCATGCTAAAGCGTATGCATAGGCTGTGCATTTCCACAGTACTGTATATTGTAAGTGCAGCATATTTTTGCCTTCAAATAAGGATAGGTATGGACTTTTTGCACCTGTTCGCGCCATTAGTGTATTGTAGACTACATGTTTTAGTGTTTCAGTGTCTATTTATTGACAACTTGTACTAATCTAAGCGCTATACTTCGGGAGCACAGTAAAACAACACATACGCATGTTCTTATGGGAAATGGCCTTCATAATGCACACATTTAGTTAAGAGTATATACTACTAACACATTCATAAAGGGAGGATGTTTATATTTGGCCTGTGTGATGGGAAGATTAATTGGGGGTTTTAGCAATTATGAGCTTGGCAAGGTTGCTAGGCTGGAAGAGACAGAGTGACCCATCTCTTTTACGGCCATGCATCAGCACAGAGCCAACCGCTGCAGACCCTGCTCATATGGCAATTAATGGAGCGCTGTATATCAATGTCATTCTGGCGCTCCCCCTCATAACGCATGGAACACTCCTACTAGCAATTACAGGAAAAGGTTTCTGCACGTGGAACGTGTACAGTCACGTCTGGTAACACGTAGAATACTAAAATGAGATTACGGAATTAAGGATTTCTGCATGAGGTTAATGGTAATCCCCCTTCTGCCATTGGTTTAAATATATAGTACATTCCTCAGTTTGTAGCCAGAAAATGGCAAACACTGCATTTACAAAGTGCTTTTATCTGAAGCAATTTACAGTATTTTTCCACACAATAACCCTTTCACATACACCGATAGTAATTGTGCCATGCAAGGTGCAACCAACCGCCGGGAGCAGTTGGGGGGGGTAGCGGGTTAGGCATCTTGCTCAAGGATGCTTACAGGTAGGTCAACACCGGGGTTCAAACCTACAACCTTCTGGCTGGGAACCAAACACCCAGACCACTAGACAATGCTGCCCCACATGCGACGTTAACACACTTGACTTCAACGTCATCTCACTAACCCACCATGAATGGTCCGCCAGCAGGGTGGCTGTGCAAACTCTTAATGCAAACAGGGTTTACAGACATTAATCTAGGAAGAAATAAAGACATTTATCTTGGCGCAATAGTCGGGCGGAGCCAGGCTACATTTAACTGTGACCTGGGCCAGAAATCTGATGTTATTGGGTACCAAATTAGGAGTGCACCTTTACCAGTTTAACGGCACATTATTTACTGCCATTGTCAATGAGTGTATTGTACGTGTGGAATAATTCATTTTTGTGCACTCACATTAACTCTGCCAACTGTAGGAATCTTATTTACATCTTTTAAAAGCAACACAGTAGCCTCTTTCACGACAGCGTCCACAGCAGTTACCAAAACCACTAAGGAATTATGCTATGTGGCATAGCCTAAAGGCATGGTTTGTGCACCGGTGTGATGTCAGACATATTTCCATAGCAGATGTTGTTATGGTGTGTCATACTTGGCAGAGAGGAATAAATGAACGTTGATGTCATTGTGTGAACCCTTAACATCCACCTCAATATTCCATTAATGGACGGTAATTATAGCCGTGGTCATTACACACACACCACATTTTCTTTTGCACAGCAGGGGACGTTACTAGAGCATCTTGAAAATCTTTCAAACCACTGTGTTTGCTTGTGAGGCATGTCAGCAGCAGACACACAGAGGTCTCAAAACAAACCTTGAGCTTCAAAGTGCGCACTTCAACTCTGGTTTAAAGGGAGATGTTGATGTCGACTATCTGCCCCTGACCTCTGAGTCTCTGAACTGTAGGGGCAAGATAAAAGTCCAAGACACACTCATAGAAAAAATAAATAAAAACAAGACATGTCTGAGAAGTACAGAAAGATGTCAGGCTCACACACAAACACAGACGTGCACAGACAACACACACTCCACACTCAAACACAAATAAACTCCCACACACACACACACACACATTTTTTCCTACACTAATAATCTTGCACCCAGACGGTCATATCCACATACCGCCCCCTCTGCACACACACACACACACACACCTAGCCCTGCATGGGGCCACTTTGCACTATACTCCTCAACGTCAATATTTCATCGGCACAACAGAGAGGGAGGGAGGCGGGGCAAGAGTAGGGAAGCCCTCCATGAAATAATTAAAGATCCAGCAGGGAAGCAGCAGCTCAGCGCCCCCTGTCCCATCCTAAGTAATAGATCAAATGAAAGCTGTCCCTCACATCATTAATAATGAGCGGGGTGTGGGGAGAGGAGGTGGGGGGTGGGGGGGGGGTGGGGCTGGGCGCCAGGGGAATCGCAGGGCATGATGGGGGAGGGGGGGATTCTGTATGCCGGTATGGGGGAGAGGGCATCGAGGGTAGCTGGGTGTGTGTGTTGGATGGCAGTGTAGCGGGGGAGGGGGGCGGGTTGGCACAGGCCCCATCCACTGGGTCGGACTTGGCATCCCCCATGAAGCGCCGTGGCAACAAAAAGAGATTATTCATGCATGTGATTTGTCACCGAGCGACTATCTGACGCCAGACGTCTATACCGATGTGGAGACGTGTCAAGTAGACACACAGACCACATGCCACTCATTCATTCATTCATTCATTCATCCGGTGGGACTTCACAAAGCTCTGATGTGACTTTTCTGATCAAGCAGAAATGCATTGGGGCAGTAGACAAGCAGGAAGAGGGCTGTGTTTATCATGGGGGGGGGTACAAGAGCTGTGTAGATATGGGGATTTGAGGGGAAGATGGGACCACATTGCAGGGGGTAAGAGGGTTAAGGTGAAGATGTGATAGCTTCTGTAGATTCAGAGAGCTGTGGGTTAGCTGTGGGGGGCAATTGTTAAGCCCTCTACTGTAGCTTCCTTACCTTAACTTAAGTCTCTACTGTACTGTATGCTGGCATTTGGTAAAAAGCATTCATGGACTGAACAGAAACAAACCTGCATAGACAAATCAGTGAATATTTGTCCCCTTCATAAATATGCTTCAAACGTGTCTACAAAGCTTATTGGCTTCTCTAACAGAACTATGAATTCACATTTTTTTTTATATATAATTTTTAATATACTGTGGACTTATTATGATATTTTTGCCGGGTCAATCGTTCTCGAGAACGCTTGCTAACTTCGAGCTCCAATCAAAACAATATCCCTCCACATTGCCGCCTCACACATTCAAACGCATTGTGAAGCTATACGTAATTACGTATAGGCTTTGTTGTTGTGAGCGGTGTTCACCACTTTGTTTATGTTACTCTTTACAGAGTCAGGGCTGTGTAGAAATACCAGATTACGATTTGTTTGCACACACAGAGAACGATAAAATAGCGAAATGCAAGGAGATATTTGGTGAATTTGACTTAAAAAGTGTATTAGCTTACAATTATATTGCAATAGCTGACTATACCTTAAAGTTAAAATATTTACCTTTCATATACATTTTTAATATACCTGAAAGTATAACTTACAATACATACACATACTGTATAAAGATCTAACAGTAGAGACGGGAGATCACCTTTGAAGATGAGGTGATTTCTTCTTCTTTCCCCTCAGCCACTGCTCAAGCATGCGTAACATGTATGAACCCCCACCCACCTACCACCCATATACACACACACAGACAACTACCGCTATATGCCCTCTGAACACAGCAGGCGGTGTCAAATGCCCTGCCTAAATTCTCTGTGTATTGTGATGGTGTGTGTGTGTGTGTGCATGTGCGTGTGGTGGGGGGTGTGTGAGGGGTGGAGAGGTTCAACTGATCTGCAGTGAAAACCATCACAAAACACACAACTCAGTATGAAGTACAGGAGAGCAACCCCTGGCAAAAACAAGAAAAGTGTTTTGAAAAGAGAGAGGGTGGCAAAAAAAAAAAAAATCCCATCAAGAACAGATCCATAATTCAACAGTGTTTCATCAACATGCCAGGTCTTTGTCACGGTGCCTTTGAATTCTCATTGGTGGAACCCAGACAGCATCTCGGTCTTAAGTGCAGGTATTATAGGCACAGCGGGCTGCGTATTCAAAATACCATTATATATTCAGCTTGTGCTTATTTTCTGATGTTTTCGGGGGGAAAGGTAGTCTACGGTGGGTGATGATTGCATGAAACCTCACCAGTTTTGCCTGGCGGCTGTTAGGGAGGCTTCACCAGGAATGGTTAAATATTTAAACACCACTGTGAGATCTCATTAAAAACGGCACATCGGCCCCCATAAGGGCCCCAGAGCACTCCAGCGCACACACTCCCCGAAAAGCCAGTTAGAACTCAGCGGAGTGTGACAAAACCGTTATTGTCTGTTTACTGAGAAGAACTCGTGATAAATCACCACATCCCGTCAAATAAGGCAGTTGGTAGCACAGTCGACGAGTAGTAACTCGTCCTATCAGGGAAGGAAATGATTGAGATTCAGTGCTATTTTGACAGTTGCAGACAAGCAGAAATACAACAAATACAAAACATGACAAGTAAACCAGACTAATATTTCCATAAAACACACAGACACACACACACACAAAACAAGACTGTGAACAACCTTTGTCTCAGGAGTCTTCCCGCCTCTTCACAAAATCTGGGCAATTAATTTCAACACTATTGTTTGGGGCCTTCCTATTTTTAGCCCGGCTGCCCTCTCAAATAAATTGATTTCCTGTGGCAAACTTGGAATGTTCCTTATGTGCAAAGTTCTCCCCCCCCCCTCTATCTCTCTCTCTCTCTCTCTCTCCTCATCTCACATTCGCCGTCCTGCTTTCCCCAGAGGAATAAATCAAAGCAACACTGGCAACATCTACGCAGCTGTGTGTGTGTGTGTGTGTGTACGAGTCTGTCTCTGTATGTGTGTTTTTACACTGGGAAATGGTTTATTTTTGTTTCAGTTCCATTAATGCTTAGACATGCCTTGCACTTTATCACCATCAAACATACGAAGACAGCTACTTGTTTGTCAGGCAAGAGGCTGACTGACTCTCTCTCTCTCTCCCTCTCTCCCTCTCTCTCTCTCAACTATCTTGCTATCAACTCTTACTGTATTGGTTGTGTGTCTCTGGAGAGTCACAGAGGTCTGTTGGCTTGGTCAAAACACACTACTGTCAGCTTTGAGATTGGCGGGGAGAAGATATTTAAACACCCAGACGTACACGTAAATAAAAGCGTGGAGCCTTGATCCTGGCATCTCGCGCCAGTGTTGGGGGAGCGGCTGGGCTTTGATCAGATGCGGGCGTATAACAGTTGGGGGAAATGTTGCTTGCCTGGGGAAAGAAAAGAAAAAAACATGCATTTCAATACAGAGAATGACAAAAAGAAATTTGAATAATAGGAATCATTAAGTAAAGCAAATTCCATATACGGTTGTAGGGCTGTATACAGTACTGTATAACATTGTGATTTTATTTGTAAAAATATCATATTTAGCCTATACTGCTTGTTTAGGGAGGGTAACGTGACATGTTTTGCAGATGTGTTAGCTTAAGGCAAATGGTCGCAGACATTATGTTTTCATTTTCCACTCCGACTGCCGTAGAAAGGGAATGGACCTTCGGGGCTGAGATAGATAGAACGAGCGAGAGCGAAGTGAGAAAATCAGACCACTAGATCCCACTTCCTTATCCTGACTGAGCCGAGCGAATCCCTCTGCACCCATTTAGCTTGCGCACACTGCAGCGCTTCTGCGTGAGCCGAGGCCCGGGCGTCTACCTACTTTATAGTCTTCGTGCTGCTCTGTGGAGGGAAGAAAAGTAGTTGGAAACTAGTCGTTCATCTCAATAATCAACAGCATGTACCTAGCAGCCTGGAGAGAGTGGGGGGCCATCGCTAACAGGGAGAGAAGATTCCCACCAGCTTTACCTTTCCCATGTCTCCAGTCATCACGACCGCAAGTTTAGCTAGCATTCCACGTAGGCTAATGTAAAAGCACAAGCTCCTTTACAAGTCTACAGTAGGTCTGCCAGTTGCTCTGCAGCCATTTTACGGTGCTGTCCATCACTGATATAGAAGGCTATAACAGTCATGCCGGTGGTCAAATACATACAGAATGGATATTATTCTAAAATACCTGCCACCGAAATGTGGGTTGATGTGTTTTGTGATGTTTGTGTAGCATGCTGTGTTAACCGGTATTGCAAAAACACAATAAAATGAATAAATCAATAAAATGCTATGATGTAATTCCCTGTGCCTCACTGGTGTAGGCTACTGATGGATTATGCCCATGCCAAAATAATCAAAATAAACAATTAAATAAATACAAGATAAGAAACTTGGCTTGCCTAAAACAAGATGTACGATTTGAAATGTGGCCACCTTATGTCTGACATCTGCCTTCACACTCATTTTGGTGCAAATTAATTGCCGGCACCAGGACATACAACAGGTACAGTAAACAACACCTCAACAACACAAGTTCACTGTTAACGGCACCAATGACAAAAGAACGGCTTGCCTTCCAAACACCCTCTACAGTGCCAAGTGATGATGTTGTTGGCTCGCGCTAGTGTGGAACAGTTATCTATCTCACCCCTTGCTGCCAACTGTCAGAGAACACAGCTCTAGCTAGCCGCCGGTGGCAGGTGTAATCAATATGGACTCCACAGAGAGTTGCACTACCAGAGGCCAGTCTCCACTCTCTAACCCGCCTGTGCCTCTCCAGGGGACAGGGAAGGTGCGTTTGATGTTTCCTCCGGGGCAAGATGGAGCAGCCAGCTCGTAGCTTGCTAGCAGGGAGATGATTAATCCTGTGTATTGGATGCAGCATCATGTTAACATTCGAGGAGGCTGCATTAACTGGCTGTAGAATATATTGTACTGTGGTGGAAATGACTTGTTGGTTGGAATGTGCTAGAGAGAACTTGATATATAGATATAGAGAGATATAAAGATATATAGAGACATATTACAATTTGAGGGTATAATTAAAGTGCACCCATGTAGAATTTGAAATGTTCTGTTGGCTGAAATTACCTAAAAGAGTTAAAATGATCAACAATTTAGAGACTTGGAATAATTGTAAAATCTGTCTAATACTGTAAGTAATTTAGCCATTGTTCCTCTGATGTAAAACAAAGAAAATTTCTACTGATAAAGTTAAATATAATTTGCATGTACAGTACACATATATAAACTCATTCTATTTACCATTTACCCTTGCGTGTTCTACGATAAACTCCATACCGCGGTGTTGTGCCAAAAAGGTATCCTCAACTGAACATAGACGTGCATTTTATGTGTTGTGTTTTCACTTTAAATAGATGTATACTGGTAAAAAGGATTAGATTGGTTATAATATAGGGCTGCGTGTGCTCTCGTGGGCAGAAATCAGTTTTTAACAAACCACTTTTTAGCGGATCACTTTATGGCATGACACCTGCAGATGCTGTGATTTGCTTTTCTTGTCAAGTTAAACTAGCCTACGACATTTGGATATGTGGTTTATACTTTCTTTTGGAAAGAAGATTGGATTATTTGGATGCTGATTTGAACATGAGAATGCCGACTGAATTTGGCAGCCGGGTGTTAGCAGGTAGGCTAGGCTACTAAACCAGTAGCTTTCAAATAATGCACATTGGCTATGAACCACATTGTGTGCTTATTTCTGCAAGGAAGGCATAGCTATCAGACTGTAGGCTGTCAAAGGAGATTTAGCTATGGAATTGTAGGCTGTTGAAGGACAGTACATAGGCTAATATCTTGCATTGGAGCAGGATAAATGCTGAGCTGTCTACACTTTTATATCCTTGTGGTGTTACGGGGAGGGGTAAGAAAATTGGTGAACCATCTACGTATCTAGTCCCCTAGTTTCTGGCCCTCCCAAAACATCCTAAACACAGGGACAGAGAAATAATGAAATACAGTTTAACGGTCTAACTCTACAATACAAAACTACTGTACATAGTTAACAGTGTTCTCACATGTTTAAAGGAAAGGATTTCTAACATATATAAAGTATTTCCAAGTAAATCTCTGTATTTGCTTTACACGATCTTTAATTATAAATACTGTTATGTTGTACTTTTCCTACATTGTGGACAAAACCTTGATCTTATATTTGCTTTTATCAATTATCTACAACACTATAGTTGTTTTGATAGCTGTATTGTCTGTATTTAGCATCAAAACATAACATTCCGAAAAAAGAAAAAGGTTGTCCCCAGGGGACTTAACTTTGTTATGTTGCTGCTACTGTGAGAAATTCAGTCCTCTATAGTATTTGAATTAGAAAGCTCTCTAAAACATTTCATACTCGAAGCCCTGTTTTTTTGCACTATACATTAGTTTATGTTGTGGTTGAGTATTTGTGGTTTACACACTGAGTGAGTTAAACGATGCATCAGGACCCAAGATAATGAAGGTAACTGCACCTCTTTTACACACACACACGTACACACGCACACGCACACACACACACACACACACCAGGATCCCTCAAGGTATTCACTTCACAACATAAGTCGGAAGAATAAACAGCACATTTAAAATGAGCTCTCATTTTTAATGAATTGTTGTTGTCTTTAAAAAGTAATTTACTGAAATGTTTTTAGGGTATCTGTTGGAGTAACACGTTACTTTAAATGTTATTAACCCATGTCTTTTACCCAACAATGTATATTCCACAAGGATACTGTATAGTGAGAGTTGAAATATGTTGTAAGAGGAAGGAAAATTTATTCATTGCTTATTTTTGACAATAAATCAGTAAATTACTTATTTTTCAAATTATTTTATTTAAAATACATTTTAAAATAATTTATATTATTTTCCATTGAAATTAATACTAATGTCAAACATATCAACAGGGTAAAATGACTCAAGCCTCAACCTTCCAAAATCCTGCCATGCCAATGGTTTTAGTTCAAAGGGAATGTGTCCATCCTTTACAAAAGACTAAAAGTGACTGTAACTGGTAAATCTCAAAACCACCTGACAAGAACTGACCTCTGGGTTACCCTCAGGAAGCCCGGAAACAAAAGGCCAAGATTCTGTTACAGGGTTCGGTCTATCTTAACACACACATGCACACGCACATGCACACAGATAGACACTATTACAGGGTTGGGTCTATCTGACACACACGCACACATGCACACACGCACACACGCACGCACATGCGCACACACACATGCACACACACACACGCGCGCGCGCGCGCGCGCGCACACACACACACACACACGCACACACAAAGACAAGCCCACATACATATAAAGGGAGGAATTAGCTGTCACATCCGTTCCATTCTGCAGAGACGGGTGGAAATGGAAAACGGTACTCTCAATAGAGCCCGTATTTATCAACCCTGAGTAGGAGTACTAATCCAAACTCACTTGACCATCACACCACATTTAATCTGTAAGCAAAACCAATTGTAGATCAGAACTCCTACACTGCACCAGTTAATGGATACATGCCTCCGAGTGTGTAACTGGAACACCATGAAAGCAGAGCTCTATAGTCTGACCTGGTGTGATTAATACGTGTAGTGCAGCATTATAATTTAAAAAGTCACTGGAGCATCGGATTTCTCTGTTCCAGCAGTGACAGCCTATGGGGATACCCACACTGCTCTTGTGTAGGATCCAACACTGTGTTATTTGTCCAAAACACACTTTCCGTCTACACACCTGTCTTCCGCTATGTCTTAGTTCCTCGTTTTTGTTTTGTTTTTAATAGATTTTTTTGTTTTTTCCCTATTTAAACTCTTTGCTGCCCTTCCATAAATACATCAACATAGCCATATACATAGACAGCATATGTGTTGCTTTGGCATGGCCTGGGAGAGATAGCAATACAGGTATTTTTTATTATTCTGTAATTGTAACAATACACGCGACAAAACAAAAATAACTCTATGGAAATAGTGTCAAAATAGAATAACATGTACAATCAATAAGGATAACTGCATTAGCTAATCCCAGTGTTCTACTACTGTTGCCTAGTATACATGCACCACCCCCCTTCCCCATATAACTATATAAATAAGCCCCTCACACACCCACACACAACACACAAACACACACACAGTCACACAAGCAAACACACTTTTCATGCAATGCAAAGAGAAATTAACACATAAAAACAAAACGCACTTTGATATTAATTCATGGTGGAGGACTAGCTCCAGACAAATTGGAGCTTATTCATAACATTGTCTTGAAATATTCTGCTACCAGTCAAATCCATATCAAGTGAATTTTACAAAGTGTACTCTCAAAATCAGACAGTGATTTTCCCTTTCTTTGTCGTTGATCAAAAGAACCACACAACACAATACACATCAAACCATGCTCGAGAACAGACTCTGTACATACGTGTGCGTGTGTGTATCTAAACATAATTTCTCCTTCATTCCCCTTGAAATCTATCCTCCGAACAGATTACATCTTCCTCTACTGCAATAGCTGAAAGTGATGGATTAGAGCAATGTACTAGCCAAAAGTTAACTCACAAACTCCACAGGCAAAGGCAGCCCTGGCGAAATGTTGCTTCAAGCAAAGGTGTATAATTTAATTGTTACACAATAATAATGAAATAATCTAAAATAACTTTAGGCGCAGTACTGGTGCCCCTCAGCAGATGGCGATAGTTAGATGGCAGATAATAGATAATGTATCCATGTGAAACCCCACTGCCCAGAACACACATTATCAACTATTATTTTGGTAAATGAATGCACACAGGTGGGTGCTACTGAGTTATGTGAGTTCACAAACTACAATGCTGTATTTATTGACCAATAACCACAGGTTATTCACACACTACTGCAAGACACATCATTTGGATAAAAGTTCAAGGGGAATGCAAGATTTTTTCTTTTTATCTTTTTTTATTTTGCCACCAGTAGCAGAATCCCAAGCTGGATGTCTCCTATTACTCGTAACATTTGCTAGAGCGGCAAGGCAGAGATCACACCTGTTCACATGGCATAAAAAAGGCTTCCTGGAGGGCTGTTCCTGACTAATGTTCATACCATCATGGCCTCATCCCCACAGGCTTCATAAAAGCACCACAGACCATTTAATCGTCCTGTACACCCATAGCAGGCTATACGGTTCCCCTGCCTCTTTACAGAGCCGGAGCTGACCTGGGGAAGATATCTTTCATTCAAGAAGATAAAGTGTACACAGGGAAAGACACATCATTTATAGCCTCAATGTTCATCATATAAACCCTGTGTTTGCTGCTTGACTGTACATGCGTTATGGGGAGCCCTGGGTCTAGCGAGCGTCCAATTAAACCCACGCCTGGAGATAAAGAGGCAGTGGCTCGGACATTCCTGGGGTTTAACTGTATAATTACTGCAGGGAGCATCGCGTTCACAGCGATACGTATACGTGGCTGTTGGTCCGGAGCCTGGCTCCATGGCAACGGCATTTGTCAGGGTGACGGGCAGACAGGCGGGTCTGGAGTTACAGGCGTGTGTGACGGCGACTGGTGGCGTGTCTCATGTAGCAACCACAAGTCATATGGAGGCATGTCGTTTTACAATGCAGTCTCCAGCATGTCTGCACGGGCCGACCGAGAGCGTAATCAGATAAGTTAATGTAGGCTGGAGAGAGAGAGAGGGAGAGAGAGAGAGAGAGAGAGAGAGAGAGAGAGAGAGAGAGAGAGAGAGAGAGAGACGTGTGAGATGGATTAGTGTTTATGTGGAGAGAGGCTAGGCATAAGAATTATCCACATTCACTCATTTATGCTTTCTTTGTTTCGCACACGTACACACACGTACACACACACACACACGCACGCACACACACACACACGCACACACACACACACACACACATGATTTGTAGACAGGGAGGATGTTGATATCCTTCAGGTGGCATTATGCCTGCTGTATGATTGGGTGAGGAGGCGGTTCAGATGGAGGTTATAACAGCCTCACAGCAACGCAGCAGCTCTTGTTACACTACACACAGTCTGCTGAGGGGCCAGTCTGCCTGTCGCTGACACACGCATGCACACACACACGCACACACACGCACACACACACACACACTCTCTCTCTCTCTTCCCTGTGTGTGTGCGCATGTATTTAGTTAATTTAAGGGTGCAGACACATACAATCAAACTACAACTACGGAACATGTTTTTATTGACCACAAAACTGTATGTGTGAGTGCACTCTCTCTCTCTCTATTGCTCACACACACACACGCGTGCGCACGTTGGCATGGCTCACGCTAATTGTGCTATGTTGTTATGTAATCTTTAATTATATGGTTGTGGTGGCAGGGTGTTTTTCTTTTCCACCCTGCACTGTAGGATGAATGTAGAATGAGGACAGACACATTAATAAATAATAAACACTATGATTTGAAAGAGTTAATCAGGTAATCAGGGTCCGATTTGGACTGAAGAGAAGCCTGTAACTGTAAAAACTCTCAACAAAGTAGCCAAACACAGAAGACAAGGAACTATTGACCAATCACGGTCTGTAAACCAGATGGACACGTGCACTATTCAAGTTTTCAAGGAGAGCATCCCCATTTTTGGATTGTTCCAGTGAAACAGGTACGTGGTATTCAAGTTGTGCAACACGACGAACTATATATGCTAATTATTTTTTTGTCTATTACAGCAGACTATGAAATCTTACAATTATTCCACTGGCCATTCCAACCCTAGGTCATAGAGGTTAGTCATAGATAATCATATGAGAAGGAAAATTACGTTGCTACAATCTGGAATGTTTTCTTCAAAAAAATATTTTGCATCATAATCTAACAATGACAATAAGGCAAGCCTACGGCCCACTGTTTATATTTGCTTTTTTTTCTCTGATGTCTAGCTGAAACATCCTTCGAATGCGACACGATTTGTCCATGTGCAGTCTACATCCATTTGGTTTCAAAGTGATAAGTTACCACTTACTGACTCTAGACGTTGCTGAAACCACTTAAAGTATCTGGATGGTAATCTACTGTAATGCTGTAATCACAATATAAAAACACAATCTCTAACATAAACATAATCTCTAACATAATCTATCGATATTGGCATTACATAATTAAACTTCCTGAATTCATTTAATTAGCGTACAGTGTGTGCCTTGCGTGATGTTGTTGGCAGAACCTCTGAAGCATTCCACACTCGACACATCAGACACCGTGCCCAGGGGAGAGACATGGCCACACCAATACCTGCAGAAAGAAGACTCTGTTAACACAATATAGTCTTTAACACCTCTAAAATCTCTCTCTCTCTCTCGTCCCTCTCACCCCGCATGCCCTCTTTGTCTCACATACACAGACACTATTCCTAGGCCCTTTTCAGATCCTGTAAGCTCAGAATCTAGTTGCGGTATCGCGTACGATCCATGTGGTGTGGTCCCTTTAACCTTCCCCTCTCTCTGCTCCGGCGTGGTGTGAAGTAGCCGGCTACATCTGATCTCTGGGCTAAACTGTTCCAGCGTGACGGTGGGCCCGGCCTAGACTGTGATTAGGCCAGGCTCCGCTCAACCAGAGGAGCATCGGAGCAGATGTTCTCATTAAAAATGCAGGCTGTGAGAGCGAAGGAGATTGCCTCGTTCCAGAGAGAACCTGCTGGAGGTTTAAAGCTCACGTTCCCCGACCCCCCCCCTGCCAACCAACTTCCGAAGCCAATACAAATACCCCCCCACCACCCAAAAGAAACCGCATGACCACAGGCTATGATTTATTCCAAAGTAAAACCATGTGGAGGTCGTAGGTTATTCAGTCTTATGCTGTTTAAGAACACAGAAGGTCACGTGACCGCACTATTTAGCATTAAGAGCAGTAGGCATGTGTATTTAGAGGTTGTCCATTTGTGCCTGCAATCACACTTGTGGTTGAACATCTCGAAGATGAATCTTCTTTTTTTATGGTTTGAATCTCGCATGCCCCCCTCAACTCCTGAGAGCTCTGTTCCCTACAGCAATAGGCACACACTGTTCTGTAACTCTCCATATATCCTGCTAATCTGACCCACCAGATGGAGTGCTAGTCACAAGTCCATCCGGGGAGCCGTGCATCGAAACTGTTTGCAAAGAGCAGGCACTTTCGCTGTTGGCACACCGAACCCAGGCCTGTAAAGCTACCAAGCTGATTGGTAAGTTCAGTTGTTACTCGGACACATTTGCAAGTATCCCTAAGCTTTCCAGACTGATTTTCACAGCGAAATAAAACTTCCAGAACTGGGTTGTTTTTCGCGAGGCTATGCCATGCGCCATGCAGATTTGCTTTTTTCAAAACATTAACAGCTGTGATGTGGTGGAAATGGAGTATATACACTTTACCACAATCAAGGAGTTTACCTTTAAAAACATGCAGATAAGTGAATATGAAATATGGATTTTTCTTTTTAAACAATCCACTAGGGGCTTTAGAACAAGCTGTCGACAACAGTATGAGGGCATTTCACGATGTCATGGCGGCACTGAGATGGAACCGGGGTGAAACAGGAGTGTAGCCGCGGGGCATTTAGCGGTGATGTAGCGGTGATGTAGCGCTCCATAGGGTACTGTACAGTACATGCGCAGATAGAGTGCACAGCTGGCTAATAGAATCAGAGCTATCCATCAAGTGGTCATGTAAACTCGTAGCGAGACAGCAGCAGGCTGCGATCCCACCGGGGATAATCCTGAGGCTTTACATATCGTCAACACAGACACAGGTTGTCCTGTAGTGCATGAGTCCTCCATCTAAACGGGCATTCTGGTTTTCATCAAATAAATATGCACTGAGTCAGGGTTTGATGCTAGACGTGTGTGTATGTGTGTGTGAGTGTGAGTGTGGGCACTTACAGTGGTGTATTGGAGCACAGTGTACATGTGTGTGCGTGTGCGTGTGTGTGTGTTGGGGGTTTACTGATGGATTATTTTCACCTTAAAGTCTGACCCCATTACTGCCCTCCTCCCTGTCTTTTCACTTACCTCACTGTCTTCCTCTCCTCCTCCTCCTCCTCCTCCTCTGCTTTCCTTGCTCCCTGCTCCCCCAGAGCTCCTCGTTCAGTGCTAATCTCTGCTGTACGATACATCTCCCCTTCTCCACATCTGCACCTACAGCGTCTCTAGACTATACTGCTTCCCCAGTACAGACATTTGACTAACCAGAAAGGATGCATAAGCTGAAGCTATATGGGTCAAAGTTTACTCAGCCATGTTTTTTTCAAAGGCCTCCACAAATTCCACGCTGAAAATATGCGAGGTTAAAGAGAAGTTCACATCCCGTAAAGTGATTCATTTCTGTTTTCCTTCCGTGCTGTGGAAGGTTCACCCAGTTATTTACTTATTTATTTATTTACTTACTTATTTTAACGTTTGTGCTGAACACTTTAATGGCGCCAAAAAACAAACAAACACAAAAGCTGTTAACCTAATGCTTCGATCCAAACTAATAGGGAGAAATTACTGGCAGATAATGGCTGCTAGACTGTCTGAATAAAAAAAAAAAGATAATGGCTTGAGAAACACTTAGTGGATTAGCTGTTTTTTTTTTTTTTTAAGTGGCAGGTGTCTCACTTGTCCAAATCTTACACACACACACGCATGCACGCAAACACACACACACACACGCACACGCACACACACACACACACACACACACTGTATGTAAATCTGCATCATTAAAGGACTCATTCCATTAAAAGCAAGTATATCTAGTCTGTTTTTGGAATTAGCAATGTCGATGTGACACGGAGAAGTAGTAAGTCTTTCAAACTGGACTGTTAGCTTCCTGGTCTGTATTGGCTAAAAAAATGGAGAGAGGCGGGAAACAGGCGAATGAGAGAAACGTGCGTATGTTGTGTAGATTACTGCACACAGTTTGTTTGGTAATGCCCCTATGAGGATATGGCCATCTACGTAGTATACAAGGAAAGGAACTGATGTTGATCACCAGTACACAAACCATACATAAAAGGTTAATGTTCAACATTAAACATACCAAATCTGTAAATCTAGTTTTTAATACAGTAACTGGTAGGCCACCATAGCATAAACAACTAGTCTGCAGGACAGGCATATTATCAAGAGTGATGCACTGTGCACATTAATATCAACATTAATAGAAGATAGAAAGATGAATATAGGCTATTGAAACAGTACACGGATTAGAAATAGGCTGCTTAAATAATGTTGTGTTTATTTACTTAACCTAAACATTGCTCATTGATAAAGACGCACGCGCGTCATACCGAAATTGTATCCCCTGCCGAAAACGGATTGCCGTTTTTGATACCGCGAGTAATAATGCTTTTATTTGGGTCAGTGATCGGTCATATCATACAAAACATTTAACGTTATGTCCGTGATAATAACAAAGATAGAATATGTCTTTGTTTAACCTTAACATTTCTTGTTTAACCGAATATCACTTTGTGTTGTTGCTAGCAGCTAGCAGCTAGCCCATTATCTATCATAACTCGGCTGAACGGTTGCGGTTTCGTGCTATGTAACCCTTCATTAATTAATTAATTAATAGGTGCTTATGGGTACATGGCTGTTTAGCGGGCAAGGATGGCTGTGATGTTGTGCTATGGTATAATTTAGCCTTCATTCATGAAATAATGTGCTTAGTAGATACCTGGCTGGTTATCAAAACGTACCATCCCTGTTCCTTCACAGGGCTGTGTGACTAGCTGCTGTATTATCTACTAGCTGCTACATGTTTTGTGTTACAACCCCCCCCCCCACACACACACACACACAAACACCCACGCACACATGAACACAAAGCACCTAAACACACACGCTTACACATACGGTACATGCAGATTTACTGTATGAAATACCCTGTGGTAGCGACTGCGATCGTGCCCACTAATGATTTACTATAGCAATATGAGATGAGATATACAGCCAGACATTTTAAATAATTCACCTTCTTCCTCTTAAATATGGCGCTAGTGTCACTTTGTAGATTATCGGGGAGGAAGATAATTAATTATACTTGGCTATAACTCTTGGTGTCAGCCTGTTTCTCTGAAATGTATATAGTCCATAAAACAAATGGTGGTTGTGTAGAACAAATTGTGTTGCTAAAGACAGTGTTGTTTGTAACATTCAGAGCCAAGGCAAATTTCAACATAAAAAGAGCAATAACATGTGTGTTACCAGGATTTATGCTTCCTAGGATTATAGGCTCCCCCATGCTGAGCACTGCCAGGTAGTAAATTAGGAAAAAAGTGTTTTGGCAAAGATTGTGCCTCATGCCCACACACACACACACACATATGCACACACGTAAACATCATGCACATTAAAAACATAACTGTGATTCTTAGTGACAGAGTTATGTAAATATACATGATGTATCTAGTACCAATAGTACATTAGTATATAAGGCTTTCACTATATGTATACACACACACACACACGCACGCACGCACGCGCTCACCCACGCGCTCACCCACGCCCACACAGAAGAAGAAGAAATACACCCATAAAATGACAGAGAAACACATATGGTCACACACACACACACACACAAAGAAAATGTTAGGGAAATAACTTTTCTTAAAACTTATCCTCATCCGCAAATGTAGCCTTCTAATTTTATGGGCCAAGCTGCGAATCGCGTTTGCACTCTTTTCAGCGCTTCTCCTCTTTTAAGGGCCCATGATTTCACTTACAAAACTGCTTGAAATACACAGCCTGGAAAAACGCTCACTCTTCACTCCTCCTCCTCCTCCTCCTCCACACACACACACACACACACAGACGCATGCAAGCATTACTCTAGTCTGTCGTGTCACTCGATTGCAGAGAGAGACAGAGATGTTAGTGAGTCTCAGCCTGGCTTTCCCGGAAAAACGTAAACTAGCTTGTTGTCTGTCCTTTCCTCAACACACACAAGCAGACGTGCACACAAGCTAATTCCCTGTATGTGACTAGGAGTTATTGATGGAGCGACGCGGCTGCATGGCTAATGTCTTCGGAGTGAGAGAGGGAAGCGTTTGCCGGGTGTGAGCCATTTATATGCATGCTAATAACGGAGCAATGGGCCCCGAACGAGCAAGAAGATCTCTGTATAATCGACCATCCATCATGCAGATGTGACTCTCCCATCAGGCACGGTGCATCATTACTCTTTACGTACTCACATAAACACACACGTACGCACACGCACGCGCACACGCATGCACATCAACCGAAGAAGACAAGACTGTATCTGCAGTTGTCCTGTGTCTCTCTGGAGCTCGCGTCGTGCATCTCGCGTCCACGGGAAGCAGTGAATGTCAGCAAGCGTTAACGACACCCAGCGCTAGATGGTACGTGATCAATAGGCCCTTTGTGAGCCCAGCTTCTCCTTAAGTAATGAAGCATGCTTGCTTCTGCAGCACCCCCTTTCCCCCTCCCACCACACACACATACACACACGAACACACACACACCTACACACACACGCACACACACACACACACACACACACATATGCGGTCCAAGCACATACAAGCACTGTATGTGCTCTGTATTCCAAAGCACAATAAATGTCATCCGTGTGTTTAAGCCGTTTAAGCGGCGGGCGGGGGGGGTGGGCTTAGGGGCCCGTGCAGCGGTATGGGGGTCGAGGCTGAGGTTAGGCTACCTGCTCCCTCCCGAGAGGCCCAGAAGGCCTTATGTCAAACCTCAACTCTCTGGGCCTCTTCTGTGGTGGGGAGGGGGGTGCAGGACAAAGTCTGTCTGTTATGCCCAAGCGGCGGAGGGGCCCTTCCCAACCCCATTTGTCTCAGCCGTGCTCGCTCCGCTGCAGCCGAGCATAGGGAAGCTTCAGTGCTGTGTTACACGGGCATAGTTTGACTGTGGTTTCAATCCTCTTCATGCTCACTCCTATAGCCGGCTTATTATTGTTTAAACCCTGCTGCTGCCTTGTGGGGCTCATCCTACATTCACATCCACAGGCTGTCGCACGTGCATGACTGCACACACACACACGCACACATACTCGCTTGCTCACTCACTCAGTCACACACACACACACACACACACCTAAACACACGCTAGCTAACACTCGTTCCCGCTAACACCCACAGTACATATGGCTGACTGCAAGCTGGCGAGTAAGGCAGCTGGCTGGTATTAAATTGGATCCCCAGGTTCCCCACTGTTCAATGGGACTTAAAGCCATATTAAAGGCATCTCCTGCAGCCCGGCACCAGTGGGAAGCCGTGGAGAAAGGCCAAGGCAAAGCAGCCCAGTGCCAGTCGAACCCCCGCGGGACCGCATCTGCTCTCGCTCGACATCGCGAGCCCCTTTATGTTCTGTGACATATACTGTGTACGGTATACGCTCCCCGTACGCTCAGGGTTGCTTGCTGCGAGATTACGTTCGGTTTAACACAAAGCCAATTGCTCTCCGCAAGGGAAATGTCGTTAAACTTAACTAAGTACGTCTATGATTACATGCATCGCTGTTCTGTCTGATTTTATTTGTTGCCGTGTGCGTGTTTATGTGCGTGCGAGCGCACGTTGTGTGCACTGAACCTTCCTTTGATTTATGGGTCACCATAAAATATGCTCGCATGGCACTGTCTGCTCAGATTTGACTGTAGTCGTGGCTTCTCCCAATGTTATTTAACGCGCTGTTAGGAGAGCGTGTGTGTTTGTGCTCCCGGTATCTGTGCTTGAAACGTGGCCACGCCTGTGCGGTGCGTGCAGGCAAGACGCTGTTTTGACGCGGCAAGCTTGTGTTCTTTTATTTAAATCAACAGCTTACGCTACACACGACATATAAGTTAGCGGTGCGGTCATGCCTAGGGAAAGTGCAGAGGGGAGTCATTTCCATTTTGCATATGACATTTAAAAAATAACCGGGGCTGTCATTGTGCCGAAACAAACATGGAGTGATCCATATTTTATTTTTAAAGACATGATCAAAATGGGCCGTGAAAAAGGCAGGGTATTTACCTTATTGCAGAAGTGATCTGTCTGGATGAGTATGATTGCACACTAGGGCTTTCTAATAAACAGTATTTGCATGCATGTCAGTGTGTGTGTGTGCCAGAGTTAGGCTGTCAAGGTGTGTATGCGCACTGTAGCTGAAAGCATCCTGCTTCTCAAGTTCAACCTGTCACCGTGTCTGAGGCCCTGGGAGACCAGCAGAGATAATGGGAGAGCACCCTAATAACTTTGGTTGTCTTGTTAGTCTGATTGTTTTCTCGCTAAGATAATTAGCTGTCTAGACCGTAGGGACCCTCCTCCTATAGCCCCCTCCCCCCTGCACACATACAGTACATAGCATGTAGCTTCCCACACCACACACACACACGCACACAAACATACACGTCAAGCTAAGGCTAGTCCTGTGTATATGTGTAAACTGATAGAGGGGCTAGTGATTGCAGGTATAATCCCAAATGCGCCTTTCCCCACTTGGGCATCCTCTGGATTCCTCCTGGGGGGGGGGGTGTCAAACACTTGGCTGGGGCACTGTCTCCGTCAGCCACCAGGGTGTGAGCGAGCTCCCACAGATAGTTTGGGGTTTGGGGCAGGGGGTGGGCTGGCGTGGGCGTTTCCCGCTGAACCCCAGTGACCTCCTTGACCACTCTTGTTTCCACGGTGAGACCTTCATTAAAGGCCAAATCTGTTCTCAGAATTTAAAAAAAAAAATGGAAAAGAGAGACGCTTTGGAGGTCTTTTCATCACCCACACCCCCTCCCCCATCCCCTCTCTCTCTCTCTCTCTCTCTCTCTCTCTCTCTCTCTCTCTCTCTCTCTCTCTCTGTCTCTTTCATCTACCTCTGGTGGCCTTATTTCTTCGTCTGGTGGGGCTACAGACTGGCAGGCAACAGCAGCGTAGAGCAATAACGCCATCCCTCTGTGGTACACTGCAGATAATGCCGGAGATTTAATCAATGGCTGAGGGGAAAAGCAGGGCCAAATCAATAGCAGCTTTGGCTGCTTGCACCCCTGCTCTGGAGGTGAATCTTGGCCGTGCTACATAAATTGGACCAGAGCCATGGAAAGAGAGAGTTACGCCAACGAAAGTTCAGCGTTTTCACATGGAGAGGCAAAACCTATGGCAAAACAGTTCCAGGAAGTGCTTGGTGGGCAATTTGAGTCGCTGTAGAGATAAATAACTAAATGTTTTGGTCATTAGTAGTGAATAAATGCACAGATTTACATTTACAATATAATTTTTAAGGAACTTCGTATTTAGGCTAAATTCCGGGAACTATTTTGAGGCTCCACGATATGCCATTGCTGAAAAAAACGGTCCATTGGAGTGAACAGAGCTGATGCTGCTCCCTCTATACATGGCTCTGGATCGGACTAATTGAGGAGTGCGCTGGGAAACAAGCCCTTTAAAAAGCACGTCTGTGATACTTCTGTGTGGAATTCATTGCCACGGTAACGCTGGGTTTGGGATAATGAGCTGCCACAAGCCTGGGGTGAAGTGAAAAGGATCAACATAATTTTGAACATCAGGTTGCATTAGAGCGGACAAATAATACAGATTTAAGTGCCGTCGACTCAACGCATCCGCAGCAAATAACAGCGGCTGCTTGATAGTGCTTGTTGTGAAATAAGAACTGGCTTACGATTTCTGCATCACGTTTTCTTAACCGTTTGTAACCGGAAATACCAAGGTACAGGTATTCCCGTCGCACCGCACATGCGTATCTGTGCTATTCTGCAGATGCCTGGTGATCCATCTTATAAACAAAGACAACAAATTAAAAACACTCACCCATGAGACACGGCCGTTCAATAAATTGGCCCTATTTTCTTGGGGAAAATGGGGAGAGCTCAACACAAAATGATCAATCAAAGTAAACAACCCCTCTCTTCACCAATCTGTCACAGCAGAGCGTTGGCGTATTAACTGCCGGACATATCGGCCAACCAGGGCGACATCTTCCCCGAGACCTCATTCCATCTCAGGTCTCTTGGCGATGGGGGTTGGTGATGGGGAGCAGAGTGTCTAAGTCCTCTACCCGGCTTTAATTAATACGTTTTGCGGGAATGGCCAGGACAACAGGAGACGCTAACCCCCTTAGCACAGAGGGGTGTACTGTTTTAGCGTCAGCCCGCTCTGATGGGAGCAAGGGTAGGGGAGTCAATTAAAAGATCTCTGCTAGGGATTGGAATAACAATGCGCTGCAAGGAGATTTGAACCCAAATGAAATGATTGTATCAGATAGAAATCAATAGCAATCCATGCCTTCCTTAATCCTGCACTAGCGGGCCTCATCATTCCGTAGCGCAGGCAATTTCTCAGCCATCGTTACAATACGCAGGTCGATGGCTAGTGGCGAGGGGGCAGTGCTTAAGGTTTCTGCACTGTTGAATGTGAGAGGGGAAGAGGATAGTTTTATTTTGTTAGCATGTTTTTGGCTGACACTGCAAGAGGTAATTAACAAGACAATGCAAGGCAGGTCTACACTCACTATAAAACATAAATAAATAAATAAATAAATATAAAAGCTCCATTCCAAAGTTTCCAAAGTGAAAGTCTTTGTTGTGCCGTTAGCTCACACCAGGGGAGCTGAGTTCCGCAGCAGGAACGTTCCTGCTTCCGGAGATGGATGGCACAGCCAAGAACTCTGTTTCATGGACATAATCAGAGCAGGTGTGCATCATCTATCTGGCCATAAAGAAATTCCACAAAGTGCTTTCCTGTCTCCCATATTCCTGACACTATGTTTTAGTTTATGTCAGTGCCGATGAAGCAACCCATCACACACGTCTCAGCAGAAGATTTTGGGGAGAAGAAAACAGGTTTGAGTTATTGCACGGGATCCGCGCTCTCGCGGTAATTGCATTCACGCGATGCAAAATACAATATACCACAATGATAAATCAGTTTTGTTTCCTCACTGGAAGCAACACCTGGGGCAGAAGCAGCGTTAAGTAAATAAAACAGTTTTGACAAGATGCGTGCGCATGAGTCTCACATCAGTGATGCATTTCATTCAGCAGAGATTAATTGGCATATTCGTCATTAACATGAGTTGCCCTAGCCGCATGGGGTCCTGAAAATGTGCCTTTAGGATGCACGGGTTCCTCCTTTAGTCAGTGGAGTCACAGTGTCTACTTAAATCCCCTCAATTAAAAACTCAGAGTGAGTGAGCTGCTTTAATGATAGCTGTGATTTTTAATCAGGCGCTCCGCATTCCTACTAGGACCTAGGGGTCCTGGGGCCTCACACAGCACACATCAACTTATCTCTTAAAGCCCATTTAATTTCCCACCTCTGTCAATGTCTGGTGTGCTCTCCCAGCACCATTCTCAGGGGCGCATTGTTAGAATGTAGGCAATGAAGTAAAAAAAAAAAGAAAAAAAAACCTCCCCACAAAAAACAAGTAATTAATCCCTTTAGCATCAATATTCTGCTCATACTGTAAGCAGCAAAAACACAAGCAAACAGCTTTGGTTCAGAAAACCCTCATGATGAGAGGAAGAGTAAAAGGATGTGTTAGAGAGAGAGAGAGAGAGAGAGAGAGAGAGAGAGAGAGAGGCACAGCATGAATGAGAAAGACTGTAATTTTCCACCCTGTTCTCTTCCCCCCCCCCCCCTCTCTCCATCACTGTTCTTCCTCTCTATAGAAGCCTGCTGGCTCAAAGGAACTTCTCCCAGCAATTAAGCGAGGCCGCAGAAGCTCAGCGTAATTACCGTCCACATCGCTGCTGTCACAAAACTCAGCTTGCCCCCTGGTCATGGAGAAGAAAAAAAAAGGCATTGAAGAATATTTAGAAATGAATTATTCAAAGTGATTGCTCGCACTCAATTATTCATGGAGCCCAGCGAACTGAGATTTGCATCTCAACGCTGTAAATATTATTAATTTGGCCATTTACAAAATTATCCACCACACCAAATTTTTATGAATGATGTTCCAAACATGTGATGCAATTTATAGTCTTTAATGTTAGTGTCTAGCCATCTGTTAATGTCTAGCCATCTATCCATCCATTCATCCACCCACGAATCCATCCATCCACCCATCCACCCACCCACCCATCCATCCACACATCCATCCATCCATTCATTCACCCACGAATCCATCCATCCATTCACCCACCCAACCACACATCCATCCACACATCCATCCATCCATCCACCCATCCATCCATCCACATATCCACCCACCCACCCACCCACCCATCCATGCACCCATCCATTCACACATTCATCCATATACCCACCCACCCAACCATCCATCCTTCCATCCATCCATCCGTGCACCCACCCACCCACCCATCCATGCACCCATCCATTCACACATTCATCCATCCACCCACCCACCCATCCATCCATCCATCCATCCGTCCATCCGTCCACCCACCCAGTGATGCATCCATCCCTCCATCCTCACACCACTCACTCTGTGTGTGTGGTGTGAGGATGGCTATGTTGCCGCTATGAGCTGCGGAGTGGCACTTCTTAATGCTTCAGCCTCAGGAGCTTGCTCTAACAGGCCCGTGCTTAATTAGTATGGGGACTCCCCCTACGCGCGCAGATAAATCCTAATGCCCTGAAACACACACATTGTACACACCACATTGTACCATACAGATGACAGATGTACATGCTTTAAATATTGCACATTCAAACAGGCATCTCTCAGATTTCAAGATCTCTGGTGTGATGATTTGCTGATAATGCTCTCTCTCTCTCTCTCTCTCTCTCTCTCTCTCTCTCTCTAACTATGCATTGTCGAGTATGATGTGTCATTTTATAATCCTGTGCTGGCTAAATTACTTTAGGAATATCCTCTCATTAATTAAACCGGCTATTGGCAGCACCTGAGATGAACCAGATTAGAAAAGCTGAGAGTGAAAACACTGAGCCCAGAGGGCTGGTGTCAGCATTTTGCCTCTTCCGATAGCGTGGCTGGTGTTTTCACACAGACTGAAGGGGGAGAAAAGGAAAAGACATAAAGCCCAAACACACACCGGCGGCGTTCGACGCACGTCAAGACGCCCCTATTGTTTTCTATGTACAACCCACACACCGGCGGCGCCTAGATGTGCATTGCCGCCCAGCTAGAGAAAACGCCACTCTTCTATTCCCCCGCGTCTACGTGCCTGAGAACTTGAAGGAATATGTAGTTTGGTATGTCCCGGCTCCCGTAGCAGCTGTTTTCTCTGCTTCTGTTGTAGCCGTGGATGTTTTATAAGAGCTGGATACGTTATTTTAAAATGGCGCCCATTCATTTAAACTGAAACTGCTCAAAAGCGCATCCGCCAATAGGGGTGGAGCCTGATCAAAGTTTTTGGGGGCAGACGTCATAGCAGTCATGCGCATTTGTCTTCAACGGTCAGGTACGCGCGTTCATATCACAGCGCAGAGCGCTGGCATTCGACACGAATGAGCCAAAGCCATATTCCCATTGACACTCATGGATGTGGAAGGACGCCCGGGTAATGGTTTTGATGTGTGAGTTGAATGAAAGGGAGTTATCAAAAATGACACCAAGACTTTTTGCGGTTGTTGACAGTGGGAAGGGAAGACCGGCAATGTTCAGGCTGGAGTTGTCTTGTGTGGGGAAAGTGGATTTGGATTTGTATGGTACGTTTTCTTCCCAAAAAAAACTTTTTAAACTTTTAAACTATTTTAGTATTTATTTTTATTTAATATCATGATTTCTTTCCTTCACGTGTCAAAGTCCAGTTCAGACCCTTAGGTAACTACTTAATTGTACATTATGAAGCAGATGCACTATTAAATAATTGTCCAAAGTTATAATGCATTATTTGTTAAAAAAAAACACAATTCTTATAATTTGTATGTAGTATGTCTAAACACAAAGAGCTTTTAAATAAAAAAAATAACACCCCTGATGATCAAATATGCTGCCTTCATTTTTCATAAACAGATTTCATTAATTTATTTAAATCCTATTCAAACAACGGCAATCTCATCATAGAGCACAACTATTCAACTGCATAAGGTGTGAGTTTCATCGACTACATTTCTAATTTCGATGTTTTAACTGTAGATGTCGGAGTAGGTAGGAACACAGAAGTGTGTTTTCGGAATTCCGAAAGTACACTGAAGTGGAAATGCTCCGGGCAACTCCTGATTGGTCAGATGCCCTGGTGTAACTAACTGTGACGTAGCTTGAATTTCTGTGAATGGCTGGGATGAATCCATGTGTTTTTACACCCTCACAGAGAAGCGTGGCAACGCTGTTTTGAATGTTCAGGGAAGTGACCAAATATGGTTCCTTGTCCTATAAAGGAGGAGATATAAAAGGAAAGAGGGAAAGGGGAGAGATCCACAAGCAGTGGCACTGATTTGTTAATGTTGTTCTGTCTATAGATGGAGCTATAGTACTCCACAACAGCAATATGTACTGTACAGTGCAGTATTCCTGCTCAGTGATTAAGGAGAGGTTTATCGTTTTAAACATGGTGTAGTCGTAACAGCATGAGGTATCAGATCTAATGGACTGCATTTACATACTCTATGCCACTGTTCTTGACAGTTTCGTACACTTGAGTCCATCTTAGCAGCACTACTCCTGTAATAAAAACACTCTTTGACACACTATAAACTACAAGTGTCCCTCAGTCTTCTCAATTGTGTTTTTATTTATGAAGTGCAGCAGCTAATCTGTTTCAGACATTAATTCGTGTTTAGTGCAGGAACTTGTTATTTCAAAGGAATACAAAAATGTTAACTCTCCTGGCAAACATAAAAAGTATCTGTGTCAATGTGAAGAAAAAACATTTTTGTTCCTTAGTTCTCAGATTACCAAAGCGATGTGATATTCATCAGGTTTCCTTCAGACATTATAGTCTGGTTGAGGAGAAAGTTACAGCCTTCTTTTTAATTCAGCAAGGGGTAGAATAACTTAACACTTGAGTCCACGCAATGAGAAATCAAAGCAGATAGTCCATTAAAATGTATCAGAGATACCTCCTTCAAACAAAAATGTGTCAAGTTTAGAAATGAACATTTAACACACTGGTCTTGCTCGCTGTCAAAGCTGATTAATGCAAATTAAAGAGAGAGAAGGGTGAGGAAAGAGAGAAAAAGAGAAGAGAAAAGTTAATAAAAATATCAAGATATAGAGCGAGGCGGGAATGTGCGATGCCTTTGTGTGCATTCCTTGAAAACCCCATTGTGGAGTTCACCTGGGTCCCTTACAAACGAATAAATCACTGCCTTCAGACAAATTAATCAAAGTGCCCAGCTGTTGCCATGCATGGCTAACAGGCGACAGGGCTGACCAGAGAGAGAGAGAGAGAGAGAGAGAGAGAGAGAGAGAGAGAGAGAGAGAGATACTTCCTGGGTGTATACAGTCTACCCTCCCCTGAAAGCAGTGGACCTTAAGTGGCAGATTGGGTTTGTCTCCCCTTGAGTGATGTAGTGCCACTTCCCACCTGATACTATATCACTGGGTTAGACGGTGTCTGACACTATACTCTCTTCCCCCAAAAACAATTCAGCAAAAGCGTAAAGCTTTTATTTCTGATTTCCAAGCTGCTTATTGGCGTACAGCCTATGGCTGTTTATTTTACTGGGAGTCTCTTTTTACCCCTCCTGAGGCAATAAAAGTAGGCTATTACTTATTTTGATAGTGTTGCTGTGCTTTGTGTACATGTTGTACAGAGGAGAGCTAGAAGAACATACCGACAGCATCTAATGTATCTAATGTATCATCTTAAAAATTCTATTTTTCAGTTCCAAACAGTCCATTCTTAAACTAAAAGAAAGCGAGCAACTTATTTCTCTCCGGTTATGTTTTTCTCTCTGTAATTGTGTTGTACTACCAATAGGCCTGTGTTACATTATATAACACTTATTGTGTGTATTGTTAATATTTGGCAGATATAAAGACGTACAGTGTAAACTGTATAACGTAAAGAAAAGACCCTTCAATAATCCCCTGCTGCCTACATGGATGGAGAATAGCAACATTTGTAAATCAGCGTACAGGTCACGCCATCAAGGGACATCAGCCACCCATGTGGCTCCATCACCTGCCCTGACCTCGCACGCTCCAGCCATCTCGGTTTCTCTGCGTTTGCTTCGTAATGCTGACTGTTGACGTCTGCTGAGCAAACCGCTCTCAGAAGAAGTTTACTTTGCGCTAATCTCATAAATGCCCACCCATTGATGCAGGCATGCAATAAAACCACTTACATAAACCCCTCCTCCGAGACCTAGTCTGATAAAACAGCTGACGTGCTGAAGTTTCATTCGTCGTCCCCCCACCCCTTCCTTTCACACTCTCTCTCTCCCTCTCAATTCTCTCTATCATGCCGGATGCTCGTGATTTCCACTAGGAACGCTTTATTTGGGTCCTTTATTACATGCTGTCCCAGAGTCTTGAAGGGCGGTTTTAATATGTGAATTGTCTGCACCATAGCGTGTAAGAGGAGCGCAAGGCAGCCCGAAACATGTCGCCATTTATGGCCGCAAACGCATTTAACCGGCCCACCTGTTGTTAAATGATCGATATGGGGATGACATCAGCAGGGGTGAGAGAGGAGTTATTGTTGCCATAGTGACAAGTGAAATATCCGACTTGTCAAACCCACAGTTCAGAGTCGCTGTATGGTATAAGATTGTTTTGACAATGTACGTAATGGTTCTGTAGGCTGAATCCCATTGTAAAAATGTAGCTTTTACGCAAAGAACAATTGGCCTTCTTTCAATTTGGCATCATTTTTTATAACACATGAAGGCAAGAGCTATGAGGCTATTTAGCTGTAGTAATATTCTACAGATACATGTACAGATGTGACAGGACAGTGATGCTACTGTAGCATGTTCTGTTAGCAGTGTAACACTATCATGGATTTAGCCTGCTCAATATTCTGTTGTCTTTGTTGTGCTGTTATCGTTGGTAAGTGCACAAAGACATTGAAGACACAACGAAAACATCCAGCAGAAACCCAAGCCACTCCCACACGAGGTCTTTTTTTCTAAGTTAAATATTTGGGAGTTTTAATCGACGAGCATCACTTTAAGCTTAGTTGTCGACCCCTTGATGGTTTTGTGTCCGTCTACACGCGGTATGTCTGTAAATGTTATGGCACCTAATGTCTGTTTACCAGTAAATACCAATGAGATGGTGTAGTGCTGTCTTCCCTATCACCTTGCTCTTAGAAAACATCAAGGGCAGCCCCCATCGTGTCTTTACGCCCTGCTGATTAGTCAGTCAGCACACATAAGCCCCAAGACTGTTCATTACCAATTCCTCCCCACACCTCACAGCTCTCCCCCTCTGTCTCCTCCCCCCCGCGCCTCCCAAGCAGCCTACAGCATTGCACCTTATGATGGGCCATCATTCACCTCGATGGAGCCATTCTCTCCCCTGAATGAGATCGTCATCAGCCCACCTTCGCTTTTAATAGCCAACGTGACAATGCCTTGCATATGCACATGTAGGATTTCGCACGCATGCACGCATGCGTTCGCGTGCGCACACACGCTCACACGCACACGGACACACACACACACACACACACACACACATGAGGGCAGGCCAAACATCTAGCAGACTCACAGCAGTATGTATGTGTCTGGACGTGCATGCGTGCGTGCCCGCGTGTGGAAGGGGGGGAAGTGTGCCAGTGTGTGTTTGAGTGTCTGACACCTCTGCAGCAGTGTGGCTGAGCACAGGCAGATGAGCTCAGTGGAGCAGAACAGTCTGAACATGTGGAATGGACTAGACCATTAATGAGATGGTGACAAAACTCACACACTCCAATTAAAGGGAGTGAATGGAGGCCATTTAAATGAGGGGGAACTGGGAAGCTAGAGAAATGACAAGGGTACGCTATGGGGAAGGCTCAGGAGGGGGGTCTAAATGGGAGATTTCCAGAGGCACAACCTCAACGTCTACTGTTATGTGTGACAGCAAAGACATTTGAGATATACTGTATATTTGCAGCTGTCCTATTAGTTAATAATGAGGGTAACCCTCTTCATCATCTTATCAATTAAAATGTAATACTTTATAATGCACATATTAGTCACCACCAAGAAAGCATTCACCATGTTCTCTGAAAAGATATGGGATTGTGTCGGGGTTAATTAACATCCATGCATCTACAAACATTTACATGGTTTCTTTTTGAAATTCACAATGGACCTCAAACCTTCTACATGTCAATAATATAGATATTGCCCTCCTATTAAACACTTAAATAATACCGTATAGCTTACTTACTCCAATATCCAGTCCACACGCTAACATTTAACCATCAAATGATGGTGAAGAGTGGAGTGTGGGTTGTGCAGTGTGGCACCTATTGAAGGGAGATGCAACTGCTGATTAGATTGAATCACAGTGAGTCCTGCTTACCCTTGCACTTTTATGCTTTCCTGGGAGTGAGCCTTCACCAAAAATGACATTCATACTGACGTTTAAGGCAATTTGCAGAGCAAGACCAATGTCTATATTTGTTTTCATTGATCAGCTACACTAAAATAATTGTCAAGTCAAAGTGTTGTATTTGTACTTTTCCAGCTAATTTGCTTTAGTTTCCACTAAAGGTGTTACTACATTGCAAAAAAACAAAACAAAAAGTCTATGGTAGGGTTTTTAAATACTGTGACAAAACAATATATTTAGAATATTTCGTCCCTAACGTCAGAATATGAACGTTGAGTAAAGATGTATCTTCTCCCCAGCTCTGAACCTGATTTCACCCATTGCACATCTTGCTCAAGGAGCAGAGCAGTGGCGTGTCCTCCCGGAGCCAAGTGGTTAAGCCAAACGCCCTTGTTTTTTCCCAACTGTATAGTTGCATTTTTATCATGGCATATTGTTTAACAGTTTTGTTAAATAGACCTCGCAGACGTACATCATTTGAGGAGATGCCCATGCCCATATAAGGACTTATGCATCTAAGCAATTTTCCTTATGAGAAAAATGTATACCGTTTTGGATATTCTGCCCTACCAACTGGTGCAAACGTACCGGTTTTGTCAAAGGCACATATTCCCACTGGATAACAGTGGAGTTGGTCAATTACGGATCGCTAAGTAGGTAAGGTAAGCATTTTGCTACATGCAAGCTATCGCTGCTAGCACAGAGAAAACACGTCACTCCAATCAATAAACAACAAATAAACAAATAACCAAAGAAACAATATTTAGAGTACAGTTCAATAAATTTTTAACACTATTGCCTGGGACATTTACATGTCACAATTTTTTCATGCGTAATCCCCTGTCTCTCTAAGACCCACCTTAATAAAGTTGTGAGATGCTTTTGATGTAGGAGGGACCCATTTGTGAAAACAGCCCCACCACCGATACATGTCTCTTAGCCTGCTGGTGTGTGTTCTCTATCGAATTACTGCTACGCGGATGGCTTTCTGGGTTACCCCCCCCTACCAATCTATATGTCAGTGGCTGTCTTATTTCCACTCGTTTGGGCCTGCTCACCTTTAGAGGTACACAGGGAGAGGGTGGAGAGGGAAAGTTCACATTAAAGGTAAAATATGTTGCCACAGGGCGTTAAATCTATAGTATTCTGTTTCATTCTGCCTATCAGGTATTCTCCACCGGTGTGCGCTACCACGCACGGATAATAAGTGTTATACCCTCGTTCTGTGTTGCTGGAGCTTTGGTTCTGGTTAATCCAGTGCTGGCGGTTGGACATCGTACAGTGCACTCTGGGCCTCTCTGACATGCGCTCTGCTGCTGTGCAAGTTTTATGGAGCGTGTGCGGTTGTGTGTGTACAGTATGTGTACAGTATGTGTGCACGTGTGTGTGTGTGCACACGTGTGTGTGTGTGTGCACTGGTCTGTGAGTGTGTGTGCGAGTGTGCGTGTTTGTGCGTGTGTGTGCGTGCGTGCGTGTGTGCGAGTGTGTGTGTCTGTGTGTGTGCGAGTGTGTTTGTGCGTGCACGTGTGTGCAGGTGTGCGTGTGTGTGTGTGCACGTGTCTGTGCGTGTGTGTGTGGTTGTGCTGGCTGCTGCAACATGAAGGGGGAGGCTGGCCTTGTCTTCCACCATGCCCTCTACGTTCGTTAGAACAGAAAAAAAAACACATAAGCGGGGAACGTGTGTGTGTGTGTGTGGGGGTGGGGGGGGTGGGGGCGGGGTGGTAAGTCCTGTTGGCGCTGACAGCAGTGTGTGTGTATGTGGGGTGCGGTGTGGTCAACCCCTCTGCATTGAGCATTGATCAGGAGCCCTCCCTGGACACTGAGTACAGCACGACCCCTGCAGCAACCAGTCTGTAATTGATCCTGTACTGGTGCTGTCGGTTCCCATGACACACTCTGTGTGTGTGTGTGTGTGTGTGTTTGTACGTCTGTGTATTTGCAGTTACTTCATGTGTGAGTGTGTGTGTGTGTGTGTCTACTGACTACTGTGCTGCTAGCAACACAATGCACCTCGCTAACCCCTCCATTGCAATTTAGAGTGTGTCCAAAAGCCATAATGATTGCGTGAGCAGTAAGCCCGTGAGCTTAGATATACAGCACTGTAACTCCCCTCTCTCGGTTTTCCTTTTCTCTCTCTCGTTTTTCTTCTCTTTCGTCCAACGTGATTGACAGCGATAACTCAGCACGCGCGCGATCACGTCTCTTTTCAGGAAGTCCTCTTCCAATCAGGCTTCATTCAGGCCGCAGAGCGGCTGAGCTGAGCGGCGATCAAATAGCCCCTTGATATCATGCAGATGAAAGTAAATCAGCACTCCACCAGCACTGTTTCAATGCCCCGCCACGCTCGATTGTCTCGCCATTTCCACAGCCCCGTTCGCCACTGAAGGAGCCCATTTCACTTGCAGTAAGACGGAGAGAAGAATGGAGAGGCAGGTGAAAGCCTCGGTTTTTGGGAGTTTTTGCTGGAAGATTAGCAATTGTCAGGAAGCTTCTCAAACCTCTGCAAACACACACCCGTGCACTTGCACATGTGCACGCTCACACAAACATACAATCACACACGCAAACACACACACACACACGCACACACACACACACACACACACACACACACACACACATGCTCCCACACAAACTATACTCACAAAGTCATCAGAGCGTTCCTTTCCTCTCAGCCTCTGTACTGGCGTATCTGCAATTCAAAGCGTTGTGGGTTTTGCCTCTGCCAAATTACAAGCTCCATTTGCCAGCCTAATTAACGGTTCATAGCACTTTATTGCTGTGGCCGAGGCACATGCCAAGCCACACGGAGCAGACCTCACAGATAACTGTAAACGTGTAACTTGGCCATGGAACCCAACACCTTGAAAAAACAAACTTGTTACACAGAGTCTGTTTATATACTCCTCAGAGCCCGCTCTCTCTCTCTCTCTCTCTCTCTCTCTCTCTTTGTCTCTCTCTGTCTCACTCTCTCTGTCTTCGCTCCACTGTCTCAGCTGACAGTTGCTTGACTGTTTCACTTCACGGCCTCCATGGTGATGGTTGTTAGAGTTGGGAAAGTCAGACTCGCAAATGCTTATTTTTTCGACCACGGCTACGTTTTTTTTGTTTTATCAGCAGGTGTCCTTGTGGTCAGTGCAGTTAAGAAGCTTGCAATGTGAGTCGAGATGTGGGGACAGGACAGATAAGATGAGGCAGAAAGTTCTACTCAACCCTGTGAAACATTAAAAAAGCCCTCTCCCCAACCCCGGTTTCTTATGTGGCAAAAAGTTCCAGTTGAAACATTAACAGCCGCCATGACCTCAAAGTCAACTTGACCTGCCCTTGTGCGACAGTGAAAAAGGTGCAGTAGAACATGTTGATACACCAAGTCTGTCATCAGCATTCTACTCTTCGGGGAGGCACTAATGCGTTCCCCAACGCACACGCAGTACTCTACCTACTGCATGTGCAGCCAGCCAACACAAATACAAAGTAAATGTGCACATACACCTTGAGGCATGAGGCAATGAAAAAAATAAAAACCTTTGCCCAGCAACTGACAAATTGGGGGTTCCAATCCAGGAAGCACCAATTGCTTCCTCGGGCAAGCCACTCCCCGATGGTTTGTTCTGCGGCGAAATAGGCCGGGAGAGAGGGGTGTCCAGCGGGGGCCTTCCACGCCTAGCCCGGGTGGTGTGTCGCGTTCTTGCATCATGCAGTTATATGCCGCGGCCTCATTGTCTAGCCGGGCGACCCAGGTTGTTCGTGGTGAGCCCAGAGTAAAGATACAGCCTCCCTCAGCACTGGTAGCGACAGCACTGCGCTGGTGGGACACTGAAAAGACTGATGCACAGTTAATGCTCACATTCACCCATGTGAAGCTAGATCGCTTTTGGCAAAATACACAGTAGAAGGCCCGCATACAGTATACAACCATTGTCTGTGTCTGAATGTGGCACCAATTTGCCCTGATAACGCGACCAGAATGTTCTCTTCGAGTGTAATGTACTGTAATGGCAGTTTGGACGTCGTACAGAAAGGTTGGATGTTTTTGTTCAAGTGAGACAACCCGAGACGGAAACTTGTTTCTCTTCGATGTAGGGGCTTGAGGTAAATCCCCATTTGATCGATAGCGAAGGTAGTTCAGACGAGGCTTGCGTGCTTCAAAGCTAGACTCCTTCTAAATTGTCTCTTTTGTATGAGATGTGGTGCCGACATTGAATGCAGGGGTGGGCCCTCTGGCCCCATTGGATTAATTTATTGATTTCCTTCAATAGCTAACAGGTAAACCTCTGTACTTCATGGTAGAACATTTCTTCCTGTAAAGTAGAGCTTTGTGTGTTGGAATTGAGTTAGATTGGTATAATCCAATGTCCTTCCAGTGACACACAGTAACACACACACACACACACACACACAAACGCAGAAGTTGGACAACAAAGGCAAAGAACCATATTGTTGTGAGTCTCCATGCGCCTGACTTTGCTGGGTCTTTGGGGCACCCTGCGCGCAGATTGCCTCTGAGTTACACCACACGAGTAACACTCCCCTGCAGATGTGACCGACCGCCTTAGTCCAGCGAGAAAGGAAATCAGAGAAAGTACGGGGAAGGAAGGAAGGAGGGAGATAAATCTTTTCATGTTTCTAGGCGAGTGTTAGAAATCCTTTGCCTGCCTTCTCACGGGAACTGCTTTTCTGTTGAAGGTAGAGTGAATGTATCAATCAAAGCAGGCTGTAAATGAGACACAGAGGCACACAACACAAAGCTGTGTTGCTAATTGATCAATGACTCGTTTGAGGAATTTACAAAGAAAGAGGGAGAGGTGGGCTTCATTAGCACAACTGTGTCGAATCTCTGACTCCTTTCGGGGAAAAGTGCCAAAAGGAGAAGAAAAACCCTTAAAGTGTAGCTTAAGTGTAGTTTTAAAGTTACACGTGTACTGTACATTCCTTGATTGTGTTGTAGTTTCCTTGAAACCATAAACGTTAGGGCCCAGCTAGCTCACTGTTTAGTAGCTAAACCAACCATCCGTACGCTGGCTGACGGAGGGGAAGTGCAGGGTGACCTTTAAACCAAAACCGCACCGCTTCCGTTAATGTTTCTTTCAACCATAACAAATTGAAGTGTCCCTTCAAGTGAATTTATACTGGTCCGGACTGTCACCCTCTTAAAGATGGTGTGTGTTTCTTTTCTCCTCACATTTAATGCATTTCTCCTCAGACTCTGTCAGGAATCATCTCAGCTAATACCCCCAGTATCATACGATCGTGGCAAATAAAAAATAGCTGGACTTTACACCAGGACACGTCATATATTCCTAAGAGGCTGGCCATTAGTGCAGAAGAAACCAGACCGGGTTTAACTTGTCAGCCATCTTCAAAGATGACCGTGCGGGCCCCACAGAAGTCTGCCTGGCTGATGGAGAATTATTGATTGTGTGTTCAGATATCTTGAGGCGCTAGTGTATAAAATTGGGGTTTGAGTTCAGCCCTAATGCTCAGCCCATGCATAATTTATATGGCTCCCATCAAAACGTAGCAATGCAAACTAAGGAGGGCTCAAGAAGCTTTTTGTTGAAAGTTTTCACACATCAACAAGCTTAGCTCAGTGTGACTGCAGAGCGTTTGGTAAGCAATACGCCGGTATCCGTGAGATCGTAAACATAAATGTTGCCATACTGGGAACCAGAAAAGCTTTGTGACAGAAATATCTAGAATGACTCTCACCATACTGTTAATATTACAATACATATTCATATTTGTGAACCTAGTACAGTGAGTAGTGCCAGGACACTGTCTTATCCTTAATTATAGACAAAAATCAAGGCAGAACAATGCTTTTTATGTGCTTATGTACCGGCTGCATAGTACACCACACATTAGTTGTATAATGAAAGGACCATTCACATATTGATCTGTCTGCCTGTATTGACCAGCGCTGCTGCTGGCTATGCCTCTCTACAAGGTAAAAACATTTATATAGATGGAAAGGCGCATCTACTTATAATTAGAAGAAAGCCAAGATCCAAGTATTGCTCATGTGAATGCAAGAATTATGAAATGCTCCAGAGTGCTATTTACTGCTACTCAAGTAAGTAGCTGTCAAGAGAAGGGAGCTCGGTCGGTTGTATTGAACAATGTATCCATTAACTGTGAATGTGACTTGAACACAGGGGATTGTAATTCTATACAGTGTGCCAAATGCTGTGAAATCCCCTCCTGGTCTCTGAGTTCTCTTCACTGAAGAACACTTGACACTTTGGATGAGCCTCGCTGAATACGATCCTCAACGTTCATTAATAAATGCCACTGGACATTTTCGGTGCATACATTTGCAGCGGGGACCGTGCAGCGTGCCACGCTCTCAATCATGCCATGCCCAGGGGGAGGTTGGGATGGGGGGGTGGCATCGGAGCCACTAATCCTCACTGTACCATCCGCGGGCAGCTCCCCTCATAACAGGTGGTGGGCCAAGCCCGAGAGATGATCCATTATTCTATACCCCCCCCTTCCCCCTTGCCTTTATTTATACGCTCTGCTCATTACGTCTTGGCGTGTGTCTGGCACAGTGGGTGGCTGGGGCTTGACAGTGCCCATCCTCATTACTAGCGGGCCAACAGCTGAGAGATGAGCTGCTTCCTGACACCCTAGGTTGATTCTCACCTCCATTAACACCAGCAGGGGGTCACCATGATCTGATTACTGCCGGGGAGCAAGGAGGGCAGGAGCTCCGTGTGGAGGCGGGTGGGGGGGAGAGGGAAGAAGAGGAGCAAGGGGCGCGCCGAAGGAGAGAGAGAGCGAGAGAGAGGAGGGGTGGGGGGCATAAATGAGGGAGGTGACGGCAGCTCTTGTCCTGTGTGCATAAGCCAAGCCGCAGCCAAGCAGCCTAGCAATGGAAGTCATTGGCACGCACGCACGCACCTCGGTCAGGGCGACCGGCCGTGATCAATAACACCTGATGAGGTGTCTGAGTTGCCTCTGATGTGCCTCAAAATGGAATATGTTTTCCCTCCCCCGTCGAATCGATGGGAAGAGTGTGAAACTAATTGGGCAAAATTGCGGGGGCATTTATTGATTAATCAAGCAGAAAAACGAGGGGAGCATATCTGGCGTTCGGGCCTTCGACATCTGAGGGCAACAACATGGGGTTTTGATTGGCGAAATTAATCGATATCCTGGGATTGCTGGCTGGCGCACGCAAGCTGGCAGGGCATGAAATATTTAAAGGCACCATGGCACCTGCAGATCTACAGAAGTCGGTATAAAAACAGACTGGCATCAATTTTGAATGCAACTCATATGCCATATTGCACTCATATGGGTGATGGGATTTTTTCATATTGCCATAATGGCATCTGCCTGCTTTCATTCCATGTTCAGTATGCAGTCAATGTGGTGTGCTTTGGAGCGGAGCACATCGCATACCATTTTTTATTTTTTTGTGTGTGTCTTTTCTCCAACATCACAATAAAGAATCTCCCGGCGATGTTTTGCATTGTGGGGAATGTGTTTGTGAGCCGTTTGCACGCGGTGGCATGTCACAGTGGGGGTCTCGCTGAAGGACAAGGGCTGCAAGTCTGTAATCTGCCGCCTGTGTGCCCCATTCCGTCGACACCCCCCCCACCCCCGTCCCCTCACCTCACCCCCCAGGGAGAGTTGGATCAGGCCACTTGATTTAGTCTTTTAGTTCCACTATGGCGCACCATTCCAGACGCTAGCACAAAAGCTACCTCCCCCGGTGGAAGTAGATGGAAATAACACTGGGGAGAACAGAGATTGCTGCTGCTGCTACCCAGCCAACCAATGTGTTCCACATCAGAAAGCATTCACATTTCCCTGCCCTTGGAACAAATCTACGATGTTACGTAAAGACAAGTAATGTGACGATAAATGGGAAAGAGGGGTATATAGATAGATGTATAAACAGATGTATAGGGGAACTGGTTGGTTGTTGTTTCTTTTGTGCGAATTGAGTGCTAGAATTGAACAATAGAAGAAAATCCATGGGGGAAATTACCATGTGGTTCTATCAACCGCTATCTCATTTTGACAAATGGAGTGATGGGAGAGGTAAAGAAAGAGAGAAAGAGGGAGAGAAGGGGGGAGGGATTAAGAGTTATCGTGTCCTCTAAGGTCACTGGAGTGTCTCAGGCAGGAAAACCACTTTAATGACTTGCACCCACAATTTGCTTAAGGACATGTTAACATTTCACAGGTCAGTGGGCGGCAGCTGATGAGTGTCTGGATCATGTATTGACCTCTCTATTAATATGATTGTCACTTAGGGTCAGCTGGGGAACCCGTGGTCTGACTGACTGAATCATGGCTTTTGAACGTCTGTCAAATTGGAAGATGCAGAGCCACCCATTATTTTGACCCACTGAAGTGCAATTTACATACTAATTACAGTAGCTCCCTTTGCACAGACACCCGGGATGATATTCCACCTGTATGTACAGTGATAGCACAATTCTGAACTGATTAACATCCCGACATGCTTATGAATTGAATAGGGGAGTCGAGGTGCATCAATAAGCTTTAGGCACTTGCAAGCTACAGTAGTTTAGCTAGTGATCTTAGTGCAAGAAATCTCTATTTCATTTGTTTGAACTTCTTCTAATTTCCATTTGAATTATAAAAAGACAACTTCACAGTATATTGACACTATGCACAATGATTATATATGCAGTATTTTTCAATATTAACCGTAAGTGTCAGAAGGTCAAGTGTATTCATTGTTTTCTGTATCGTATACGTTTATGATACTTATAAACGGAAAACACAAAGAAAACACCTATATGGCAAAAAGATAAACATAAGTCACCGTTGTTCTGCATTGCTGTGTGAATCAGCGTCATCATCATCACCACCTTGTTCATGATATAAGGAACAATATTACATGCCCATATATTTCACTCACACCAGGCATAAATGTCTTATAACCTTCCAGAGGTCTGTAATAATAGTCATTTTAAGATCCAGCATTACCATAGGATAACATCAAGGAAGCCTAAAGCTTTTTTTAAATGGTCCATTATGAAAGGCTTGGGGTTTTTCTATGAATACCACATGTAACAGATGGTGAAATTTATATTTTTTTACATTTATTTTACATATAAAGGCTTGAAAATATACATCCATCCATGAGAGAAATGCAATTGAAAAAAGTGTCAATAAATAACTCAACATGTTAATAATGGTTTAATCTAATCTTTAGATTTCAACATTTCTGTAGCCAATTTAGGAAAGTTAAAGTGCTAAATGTAGGAGGAAAATACCCATTGTACAGTAGCAAGTATGCAGTAGATTCTCATATTTGTGACTCCACACCTACAAATCAGAACTAGTGCAGATGAAATAAATGCCACAGGGCTCTATACACAACAAGGTTATATTATTACCATTCCTCATTTGCCGCATATTATTTGACAAACGTCTCTCTGGTTGGCTATTGGTTTCCGTTTGTGTAGCCTGTCATGGTACACGGAGTGTTTGTCCAAATCTGTAAAGCATTCGTATTAAATCATACAAATGATTGAGTTGCGTGCTAGAGATTCGGTCAGATTTATTGTAAAACTTACTGTAATTGACAAATTAGGCCAATACATTGGGCAATATTCTTGCAGTGTTTGTCTCCAAGAATCTTGTTAAAAGCTTTGCTGGCCATCTTTCACAGGAAAAATAAATAGGATTTTGATTTGATATTCTCATTTGCATTGATTCATTTATTGCAGTTACGTACGCATACAAATGAAACCAGAGATATTTATTTATATTCCGCATTCCTTGTCTCATTATATTGTTGAGCATTCATGTTTTTTTTAAATGAAGAGCTGCATGGATGGTATCAGCCAGGTCAACTTTTCAGGAAGTAAAAGAGCTTACCCTTTGTTGTATTGGACCAGAGCAGACACTTTATTTCACAATCCTTGTGTTACAGTGACTAACTCTGGCTCATGTCTGACAGGTAAGCAGCCCTCGGAACAGCCCCCAGCAAATCTCTGAACACTGGGAACTCTGGTTTTAGCAGGGCAACAGGGATCCAGAGAGTGGGACTAGAGAGGCAGACCTGCGTTTACAACCTGTTTGGGATTTGGCTTTTGCAGCGTGACTAACACCCCTGCTGTGCCACATATGCTGCTGAATCTGAAGACTGGCAATCTCGGCTATAGCGAGACCAGAGAACAAACGCCATATGTTAAGTAAACAAACACCAAATATGTCTCTGTCGTGTTGTTGTTGCTGTGTTTTTTTTTTCTCCCCATGTGCGGAGGGGCCAAACTTTCCAATCTCCGGAATGAATGTGCGCCATAACGCCTCTCGACTCCAGACGGCCAATTATGTTTTATTCCGGCACTTAAAGTTTGCGAAGGAGTGCAGGATATTGCCCATAATATATACACAAGCAGGCTGCCGTGGCAGGGCAGCTGCTTAAACGGGCCCCATGGGGGTCCTGAGGTGTGTAGCGTGTGTGTGTGTGTGTGTGTGTGTGTGTGTGTTGGGGGGAAGGAGGGGAGAAGGGTGCTGGTGGAGAATATAGGTACCGCAGCGCCCGAGACAGCCACCTGCATGTGTCTGCTCGAATGTGTGCCAATTACTCCCTGACAGAGAGAGCAGCCTTGACAGGCCATCCTCGTTTGGCACATGCCACGCACAAGTGCTCCGCGCGGGGCTTGACACCAATGGACGGGATTTACGATGTGGGGGAGGGGGGCCTCGGTCTGACAGCTCCGGTTGGAGCAGGGCCAAGGAAGAGAGGTGGGGGGGGGAGTAGGGATGTTGGAGCAGACAAACTGATTAGAATTGT
>JAODUK010000015.1:2168517-2179350 GCA_027564635.1 Typhlichthys eigenmanni | reverse complement strand
CCCCCCCCCCCCCCCCCCCCCCCCCCGCTGAATGAGAGCCTGTCTTTATCACTTGTAAAGGCATGATGAGATTTATAGGCAGGTTTGGCAACTGGGAGGGAAATGGCAGCCTCACAAAAATGCCATTTGAAATCATTAACACTGGTGGGATGGTTATGTTTAAATGTGTGCATACTGAATTAATCATGGTCAAATAGCATGAATGCATTCACACATACTTAACAAAAATAAGGCTGTAATTGTGTGAGCTGTTTGGACCTTCATACCACGATTGAATTGATCGAAATTGCATTGCTATGCTTCGGAATATTTTGTGCCAGCGTGTTTCATGAATTAACTAATTTCTCTGTACCGATACAAAACAATGCCACAGCAGACACTTGAATGATGTTAATGAGCAGGTTGTATGCAGGTTCAACAGTCTGACAGTCCTCTGCAGAGAACCATAGCTGTCATGTTTCCCCACTAAATACCATGCAAATGATTGGCTCTCCCGGTAGACCCCTACCACTCATTTGGTATTGCTGCTTGATTTGTCTGTGCAGAACAGTGTCTTTTCCTTCTACTCTGTCACAACAAAGGCAGGTAGTCACATCCGCATGCCATCTATATTTGATGGTGTACAAATCTTTACCTCTCGTGCTCAGGACCGTATCCACTCACATTTCCTGTTTATTTGGATAAAACATTTCTTTCCAGATCCTTAATTCAGTGATTTAGAGGGCAACACACACTGTAAATATATAATGCAAGGCTATACTCCATGTAGAGTGTGTGCATTCATGTCTAACTGTGTATTCTCTGTAGATCGGGTTCATGTTTATAGATGCATAACACATCCTGTATGCTAAGGCGGGTCACAGATGAGGGCCATGTGTGTGCAGTGTGCCTGAGAAATGTGTGTGTGTTTATGTGTGTGTGTTTTATTGGGTATTGTATATGTGGGCCTATTTGGGGGGTCTCTAAGCAAGCAGGTGAAAGTCATGCTGGCATCTCTCCCGGTTTGGATGCTAAAGGAGGTCAACCCTCCATTTCTCCCTGCTAGACCCATATTTGCTGGCGCCCAATCACCAGCAAATATGGCTGTGCAGTAGCCTTGCTAATTTTGCCCTTGAATTTTGTTCATGTCTCTGCGTATGTATCCTCCCATTGGTGCGTTCTCTCTTTCCCCCTTTGACCCCTTCACTGTGCCAGCTTCTATTAGCATGCCAATCAGTCATCGTCTACTGGCCAAAGGTTCCTAAATGCACAGAGGACGCAGTGACTTCTTCCACTAAAATGTGTTTCTCTAATATATAATAATATTTTTGTACAGCAGGAGCGCTTGAAGGAGTTTTGTTTGAGAAAATCCCCTGTTTGAGTTTATGAGAGACATTTTTTATTTATTTATACATTTTTTACGTGGTGGTGGCGGTGTGTGTGTGTGTGTGTGTTGGGGGGGCGGGGGGGCATTTATATACTGTATACTGTATCAACCACGCAGTAAGGGCTAGCACTCTCGGCTTCAGACCACAAAACAACAGTGTATTTGTTACACTGGTTTCAACTGCGATACTTAAACACACACTGGCACCTACCTGTAAAGTATTAAACTGATTCAACATATTAGTGCAGAATAATGATTCAATTCATGAATATTTCAGTAAATATCTTTCAGTAAACTGACCTTTAGCTACACATTTCTGAGTAGGTGGCAGATGTAGTTTGGCTTCTTTATTATGAATGAAGTAGTGCAAGGAAGCTCGTCAGTTAATCCCGGATCAGCACTTTTACAGTGACACTCAATACTACAGCTGATAAAGGTCCATTCTATATAGGTACTTAACGTGAGTCGGTCTATATACAGTGCAGTAGGCTCACCTCTATGGAGAACCTTGAGTATTGTCAAGGTGACAAAACATTTGAGATCAAGCACCCATTCAGCATAAAGGCACTGGAAACAGCAGGGAGAACCTCACTGCCAGAGTAGCTGTCCAAAATGGGATTTGGATCAACCCGGTGCGTGGTGCCAGAATCTAAGCGGCAAGCTGCAGGGTCATTGCTAGAGGTGACCCACACACTCCAGATTGCATTCAGTACACTTATAGCATGGAGAACACCACACTGGTTTGGCATGACATCACTGTGGCACGATATTACTGTGGCACGACATCACTGTGGCACAATATTACTGTGGCACGATATTACTGTGGCACGACATCACTGTGACACGATATTACTGTGTCACAATATTACTGTGGCATGACATCACTGTGGCATGACATCACTGTGACACGATATTACTGTGGCACGACATCACTGTGACATGACATCACTGTGACACAATATTACTGTCACAATATTACTGTGGAATGACATCACTGTGGCACGACATCACTGTGACACAATATTACTGTGGCACGACATCACTGTGGCACGACATCACTGTGGCACGATATTACTGTGACACGATATTACTGTGACACGACATCACTGTGGCACGATATTACTGTGACACGATATTACTGTGGCACGACATCACTGTGACACGATATTACTGTGGCACGACATCACTGTGGCACGACATCACTGTGGCACGATATTACTGTGGCACGACATCACTGTGGCACAATATTACTGTGACACGATATTACTGTGGCACGACATCACTGTGGCACGATATTACTGTGGCACGACATCACTGTGACACGATATTACTGTGACACGATATTACTGTGGCACGACATCACTGTGGCACGATATTACTGTGGCACGATATTACTGTGACACGATATTACTGTGGCACGACATCACTGTGGCACGACATCACTGTGACACGATATTACTGTGGCACGACATCACTGTGTCACGGCAACACTGTGGTCTCGCCTCAACCCCTCAATCGCTCTCTGTCCCCCTCTCTCTCTCTCTCTCTCTCTCTCTCTCCCTCCCTAGCTGTTCTGTTACCGTTTGGCCATAAACATTGCAGCCACCCCATGCATCACGAGCCCCTTTGGGCCAGTGAGTGGAGCACAGCTGAGTGGGGTGATGAAGGTAAGAGTCGCCCCTTCCTTATGGATGTGCAGAAATGGATCACTATATTAATGCCCTGTCTCCTGCCGCTGATCCCGTAAGCCTGGGTCTTCAAGCCGCCTCGGGGCCCCAGTAGGAGCGCGGGCCGCGCTGCACAGCTAAACAGATGGACTGTGTGGGGAAGGGGCTCGACAGGGACACCGATCCAGCCATTTCTCTCTCTCTCCCTCTCTCATTGTCTTTCGCTCGCTGTTGAAAGGCCAAGGATGTAGCGGCGTGTATTGATGTATTTATCCACTCTCTCCATCTCTCCTATAGTCGTACTCTGTCTCTCCACTACACACGCACACACGCACATACACGCACACGCACGCACGCACACCTCATTTCCAGTAGCAGATGCAGTGTTTCATCAGATGAGTTGGCGGTGATGCTCTGGGCTCCCAGAGCTACTTGGCAGTATGATGGGAGTTAGTAGTGCTACATGGGTGGGAGGTGCAAGGAGAGATGGAGAAAAGTGTCATTTCAAGATTAAAAGTGGATCACTGCTGGTTTAGGATCACTAAGGAATCGGAATAGACAGCACAATGCGAGATATATAACAAAACATCTGATTGTGTAATGATTGCGATGGTACATAGGAGAGAATAGTGTCTCTCCTGCACAGGCATGTGTTTTTAAGCCTTAAACGCTAGCCTTTATACAATGTTTATTTAGTTTGCTCAATGCTCAATATACCATAGAATATCACTTAGCAATATTCTGTACACATTTGCCATATGCCAGCATCCATGAATATGCAAGTTAAAAAACACCCTCATGGCCTCAAACACCCCCCCCCCCCCGGCCCCTATCCCCAGGTATGCCAGTGCACTGCATATAATCTGCCAAGTTTTTAATCAACACGCTATTCAGCCATCACTGCAATGACACTGGGACGCTATCTGTATATCTTTCAAGCTAGCAGATTGCACTCCTTATTTACATATTTTAGCATATCTGTGTGACCTCACAAATAGTACATTTGTATAGTTAAATTCATGCCTCCTACAGGAATTGGTCGCAAAGAAAACATGTTTTTCAGCGGTCCGTGTCTTTAGAATCAACAGGATTGGTTAACAGATTTGGTAGGCTATAGTATGCAGCTGTTTTGCAGTATTACAGTAGTTCTGGTCTACACTCCAGCTTAATGGGTGGCGGTATTGCACATTAGCCAACGCAAAGTCAGGCACACAGGTCATCCACAGGTCATCTGTAAATGGCAGCTTATCAGCTCTATTTATTCACGCAAAAAGAAAAACATAACATGCATAGTACCCCCATTATACCGTATACCCCATGTGTTCAATTGTCAGTGTGCAATTTTGAAAATATACGCCCGTGGAAAATACGTAAATTGTTGCCACACGCATTGTTACGTATATGTGACTGAATGGTGTTAAAGCCTGGTTGCCCTTATTGGAATTGGCTTTAGATGGATAATGCAATGCCTCTGTTTAGCACAGAGGTATAGGACATATAATTAGGCACATCTCTATTATCCTTGGTAATCATCTGTCATCTCACAATTACCTAATGTACTATATATAACATGTGTCCTGCCTCTGATGACATCCCCGCGTGCTAATGCATTTGGCGGTATTGAAGCAGAACAAATAAATTAAATGAAATAACCCCTGCACAGTTAATAGGTAAATATTTCCTATTAGCTCTATAAATAACCCGCTGCATCACGTAATAGGCATAGCAATTGCCCATATGGTACAGAATGTGTCTTGTGGAACGGGCAGGGAAAAGGTGCATGCTAAACTTTTTACCCTACCAAGGCCATTTGCTATTCGTGACATGAAATAGAGTTGGTATTGCTGAAGGATTGGAGGTCGGTTTTTGCTGATTCCACACCAGTGGGGAGGCAGCAAAAGGTGGACCAGGAGGGGGGAAGGAAAGGTGGGCCAAGGAGGTGGTGGTGGGGGGGTTATGAGAGCTACAATGGAATCAGAGGTCTGTGGGTCCGCCGAGACCCACCAGAGGGCCGTTGGGACGTAACATGTACCAACAACGCGCCACATACATAACAATAGCAGCCGGTCCGTCATTAGCATCTGTAGTGCGTGGCACCGAGAATGTCTAACGAGGTGAACACTGGAGGAAAACCTTGCGTGGAACGTTTGGTCACTGTGAATTACCAAGCGCGGGCTTCTTGTCTGAGCTCCGGCGGGAAGGTCCCAGCAACAGCAGCCGTCACAGTGCTGGATCGGCGGTGTCACATTCACTGGGAACACTCCATAAAAGGTTTAAAAGATACAGTCCCAAAAGGGCCTCATTAAGCAATATGAAAACAAAAACTGCCATCTTAACTAGGAGAAGTAGTGTGCATTGTGAATAGGGAGATTAAACTACAGCACAGTCAAACAAACACATTTTGATTTTGTCCACCCACACTCTCTATTCCCCACTCACTTGCCCGCCGCCCACCTGCCCGCCCCCCCATTTCTCTCTCTCTCTCTCTCTCTCTCTCTCTCTCTCTCTCTCTCTCTCTCTCTCTCTCTCTCCTCCTTTCCCTCTACACTTGCTCCAGAAAGTGCAATAAAGCATAATTTACATTTGCTCCAGCCAAAGTATTCATTCTCCTGGAGGGGCAGATATTGCCACTTTGAATCCACTCCTGACAAAAAAGGAAAAGAGATAATTGATTTACAGTGAAGCAATACCACATCCCTCCAGAGCACCTGTGTCATATGTAGAATACACAGTATGCATGTCTATGCTGTGTGCTCGCGTGTGGTCATGTATGTGGTAACGTGTTTCCCTGCTGCAAGCTTTCTCTCAGCGGACAGCAGCCGAACGCACCGCGGTCAGCAGAACCGTGTGTGTGCAGGTGTGTGTTGGTGTGTGTGCGTGTGTGTGTGTGTAGGTGTGTGAGGGCTTGCTTGTGTGTGCTGAACAAGCACAGCACTACATCCCTCCCTTCTCTATTGCACTGCGATTTCATCACCCTAGCACAGGTTTGATAGACAGTTCCTCTTATTAGAAAACCTGGAGGGGGCTAGCTCACGTAAAAATGAAACTCTCTTTATCAAATTGTGATGAAGCGCCTGAAGTGAACACAAGGTTAGCTAAATTGCATATCCCTCCTGCCGCCTCCACGGCGCACCAAAATCTTAAGATGCGAGGGTTTTGTAAGTACAAAACCAGATGAGAGAGGCCGTCTGTCTGCCTTAAATCACTCGCTCGTTGGAAGCGCGGCTTGGCGCTCGCCAGGGTGGTTGAGTTGGGGTGGGGCGGGTGGGGTGTATTTCTGAATCTCCGGGCATCGCACCAGAGCGACTGCGGGCGCCACACCTTGACAGTGACTTTGTGTGACAGCAGATATAATGTGATTGTTCCTGTCCTGGGGGTCTCATCCTGATGATGGAGACTTCTGGGCCCGGCTTTGCTCGCCGGCGACAGTCTTGACAAGGGGGGGGTGAGGGAGAATACCGTGCTTGAGCGTGATGATCAGTGGCGGTTTTCACACGGCTTGGAAATCCCTCAGTCTGCATCCCTGTTGCCCAGGCTACACTGACATAGAAATTAGGTCTCCGCGTTGCGCTGGAAATGTTTCCAGGCGGTGTTTTGGCTCCACTTGGGTCCGAGCACATCAGCTAAGTGACACGCTGTCAAGTAATTTTAGCGTCTGTTCCATCCAAAAATCATAAGCTCTAAACATGATGTTGAAGCCAACGATGACAGTAGGAATATCACTTCTAAGTCTTGTCAGTAACTCCTCAGTGTCAATAAAGGTGAAACTTGGTGTGCCATACCTTCAGGCATGTTTCAGTTGTCTTCTCAGCTCACGAGCAAAAAACAAAAACATAGAGCTTCTGTCACGCGCGCCTATAGCCTGAGTGGTCCATGCAGGCAGTTCCCACCGCAGAAAAGTAGGGGAAGTATAATTTGTCCTGACCAGAGCTCTGTCTTGTCCTGTATAAGTTTAGTGCCTCGTTCTGTGTGATGTGTGCGAGCAGGTAGCTAATGTTCCCTGTGCTGTCATGTGACGAGGAGCAGCTGTTGTACAGTAGCTGTTGCCATATGCTCTAGCCTTGACGTGGTCAGATAGAGCTACACATCATCTGACTGTCTTGATTTCATACGTTCCATCACCTGGCTGTGTGTCATCTGCCTATAGCTGCATTAAACAGGCTAAGGTATGTGGTAATCATTCCATTCAATAGGCTACAACAACAATATCCACAAATCCATGCTCATCCCTTGTGATGATGCCATGTAAAATAATAATGCTACAGGTGAAATTATGTACCTCATGGATATTACATTTAAAATGAAAGTTACTCAATCACTTTCTCCCACTAGATGTCACAATAAGCAAACAAGCATGTCAGACCAAAACAAATGCTCCATACGCTACGCAAACACACACACACACACAAACGCACGCACACACACTAACATGCACGCACACACACTAACATGCACGCACGGCTCTGAAAGTAAAGAACACAACACAGATCTGCTCAGGATGCAATTACTCCACTATACCTTTACATTGAAAATATTGCTGCATTATGTTTAAAATACCATACTGTATATGTTTAGGTTGTGTAGCCCGTCTGGATGAAAGTGGATAAAAAAATACTTCTACAATGTAAATCTAAACTAAAATAAAAAAACATGTCATGTTCTGTTAGATTTTGCGATGTGTTTAATAGGGTGTCAGTTATAAATATACAATTATTGAAATCAGAAAGCCTTGCCTTGTGTGCTCCTTATGCTATCTTCCCATTCCACCACTTAAAATGCACTCACACAGACACACACCGGCACCGTCTCCACGATGCAGAATAAATAACCGTAGTGTCTTTCACCTAGATGGGTGAACGTTACCCCTTGGGTGCCCTATAAAAGCTGTCATGACAACATTTAGACTATCACATCCGTCAGTTTTTTGAAACATCGAGTCCTCCGACTTCCTTCTTAATTTCCTTCCTGAGTTTTTATTCCATCTAAATTATGCAGCCAGAAAGACTCACGTGGGGGGGATTCATTTTTAGAGAGCCTGATATATAACGCGGGGATGAATGATCAACCCCTCTTATCACTTTCACAGAGCGTGTTACAGCGCAGCAGGGAGAACTTTGTGTCGTCGTGTCTCGCCTAAGTGCTTAACCCCTTGGCTGACACATCGGAGATATGCAATCGGATGTGGCTCCAGATGCATTGCGGTGCGTCACCCCCTCCCCCCACCCCCGTCTACATTAGATCTAGGTGATGTACTGTACGCGGAGGCCCTGCCACGCTCTCGTATAGGGTACGGGTAAAGGGCATTCCAGAATCGGGAATGAAATTAACGTTGTGCTCCAGCAGTTAGCGGAGAGTGACTGAATGCAGCAGTTATGCTTAGTGAATGAAGATTGGGGTGGTGTTGGATTGGGGTGGGGGATCAGCCACACTCTGCCGAAACAAAGCAAAAGAAGCATTTCCCCATCCAGAGGGGCTTGTGATGGAGCAAGGGCACATGGCGAGAGGGAGAAAAATGTCATCATAAGACTGGAAGGCGTCGAAGAAGCCAACCTTGCCAGATGATTTATTTGATGTCTGTTGGTTTTTTTCGGGGCGGGCTTCTGAGAGGATGCTGTTAATTACACATAGTCTATTGAAGAGCAAATGAGCTTGACAGTGTTCCATCATGTTGTCACAGGAGAGTTAAAAGTGTGTGTGCGTGCATGTGTGTGTTGGGTGCAGGGGGGGCGTGCACGCTCGCAGGTGGAGCTTGTTATGTTCTTTCTCTCATGCACTAATCTGCCTGTCAGTAATGAAGTCTGGGGCTTAAGTGTGGGAGAGAGCAGGCAACATCCATTAGTCTCATCCATTTCCATTAATGTTCACGGATTACGTATTATTCCTTGATTAATAAACACTCTTAACGGCAAGCGTGTCCTCATGGCCAGCCTCAATAAGGACAGCTTCATTAATGATTACTATTAAGGATATTAATATCTCTGTCATTGGTCTTCTTTATAGACAGTCTGCTAAAAGTGAAATTACCTATGCGTTAGTTAATTTGAGTGTTTTCTAGCTTTAATTATTTAAAACATATTTATGCTTGTTTTAAAAGTGCGATGAGTGACAAAGTCACATAGACATTTCACATTACCCTGGTATTTGGGCATCGTCGAGCACAAACAAGTAATGGAATTAGTAGTCTGAGGGAGACACGATTGATTTAAGTAAAAACATTACCGAATCAATTGTTGAGAGGTAATGAAATTCCTTTACTTGTGCTCTAGCCTTCAAGTAGTGTGTGTTGGTTGTATTCAAAAGCTAAAAGTGTAATTTGATTAAAGGCATGCCCCACAGACCACAGCATAATGGGGCACAGAGGTCCCCACAAAACAAATTAGCGCGCACACACCCACACACACACACTGATGAAATCTGTAGTCTGAATGTACTTAGCCTATCAATTCAACATATTTTCTCTCTGTATTACAAAACAAAAAGAAAAAGCCTAAATCGATAGTATAACTCCACTTGTCCTGCCCATTTTCACTGGGAATATTCTCCACGTTTAGGGTTGGGAAGTAATTTATTAACTGTAACTGATAAAAAATAAAACTAAACAGTTACTGTAATCCATTACAGTTACCAGCTAAAAAAGTGGTATTTTTATCTTACAGGTATTTGTTTTTAAATAAATGACTACTTCTAGGACTACTTTCACATTTAAAAAAATGTCAGAAAACAATCAGTTGTTCTCTTATTAAACTTTCATTAACGTCTATCAATAATTGAAATCCACTTTAATCTGATCCCCTGAGCAACATCAACAGTGTGAAGTAATCTAAAAGTAATGGAAAGTAATCAGATTGCTATTAAATGTATCCAAATATAAATCCAAAAATTACATTACTGGTTATAATTTTAGTCTGGTAATTTGTAACTGTAATGGATTAGATTAAAAAAGTAATTTACCCAATCCTGTCCACGCTAACATTAGCGTTGAACAATGGCCACTAATACACACATCAGTGCAAATTGTCACACACGTCGTCAACTGAGAACTTTCATGTCAGACAGGACTTGAACCGCTGCCACTGTAACTGTTGGTTGGATTATTGGACACAATTAGATTCTGGTGGAGTGCTACAAATAGCCTTAGGATGTTTGCATGAATTACACCGCACCGGAAACCATTGTAGTGTATTGTGTTGCAGTGTTCACATTTTGCCTGTGCAAATCTCCACGGTCTCATGACACTAATCCCTGGCATAGTAAATTCTGTGTTGTCTCATTTCAGTGCTGGTCCCGAGGTTGTTTTCTTTTCAATAATCTCATAGGCGAATGTAAATTGATTTGGATCCAAACAATTTCAAGGGTAAAACTATTGATGGTATCCAAATGGAATTCATCTAAAACACAATTATCTTGGCAATTTTCTCTCTTGGCATGTATTTGTCTTGGACTTTAAAATCAGCGGCTTCCACATGCACACGTAGACACTAACTCCAATCCAATTATATAGATAAATTGGCTAATCATGCCACAAAATTTAAATATGAGGTCTACGGGCAGGTCGATAAGCATAATTATTCACAGTGCCAAATTTACAGCACAATTTTAGATAAGAGAGAGCGAGAGGGGCAAAATGTAACTGATACATTGTTCTGTATTAGACATTAACATATGGATCGTAAGGGAGCCAGACAAAAATGGAGACATTTCATTAAAGGAAAGAAACATTTGATTATCCATCCATCCATCCATCTTCTCCCGCTTATCCGGAGTCGGGTCGCGGGGGCAGCAGCTTCAGTAAGGGACCCC
>JAODUK010000015.1:2153546-2163762 GCA_027564635.1 Typhlichthys eigenmanni | reverse complement strand
AAGACCCCGAGGTACTTGAACTCCTTCACTTGGGGTAAGGACTCATTCCCTACCCGGAGCAGGCACTCCATCGGTTTGATTAATAGAATACTTATGTTTGCTTCGCATAATTCACGTGGGATGATGACGAAGGCTCTCGTCCAAAACAGCGTACTCAGCCCTGAATAGAACGTGGCAGATGTTAACACTCATTGTTGAGTGGCATTCTAACATATGGTGAACTACAGTGCACTGTTAAGGGAGAGGCCCAAAGCTGTTCGCAGGTGCATGTTAAACACGCTAACGATAGGCTATTATTTACACTGCAGCGTAATAATGTACCATAGTGAAAGTAAGGGACACAGGAAGACCACTTGATAAAATGATAAGTATTAGTGTGTTAACAAAAGTACAAAGTGCTTACATATACACATATATAAACAATATTATATGCAAAACAGTAAGCGATTGGAATATAAGAAATGCAACAACATTTGGCTGGATTAATACAGTTTTTAAACGTGCATGGTGTTTTAGAAGTTATTTTAGAGATGATACTTATTTTACTAGGCAGGAAAGAGATTTCTGTCTGATAGTTGAAAGTAGAAATACTGTTAAGAGTAGCATTTAATTAACCCTCGCGCTGTAATATGCGTCAAAATGACCCGGTGCACTTGCCAGTAGAGGGCAGCAACCACAACACGGACATATGACATTCCGCGGTTTGCTCCCTCTGCTGCTAGTCTGCTGAAATGCTGTAGGACAGCTCGAGGGTTAAGAGAGATTGCTCCCACCACTGGTTCAAGTGGCTAATCACGTGTTTACAGTAGAAACCACTCTCCTCATTGACTATACTGTAGTATATGTCCCCTTTTTTGCCTTGTAGCTCTTTCTCGCTGTGAGGACTCCATGGAGGAATACCTGGTGTAACCAGACCCAATATTCACTTGGTGAATAAGGTCTGGCAACACTCCATTGGGAAGTGTTCACAGTCGTTGCCTCCCGCTGGGCGTAGACCTCTGGTTTATATTGAAACTATTGGACAACGTTTAATCAATCAGCATTGCTACAACTGTTTTGAAGGCCTCATCTAGCTCTACCACCATTTCTAAACATGCTGGACTTCAACGTCACCTCACTGACCCACCTTGATTGCCAGCAGGGTGGCTGTGAAAACGCTATTGCGAACTGGGTTTCCAGACTATAATCTCAGAGAGAAATAGTCTGGCAGAGCCAGGTTACCAGAAGTATACCTGACCTGATTAAAATGATAAAATGTTATTATTGCTGGATTCCTTATGACAAAACAATTATTAATACTGTACTTGTCGAATCCATTAAAAAAGAAAAGACTAAATTGATGTTCCAACCAAGCCAAAATGTAAATTCATTGAACTAACGCTACACTATAGTGTAATCAGACGTTTTGGCTAACATCTAATTCCTCCATGTTACAAGATGTTATAGCAAAGCTTGGGGTGTGCAGCACTGCTGCAGAGAGAATGATTTATTCATGATTCTAAAGCTGAACAGGATAACTTCACATGCTGGTGGCCCCTCTGGTCACGATACACTGTGCGTTGTTTGAAAGCTGTCTGCCTGAAAGCTGGTGTAGCTTTGTCCATCGCGGCGAGACAAGAAGCATTGTCTACTGCTGTAGAATGTATCTAAAATGCTTTTTTTCCCCCAGTATACTGTATTATTTCTGTGCCGCCGCACCAGAGACATCCAACTTCTATATTGTTTTATGTTTTCGGTTTCAGCAAAGTTTGGAAAATATAAATCCACTACAACAAAAAGTATTAAAAAAAGTAAAGAAACTGGATGGAAAGAATCTTACAGGTAGTCTGTGCAGATTCCGAGCAACAAGCGGCCCTTGTCCCGTAGACCATAAAATGTTTTTTTTAATTTTTTTTTTATTTTTAAACCCAGCTGGCTCCTAAATAAGCTAAATGTACCAGAGCAATGTTTCCAGTGCTCTCTCATTCTCCTTAACAAACAGCTGTGTGTTTCTCTGATAGTGAGGTGGAGAGCTGAGGCAGGGGGGGAATTTGTCTTAAAACCAAAAGCAGGGACATGTTTATTGGTCTAGGAAGTCCTGTTGTGATGTACAGCAGTGGTTCTCACACTGTGCCGCCCCTCTTTCGCCCCCCCAACCCCGAAATCAGAGTCATTGGAATTTTTCTTTAAAACAAATAATAGTTTCAAGTTTCAAGAATCTGGGATTTTTGCAAATTGTTCAAAGAATCTTTTTATTTATTTTTTATTGGTGTTCATGGTTGTTTGTATGTTGTTTATGCTTTATGTTGTGATATTAAAAGATGCTTGAGAGCCACTCGTGTCCAGAGCCACTCAGCAAGACAGCCTGGCCCTGCAGGCGATAATAAATGTGTCAGAGCAACACACACACACACACACACACAGAGTAATGTACACTGTGCTCTTTACTGTAGGAGAAAACGCTCCGCTTCTCCACATGACATGTCTGCACAGCCTAACCCAAGCACAGCATGCCTGGCTGTCCATATCGTCACCACAGAGAAACACATGCTACAGTGAAGTCTGGAGGCTCCAGTAGGGTCTGTGGCTCTATCTGCTGACTCTTTCAGCGTTTAGAGACCAGCACAGGCGGGATGCTTTATTGCAGAATGTTGTCGTAACTGATTTGTGATTGCTCAATAATGATTACCATATTATTATGTACCTCTAAGAGGACAACAATTCACTGCAGAATGACGTGAATATTGGAGAACTAAATGAAATATGCGCATGACAACCTGCCTAGCAACAAGCGGCCCTCGTCCCGTAGACCTCTATGACGTCTCAATGAATAAAGCCCTTATTTCATTATAAAGCCCAAGTGACAGTTTTAGTGCCAAAGTCACCTCTGTGGACGCGGCTTTCATTCATGAGATTGACTTATGATCGATATCAAAACAATGTCTCCGGAATAGCAAAATTATGTAACAACATGGCAAGTACAAAGTGTGTCTTTAATTGCTAAAAACACAGCCGAAAAAGCCATATGGTTTGATCAACATTCTCCCATCAGCCCGTTCGACAATGTCAAAAAGGATTCAATCCAAAATCTCCAGGAGCACTTAAGACAGTGCGATTCCATCGGTGGTGTAACAAGCGGAGATCGATTAAGGCCCGTGTATTTGAAGGACAAACATATGTTTTCACTCGGCTTGACTTAATGAATGTCCTCTAATCACACAGGGTGATTAGCTCTGACAGAATCAGCACAATCCAGCACTAATTTAAGCAAGCAGCAGTCAGTCAGTCAGCAAATCACGAAAGTGAATGAGGAAGGAGCCTTTTATCAGCTCCCATAGTTAAAGGAATGTCTTAAAGGCAGGATACATACTTTAGCCTTGAAGGAAGCAACTTTATGGCCATGTCAATATTTAACTCATCTGTCTCCTCTGACACGCACACAACTTCTGTTCACCTCCATGCTTTACCAATACCTGCCCATGTTCATTACCGTCCATACATCAAGCATATGCAGTCATCTGCACTGAACCAATATTACCAATCCAAGCATAGTTGTATCTATCCAGACTGGAGGAACACTTGTACTACTTGTGGGCTGAACACATGACCTGGAATTAATGCGCTCTCAATCAGCTAATCAATTGGCAACACTGGGGGTGATAGCTAGCGACTAATCCCCTGGGTAGCTCAAGGAAAATGCGGATTATATTGTATTTGCAGCCCCCCTTCTCCCCCTGCCTTTCCCGAAAGCCCTAGCAGACTAATCAAACAACATTTCTTTAGCAAATCAATAGGCAGGCAAATTTATGTATCCTGCAGACTATCAATATCCAAAACACTATACTAGCACTCAGAGAACAGTAATGGCAGCTGAAGTGCCAGTTAGTACTGAAAAGAAAAGCAACAAATAACAGTTTTGAATAGTACATCCGAACAGTGCTGTGTCTTATCGGAGCAAAGCAAGAAGATTTAAGTGATGGCAACACTCAGCAAGACCTGCAGAAGGTTCAAAGTCCCTTGTCTTAGCTGCTGATTCATAATAGAGTTTATGGCAGGCAGCCATATTCTTTGATGCAGATGGCACAAATAGCAGACACCCCACGTTAAAATGGGTGTCTAAGAAGAAGTGCAAACACGAATGTTGTATTCTTTTGAGTCAGATAGCGGTTTATTGATGATAATGGACATTGAAACATCAGTGGTAAAATGAAGTAAGCCACTATCTAGACAATATTGGTTCAGTATATTGGCTGTGTGTTTTCTTTTTCATTTCTGTGTGAGCGTGTGCATGTGCGTGCATGTGTGTGTCTTGGTGTGTGTTTGTGATGGAGGGTTCAGGGGCCTGTAATCCATTGGACTTGGCGAGCGCATACTATCTGTTGAGAGAAGCTGCATATATTTCTTTCACAAATAATCTAATCTTTTTAATTTGAGAGATAAGGCAGAATTGACTGTAATTATGTGCAGCTGGGTCTGTGAGGAATTCATGAAAAAATAAAAATGGAGGCTAAGCCCATCTGCTGACTGGGTGCTGGGGGAGGCAGCGACAGTTGTAAGAGCAAAAGAGAAGGAGGGAGAGGGAGAATAAAAGGGAAAGAACAGACTCTAAAATCATTAAATCACCCTCTCTATCTCCTCTCCTCTGTCACTCAACCAGGAAAAAAAAAAGAGGCCCTAATGAAATATTAATGCCTTCCTTATTTTGAGATTTACATTAATCTTTTCACTCCTCCTCATGCAGTCCCCTCTCTCTTTCTCTCTCTCCCCTATTCTCTCTCTGCGTGACATTTGAAATCGGGGGAATATATACTTCTAATGAGACACCTGCACCAACGAATGTCTCATTTTCCTCCTGCTTTGCAATCCGGAGTCACATATTGCACAGGCGACATGGGGCAGCGCGCTGAGGAGCCGGGGAGAGCGACACCGCTCTGGGGCAGAGCACGGGAGAAAGAATGAGCTAATAAATATAATGATGGAGAGAATGAAGACAAGGCAAAGAACAATCGTGATGAGTGCGAACTGTAGCCAGACCGTAGCCGGAATCCACTCACTTGACTGGGAAGGGACAATTAATGTATGTCTAATTTACTTTTGGTTAGACTTTTGGTTTGAATTAAATGTGCATGTTCAAAACCAGGGTGAACTATATAATAATATAATTTTGAGTGAACATGAAATTGGAGAAATCTTTAGCAAAACAATCTTTTCTTTAATTTGACAAATAGTTGATTAGATTTTGGATGTATTATTATACAAACGATATTACTAATGCTTGTTTTGACTTGGTTTAGTCTACTTTTATGCTCAGGAGGACTTGCCTTGACTCACAACCTGAGGCTTTTCTTGGGCCTCGTCGGTTGATTTCTGGCAGGCATTCAGGACAGGAAGTGGCCGTTTGCTTCTGGCCTTGTGCTGGCAGCGTTTCAAATGATAAAGCCAAACAATAAGACAGGGTGGGGCTGGGCGAGGCGGTGGTCCACAGGGGAGAGTGGGGAGGGAATGAACAAACCGCGTCAGGTGACCCATTCTGTGTTTTATCAACACACACACACACAGGTGGAAACACAAAGCAGAAACAAACCTAACACCCCTGATGCTCTATAATAGGCCTGTAAATAGGTATATACACACACACGCACACGCACGCGCACACACACACACGCACAAGCACACGCACGCGCACACACACACACGCGCACGCACGCGCACACACACACACGCACACGCACACACATGCAGTGCATTCAGTCGCACATGCCCAAACACCCACTAAACATAAAATAAACAATGTCAACTGCAAAATTGCTATAGCCTCTCGGCGGCAGCTAAAACCGCTTCTCACGGACCAAATTGGGCCGGCTCAACCACTTTGGCACACGTGAACTCTTTGAAAAACTCTCTGACACACACCTGCGGTTTGACCATCGCACCGCGAGTGCAGAAAAGTATGGGTTCAGATGGCTTGTCATCGGTTCTGAGTGAGACAGTCGCGTGCACACAGTGAACTGCCTACCGCTATGCTAGCAGAGCTTCATCGCTACCCCGAGCGAGCCTGTTCGTGGCAGGGCCAATGCGTTTCCCTGCGCTATCCTTTAGGAATTTTCCCGTAGTGTTCCCAATTGCGGCCTTGTGCCCATTACCGCGCATACGGCTAGTTCTGTCCTCCGGCCTCTCCGTCAGAAGTGTAGCGCACGTGCAGCGCACGCGTAGCGCACGGAGGCACATGGCGTGTACAGGCCGTGGCAAAATGGCAAACGCCAAACTGATTCTGTCTTCGCTGCGATTTCTGTTTGTGTCTGTGCCTGCAGGGTGTTGTGTGTGTTGTGTGTTGGCCGTGTGTGTGCGTGTGTGTGTTCGGTTTTGGGGGAGGGGGAGCAATGTTTTCAGGGCGGATGAATGTGTGGCACAGAATGCGTTTGTGTTACCGGCAAAGGAAGGCGACGTAACGCCAATCTCGGTGACAGACACTCTTCATCTTCCACAGAGACCGAGGACAACAAAGAGACAAGTTTAATCGGCCGACGAGGAGCAGTGACACTGAAGGCTGCCTCCTAACCTCGACATCTCAGTGAGAAGACGCGCGTTATTAGGACAAGATAATTGGCTCATTTTACTTGTGTTACAGACAGTGAAGGGGTGTTCTGCAAACATGGCCAGACAACAGAGTCTTGTGACAGGCTAAAAAAAAAAAAGTGACATTCCAGGACGCCAGCGAGAATGTCAGCGTGTCTGTGTCGACCACGAACTTAGCTGATGAATGTTATTAAAAGGACTTCAAGAACAGCTTGACGCACACATCGAATCCAATTACATGCGTGGCACGCCACCCCCGAGTCTTTAGAAAAGTGACAGTAATTCTCGAGCCAATTTGACTATTATTCTATTTATGATGGTGAAGGTACACTACTCGTTTGGGTTATAGTGCCCCCGCATGTCTGTAGGGGGTAAGGGGTAGTGAACAGTGTGAGCCTATGAATGCTGTGCAGGGAGGGGTAGAGAGGTGTGGAATGTGAACCATCCAGCAATCAGGCACTAGAATGGAACACAAACAAACACACTGTTGTAATGCCTGCTTCAGCCACAAGGGAATGGCGACACACATCGAGCAGTGTATATCCAGGAGTTTAAATAATATAAATGATCTGGATAACTTTTCAAGAAACAGGCAATACTCTAGAACACCTACTGTCTGTCTAAGGTACTTTAACAGGATGAGTTTCAGTTTCTCTCTCTCTCTCTCTCTCATATTACCCAGTCTGAGCAACCAGCTCCCATAATCCTGGAAGGTTTAGTGCCACTGTGATGTGATTGGTCGGACATTACATCAGGGTGATGTAATACTCCTAGGACTGGTTAGTGTGTCGGGCACAGGAGGGAGGGAGGGAGAGAGAAGAAGGACTAGGGGGGTACACAGGGACGCGAGATTGGTTTGGGGATGAGGAGGGGGTCTTTTAAGCATAGCTGTGCCCTTATCTCTCTCACCCCCTCTCTCTCTCTCTCTGTATCTCTCTCTCTCTCTCTGTGCATCTCTCTCTCTCTCTCTCTCTCTCTCTCTCTCTCTCTCGCTTGTGTGCCTGCTTAGCTTATTCATTTGCTTTCTGTCTGTCTGTGTCTCTCCATCGCGGTGTAGCCTGCAGCCAGTGTGTGTGCGTGCGTGTGTGTGCGTGTGCGTGTGCAGCCGCCACCGAAAGCCTCTAATCCCAAAGCACACAGCAGTGCTTTAGAGAAGGAGGGAAATAATCAGGAGTGTTTCCATAGGCCCCCACCTAAAGGCTGCAGATAAGCTTTACAGAGCATTCTGCCACGTGCACGGCTACATCTTTGTGTATGGGGGGCACGCACGCACACACGCACGCACACACAAATACCCACACACATACACACACACTCACATAAACAGAAATTTGATTTTTTTTTATGGGGATGGGGGGATTCAATCATTAATTGTAAATAGACAGAGGAGAGGAAAGTGATTGTTTGGCAGGGATGGAAAATGCCAAGGCATTTGTGTATAATGACTCATAGCCTATTTCTCACTTGCCTTTCAGTGGACACCAACGCTGTTATACCGTGCCTCTGACTGGAGATGTGGTTTGAAGAGCAATGCCCAGGGCACAGCCAATGTGTTTTTAACTGGTTACTTTCATGCCAGGGGAGTTAAGGTTCTGAGGTGCTAAAGCAGTAGTGCTGTCTGCAGGTAACTGAATAAAACCACATATTACAGTATTACCACATAGAAGATGAGAAATCCAATATCTACAAAGTTATATAAAAAAAGATGGATTTGTGTGACATTGTGCATTTGTGTGTCATTTGTGCGTGTGCAATGTTTATTATAAAATTGACTGTCATTCTTGTTGAGCTTTTATTCAAGGGTAGAAAGTTTGTTATTAATTGAATGTAATTATTACAATATTTCTTTATTTACAATATCCCCAGCACTAAAATCCCCAGCAGTCCAACGGCAATTATGATTTGACATATTCTACATAGTCTGAACCAAATATTTGGAGAGCAAATAAAAATGTCCTTCTAAACTGGATTCTATATTATTGCAATGAGCTACATCCAAATATAAACTGGGACTGCCATTTGTCCCCAAGGCATTGTGGATGTCTTCCATCAGTTTTCATTCATGTGTTTATTTGGAAGAGCGAACTGTCTCTATTGCATTTACTGATAATGGATATTGGAGGCCACCACAGGTTTAGAAGTATGGCAAAATGTATTAAGTTGATCAGTTCCATTTTTTGCCAGTAAATACTCTTTGTTTCTAATAAACCCTTTCTGTGCAATGAAATGCCTCAGGAAAGCTCTTTATTTCATTCAAATTAAATGGATTCTAAGATAAACATAAACCCTAAAATTAGAAATTAGATGTTGATCAAGATAGCTGGACAGCACTGACAAATATGAATTGAAAAAAAAAAGAATGTTTTGGTGAAGAAGAAAAAAAAAACCTTTCAGGCACACTTTCAGGTCATAGGTTACACTTCGTTGGAATTCAATCCCTCATCTCACATTAGCTCAGAAAGCCACAGAAAAACTGATCAAGCTCATTTTCAGAGCAGTGTCTCTTTTGAGAGTCATTTTAAAGTGGGAGTCAGAGTAATATTTATTTAATTAACATTGATGTGACTTCCTGTCAATGTGCAAACTATTATAATATTTGCTGTCAACCACTAAACTGACAAAACCCTCTGAGGCATTATGAAAGAAAAGTCAGACAGGCTTTCAAGAAAAGTGGGTGGAAAATATCTGAATGACAACTTGACAAAATGAAAGACTGCCATGTCTGATTTAGCTTCAGGCTAGAAATGGAAACTAGGTAATGACAACAATGATTGCACACACACACACACACGCGCACTCACACACACACAGTTAGCTGTCGTTGCTAAGGTCAGAGAGTGTGCGGGTGTCTCTGGAGCTTGCTGGTGTGATTCAAACTGAAGCAGTCTGGACGTGGTCACCATAGCACTGCAGTTAGACTAGCTGCTCTTTACAGCCTTGGCGGACCGGGAAGCGGGTGCTGTGTTTGTGTTTTGTGTGCCAATCAGAAAACAGGTCAACAGCGTATGTCCGCATCCCTCTTGCAAAAAACCCATTACATACACTATAAAACATCAAATAAATAACATCACATGTATATATATATATATTTGTTGTGTGTGTGTGTGTGTGTGATCCTATTTGTGGTTTGAACTGACAGTGTGGGTGCTCTGTCCGTAGTGCCCATGATATTCCATCCCTGGCTGTATTGCAGCGTGTTAACACATCTCCCTGTGCACCTAGGTCTCTGTGTTTATGCCCCGCCGCCTGTGATGTCTGCACCGCTGTACATCTGTCTGGAGCAGCCGTACGTGCTCTTGCTGTGACAGAGGTCAGTGAGTGCTCGGAGACGGGCTGACGTCATGTTGCTGCAACCCCACGGACACACAGACAGCCAGGCCGGTGGACAAACCAACAGACGTGGTGGGTGGGTGGGTGGTGGGGGGAGCTGTATTTATAGCCTCTGCACCTATGCATCCTTATGGCAAGCTGTGTGGCTTTGCTGTATCAGATGAAGAACCCCTTTATGAGACGCTTAACACATAGCGTCCTATTGCTAACGGCTAACGTCACCCACATTACTCTGAGACGGCTGTCCTCCTGAAACCACAGGTGCCACGCGAGCGAGTGCTTTCCGAAGCCCTTCTTGAAAACAACGTGCCTCTCAAATAGGCGTATATAT
>JAODUK010000015.1:2132355-2153446 GCA_027564635.1 Typhlichthys eigenmanni | reverse complement strand
ACACAGAGAGAGAGAGAGAGACTCACACACAGATAGAGAGAGAGAGAGAGGGAGAGAGAGAGAGAGAGAGAGAGAAGAGACACAGAGAGAGAGAGAGAGAGAAACACTCACAGAGAGAGAGAGAGAGAGACTCACACACACAGAGAGAGAGAGAGAGAGAGAGAGAGAGAGAGAGAGAGAGAGAGAGAGAGAGAGAGAGACATGGGGCTCTGGGGAGAGAGGGAGGTTCTGCAGCAGGGTCCAAAACAGTGACCCAGAAAAAGTCTCTTTATACTGTACATGTGGACCAGTTTATAGATGTAACGTATGAGCCTTGTCTTTCATTAGAACAAAGCAAACATCTAGTGGACGTTTAGCAGTAGCCAGAGTAGCTTACTTTTGGATTCCTGCACGAATGTGCTGTATGGAACAAAACCTGATAGAAATCATAGCTGACGGTTTCATGTAAAGACATGACAAATCCAGTAGTTGCCTGTTTTCCAAAAGGAGAGTTATCATATTATTTACATATCTATGACAAACCGACACTGAGCTGTATTCACATGTTTTTGAAAGAAAAAAGAATAGAAAAGAAGAAAAACATTTCTCAATATACTCTACTAAAGTTAGCAATGAGGGTGTGTCATTCTAAAAGTAATGGGAAACAAATTATAACTCACTCCCCCTTCCACAATTCAAACACTCTCAAGTGAGAACACAAGTTGCCCGTATGAAATCAGCAGGAACGCACGGTGCTTCACAGATCTCTATCCTTCTGTACAACCATAACATTGTGTGCACAGGCATGGCTGCAATGGCATACAGCTGCCCTGTTCACTGCATTGCATTCATCTCGCCCACAGCAACATTTTTTCCTAGGTACAATAAGTGATAGGATTGCATAGCAAATGCCTGAGCACACGATGAGAGCTGTGAATGCACACGCACACATATACAGCATACTTTTCATGAGTCTTATTAACCAATACCACTGATGATTCTGTGTGTGTTTGTGTGTGTGTGTGTGTGTGTGCGTGCGCGCGTGTGTGCGTGTGCATGTGTGTGCGTGTGTGTGGTGTAAGTTCCAGAAGCGTGGGCAGCCAGCTGCGAAGCTGTTCTGGATCCTGATTGGAAGTGAGTGTTGAGCGCTCTGGACAATTATGGAATCATTACTGCCGCCACGCCAGAGGCAAAATATGAACCACCGTGCCATTTGTCAACCAATCGCTAGCTTTCTAATCAAGCTTACGTGTTTGTATGTTGGCTGTAGGCGTGTGTGTGTGTGCCGTAGGTGTGTGTGTGGGCGTATTATGCCTGAGAGCCTTGGCATGCTGGCAGAAGAAACCGTCTCAATCCACACCCAGTCCGCGCGCGCACTTGTGTGTGTGTGTGTGTGTGTGTGTGTGTTGTGAGAGAGGCGTAGGGCCCTACCCTAGTTTTTGCGGCTGTAAATGTGTCCGAACTGTGCCGTCCGTGCCCAAGTGGTATGCGGGGCGCAGCACATGTTTGTGAGTGTTGCAGCGCTGGGGAGGAATGCCCTGGTGCCACTGTCCAAACATGTCCGCATCAGCTGTTCATATGCTGCCCTCACCAAAATATAACCTAGCATGTGTTATTTATTTATCTTTCTTTCCTGCTCTGCGCCCCACACACTACCGTCTCCCATTAGTGGCAGATAGCTCGCACATGGAAATACCCCTCATTTATACTGCAATAGTGTCACCCAAGAGCATGAACACACCACGCGGACGCTTCCAGAAGGCGGAAGATGAGGATGAAGAGAGGTGTAGGGGCGGGGAAGACGCAGAACGCTTCACTCGCCGCGCGCCTCTTATACATACAGTCGGTTTATGTCCCCCTCTGCCAACTGGAAGCCCTTGCAATTCATCTCCCTGCTCGGGGATCGTCATGGTAATGGGTGGCATCAATGTTTTAGGAAGCTTGAATTAATTGATTCAATGAGTGATAATAGCAGGTGGTATTTATCACAGGTGCATTCGCTTACATGGCCTCCAAGCGCCTACGGCAAAGTCAATGTGACGCCCAAAACCAGCACTGCAAAAACCGTGCCGAGCGTGAAACATACTGCAGTGTACAGTATGATGAACTCTACAAAATGAATATATATATATACAGTAGCGCTCATTATGTTGTTAGATACATTCTAACATCATGCTGTTGTGTTGCAATTCTTGCTGTTACAGTAATCCAAGCAGTTTCTAGTAAAGTTTATTTTACATAATATTCATCTAATATAACATATTTAAACTACTAAGACATCACACTTATGCTTCCTGAATGGAATGCATTTTTTCTTGAGTCTAGTAGAGTTAAGTGCACCCTCTCTTAGCTGAGTTCTTTAGACTGCGTGGCAACGCACGGTATGTGGCTGAGAAATTAGTTTTGCACACACGCAAGTGCACATGGGATTACCAACCCAAACACTGATCACTGATAAACTTTACAAAGTGGTCGTGCATCTAAACTCTGCGCCGCATTCTGCCTCCTAGGAATCAGCACAGGTCATTTCTGTATGGGAGGAGACACAGCGGCCGCTCTGCTGAAATCCTTGTTTGACATAGTCCTCGTCAAGATCCCCAAGACAGAAACAAGCCAATGCTATTCGTCAAATGATCAAAGGCATGCCCCAACCAAGCAGTCTGAGATCACAACCCCTGTCAGCCACGAGCACTGTGCAATGATGGTCAAGGCCCGATAAGTGTATGAGCTACAGTACGCTTGAACAGTGGGAGCGTAGAAATGCAGACGAAGCAAGGACTAAATGAAAGGTGAAAATGATGAAAGCAACATAGGGGAAGCAAAGTAAGACAGGGGGTGAGGAGAAAAAATAGGAGGGGGTTTGGTAAAGCTGTCTCCCCCCCCCCCCTTCCCACCCTCCTATTGAGACAAGCTGGCACAGAGTAAAGCCAATATCTTCATCTGTAAGCCTGTGGCGCTGGCGATGCCCAGAACACATCCATGTATTTCACAGTTTTGCCCTGCATGTGCACACAACACAAATATGGGCTTCAGCAGCGCAAGATCATGCCCTGCAGCACGTGGGCAGGGGTTTGGGTCCTGCGGGCCTTCTGAATCGGCCTGTGAATCGATCCCAGTAAATCATTTCAAAGGGTCTAAGAAATGAAGGGGTCTTTTCTCTTTCTCAGACTTTGAGAATAACAGACTGACAGAAGACACCCCAAAGACACCTGTGGCAGGGCAGGCCCTCAAGGCTTATACGTGTCTCAAATGCCTTTCGCCACTATACTAACACGAGGCTGGTGAAAACAGCAGAGTATATGTCTCTCAGGCTCTTTGCACTCTAAACAAGGTAAAGAGGCAAGAATAGAAAGATTGTGGTAAAATAAAGAAACTAAAGTTGCCATATGGCTGGTGACAACTGGTCACGAATTGATTCCAGCAGACTGTTTTTTATTTTTGTTTGTAATAGCAGAAATCACTAGAGGTATATGCTATACTTTTGTTTTGTCAATGGTGGCATGGCAGAGTTATTTCTGTGATCTAGTAACCTATAAAAACCACCAGTGTGTAAATATGCAAATGAACAAAGGTTAGCTTCACTTAGGTTTGAGAGAAATATTATATTTGCAATATTATTAAAATAAGAAGAATGAAAGTGTGGAAACACCACAGACTTGGAGACATGTAAAAGAGAGTTCCTTTATTACACTGACCAAACCTGAACAACTTGGATGGGACATGTGTTTTGGCTATCAGAGGCATTAAAATCCCATTACATATGGCAGCAACAGAACAGAAAATATTTTCTGGGACTCTTGGAATCATTCAACTTGTAAATTTACCATGAATGATGTATTTAGATGAACTGAGATATGCTTTGGGTGACTTTTAATGGTTTTGTTACAATTTATTGGCTTTGTGATTCCAACGTTAAAAGTCACAACATGTCTCAAGATAAAACAAATATAAAAAGAAGCTAACTTTGATAAATGAAGAAAATTACATTCAGAGAGACACGTATTCCAAACAACCAGAAACATGGTCTGCAAAAACCAGAGGGGTCAGTGGTTTATTGTTTCTCATGTAGATCTTAGTCAGTTGATTAGCCATTACAAATGGTGTTACATTCTTTACAGTTAAGGCTAATGGTGCCCTGACCTGCAAGGGAGGAATGCTAACCCTCTTCACAGCTGTGAACCAGGGGTTCAAAGGTCACGCATGATCCTACACAATCAATGGTCAGAGGGTCCTGGCCTTTGGTAGTCCTGCTCCTAATGGCGTAGTGCAACTGGACAAATGGTAAACAGAGCGGTTAGTGGGAAGCATGGGGTTGGTGAAAAACAGCACAGGAATTACATAGATTACGAGATGAAAAGCATCATTACAAGGAACTTAACATTGACTTGGTGTTTTTCACAAAATCCTATATGGATGTTAATGGAATGACCCAGAGCCATATAAAGAGACTTGCGTCAACTCAGTTCACTCCGTTGGACCATTTTTTTTTTTTTTTTTTCACAGCAATGGCAGATCGTGGGGCCTCAAAACAGTCCCCAGACGATAGCCGCAAATACCAGTACCATGAATTATATTGTAAATGTAAATCATTTATTGACTATTGAATGAAGTTATATATCTGCATATATCGATTCAAACTGCCCACCAAGCACTTCCTGGAACTGTTTTGCCTCTCCGTGAAGTACAGCATGTGACCATTGAAAATGTCAAACTTCCTTTGGCGTAACTCTCTTACTCCATGGCTCTGGCATGACCATAATAATAACACACTAACCTATTTCAATAAAACAATACAGGAATCACAATAAGTAATAAATAACTAGTAAGTATGTGAGGTACCATTTTACAAAGTCCTTATTCGTTAGTAATATGTATTCTATGGCAAGCAGGTTGAGCAAAAGCATGTGCCACTAAACAGTGTTTGGGATTGCTGGGTATTTAGGACTGGAGTTTGTGTGAGAAACTGCATTTAATTGCAACCCTTGGACTAAGGCATAAACTCTGTAAATAACCCAGTCACATTCTTATTAATGTCCTCATCATTATCTAATTCCATCAATTTGGATGGAAATAGAATTAGGAGTTTGCTTTAACCTCATGGAACTGCCGAATAGGGGTTCATCAGAATGAACTAACGGCAGAAGTATTTCTTTACTGGTAAATACTTAAGTTCCAGTGGAGCCATTAATTGGAGTTTAACTAATGTAGAGATGCAGGCGTGCAAACGCTCATAAACGTGAAGTCACCTCAGCAACGGACAACAGTAACATAGGAGTGCCTCTGCATTGGTCTATTTCACACTTCATAAAGCCAAGACATATTTATTCCATGCATTCACACTCATATGCCTCCTCAACCAGGTAACGTCTATTTAATTTTGAAATGATTCATTTTCTTCAATTTCGTTCTGGTCTTAAGTGCTAGTTTCACTCTCTGGTAGAATTCTGCATTGTGCGACTACACTTTTTATCTGTGTTTTTTATCTCACTGCAGGGACTGAACGGAGAATTACCTCCTGCCCGTAACTCCATTCCGTGAAAACCTGAATGCAGACGCTAAAGAAATAAGCTGTAAAATGTGTCTAGCAATCCTCTACACGGTGAATGTTGACCTCTCTCACCATGAAGCACTCACTTACACCATATGTAGAGATGGTAAAAAAAAAGCATGTAAACAACAACCTGCCCCTCTCTCTCCCCGTAATAACTTCTAACCATTTTTACATAAGCACATGCAAACCCATTCAGGAATCTAATTTGTTCCTTTGAGAGGCATGCGGAGTGGAGGTCAAATAGGATAAGCCTCAGGTAAATGCTAGGCGGTTGGAGTGCAGTCTATGCCTCTTATTCAGAGCTGATTTAAAAGGAGCCATAGGGGGCCCATAGTAAACCCAGCAGGGATTTGGAACCTTCAGGAATGGGAAAAAGAGGGGCTGGTGTTGCACTTAGGCCATGTATAATGACCAACAACCCCCCCTACCGTCACCACCACTACCCCCACCTATCTTCAATCCCCTTCTCCCACTGGTGCTCCTACCATGAGTCTCTATGTTCGATCGCTGAGCCCCTCATTCAGCCACCACATACCAAGGAACTCTGACTCTGCCTTTGCCCTCCCCTCCAGTTATCCCCAACCCCCCCACGCCCTCGCTCTGCTCAGTGCTAGGTCCCTTTCAGATTTTATGACTAGCATTGTGCTCCCGCTAGCTCTCCCGGGTTGTGCGGTGTGGTGGTGGTTGGAGTTTGGGGGAACCAGCGCTCCGCGAGGTCCAACAGAGTCGCTTATTTGACCTTCCGTGCATTCACTGCCTTGCCGGAGTTTTCCTCAGCGATTTTCAGCGTGAAAGAGACAAACCCCCCATCTTCTCCCCACCGACAACAGACACGCTGAACAGGGGAAGTAGAAGAAGTATACGAGTTTTTGAACTCCTATACTTAAAGCTGATAAAAGGAGAGCGGCTCTAAATATTCAGCGATTTTTCAAACAGTTATTCCAATATTTAAAAGCCATTCCATCCCAACAGACATCCCTCCTCGTTGTGATTAGGAGTCTTGAATCCTAATGGTGCCCTTGCAAAGTGTTTCAAATGGCACACTTGCCTGCTAGTTTCAGGAAGCCTACCTGGTGGATGGGATGGCACAGACTTGTTGCATTGCGCCATTATATCCCTGAGGATAAAGCCAGAATGCAACTGTTATTGTAAACTGATATTGGAGGTTTAGGTGGGGAAATCCCTTTTGGCATGGCAGACATTAACTGGTAAAGCAAAACATGTGATGTGATCCCTATCTCATTATGAGTGATTTCGCTCCAATCAAGCTAATGTGTTGACAAGAAAAAGATAATATCTTGCCCATTTAATTGTAAATCTGCGAATGAGAACCGCCACACGAGAAGGACAGCAGTGATGACAGCGCCAACACGGGCTGTCTCAACAGGGTTATGAAAGGAGAGTTAAGCAGAGCGTCCTCGCTTTAACCCGGGCTATGCAGTCATGACAATAGAGGTGCAGTTCGTAAAAGATCACCAGCAGAAATGCAAGTCAGACGTTTTAATGCCGTAAGCACATTCGTTATCCAGTTACACTCGAAGCCAAGGACGATTTGGGCTGCTCTGATTATTATAATATTTCCATGCTCTTTTCCAAGAGCATGGAATATCCCGTCATGAGAGTCCACGGCACTGCTTCACACAGCCTGCGCCAAAGAACCCCTGAGTCAGCACTTTTCCACCAAGATTGCTTACAACTCGGCAATAGGGCCGGCTGAGTGTTTCTCAGGTCACACACACACACACACACATGCACACGCACACACACACACACACACACACTTTTTTCAGAATGCGAGCGGAAGAGTTGGCTGCCGTTGGAGTGAGGAGCCTTGTACCTTGCGCCTAATTACCACTCTGGCAGATAGCCCCTGCAATCTACACAAATGTGAGGCTTCCGCTGGGCCTCACACAGGCTCGCGCAATTCTTGTCGAGCCCTTTGAGAGCCTTGTTCAACATGTTTGTTTTGGTTTTGACAGGCCTCCGTCACAAAGCAGACGAGAGGTGGGGGAGTGGTTGGGATATTCCACAGGCCAGCTGTCTTCCCACGTTGTTAAGTTCCCTCACCTCGTCTCAGGAGTTAAATAACTTCCTGTACTGTTAATGCGTACAGTCTCTGCGGTTGCAAGTCTCTGCAGACACAGAAAATGTTGTCAAAGAGATCGCACGCCCATGATTAAGGAGTGCCCCCACACACACACACACACAATGTCTGTAATTTTCTAGAAGGTGACAAGTCTCACCCCGGGTGCAGCTAGACTCATAGTGTTTCAAAAACGTCATTTGGAAAGAAATTTGGTAAGTACACTGGTGAAAAAGATAAAACACACTTTGCCGCTGGTTATATTAGCAGCTGTCACACGAGACCCACATCACATTACATTACCTTTGTTATGTAGTTTTCTATTAGTTTCTCAGCTCCCATAACAGCAGCCCACGCGCTCAATCGCCTAGCTTAATTACTTCATCAAATAAACTATCAGCAAAGCTGACGTTAAAAAGCAGGATTTGTGAAATGGTCGGGCTGAGGAAAACAAAACAAAAGAGAAACATATCATCACACCCAACATGTTTGAGAGGCGTGACACTTAAAAGCCAGGGGAGCAAAGCCTTGAGGGCGTACAATCAATATTACATTTTCCATTGCCACCTTCACTGCTATTGTAAATGGCTTGTGTCAAAAATAATAACAGGTTGTATCAGGAACCTTGGGTTTGCAATTTCACTCCTTGTGCTCGGAGGCTCTGGTGCCCCTTCCCTCCCCCTTCCATCTCCCTCCGTATGACATCGCCGGGCGGCAGGCCCTTCTCAAGCAACTGACCGACTTTTTCCTCCTGCCTCGTCTGTTCATCTCTTTCCTCCTGTCACGTCGGAGAACCATCAGCGAAACGCATACACACTCTATTCTCACGGTATAGAGAATGATGCAAAACATACATATAGACTTTGACCCGCTTTTTGGTGTGATTAGGCCCTTTGTGCGTTTTTTGTCCTTAGCCGGTGGCATGGGATTATCATATGGCAGATTAAAATCTGTTCTCACTTCTGTCGCCATGGCACTCCATTCAGCGCTGAGCTAGACAAGATGTGCTAACATGCTCACTGGAGAGCTGAAATTCACTGAAATCACTGGAGAGCTGAAATTCACTGAAATCACTGGAGAGCTGAAATTCACTGAAATCAGTTGCTACACTTCTATTGATAAGGAGGTACTCTGCGAGACAGGCTTTCTTTAGCCCGACTGAATGCTTTTGCCAGTTAGTTAGTTAGTTAGTTAGTTAGTTAGTTAGTATGTGAGTGAGTGAGTGAGTGAGTGAGTGAGTGAGTGAGTGAGTGAGTGGGTTAGTTAGTTAGTTAGTTAGTTAGTTAGTTAGTTAGTTAGAGGTCACCACATAGTAATATATGTGGCACATATATTACTATTTTTGTTAACTAATTTATTAGACATTACAGTTTTACAATTGCATTGAAGTAATCTTCAGTGTGGAAAGACGTTGTTCCCTATGTGGAGGGTTCATTTTGTGGATGGATGATATTGATAAGCAGGCTGTCCCACACACATGAGTACAAACGAGCGTGAGGAGGGAATATTTTACAGTGTTAATCAATACACATCATTTCTCCTGCTGCTAAGACCAGAACACCCCACACGGCCGCACTGCCCTCGTGTCAGACAATCAGATGAATTTGGCTGCGCGGCAAAATATGCGCCGTCAGATGTCCTCCGCGGTAGCAGGCTGTCAAAAACGTGCAAAGTGTCCCATGTGATCAGCACATATGACTGTGCCCGGGCGGGGCCCCCTGCTGTGTGACAAATGAGTTTCGGCACACGGTGCTGTTGAGATGTGCGAACGCCCAAAAGTAATAGAGTGTGACAGGATGACGGCACAGCCAATCATCGCAGCGACGCACAGGAGGCCCGGCAAGCCATGGCTCCTTTTGTACGTGTGGGCTCCGTACCCCAGGGGCCTCCTCAGAAGAAGCCTCCTCCGTGGGTCTCTTGCAGGGCCTTCAGATTGCTATCCCTTGCCTGAAGACCAATCTGCAGGAAGTCACAGGAGCTCAGCTTATCTAAACTGTGTGTGTGCGTATGTGTGTGTGTGCGTGCGTATGTGCGTGTGTGTGCGTGCGTATGTGCGTGTGTGTGTGTGTGCGTGTGTGTGTGTGTGTGTGTGTGAGGAGGAAGGGACTTAAGAGGGTGCCAAATGCCTCAGTATCTAGCAGAGCACCTAAGGGCAGGAAAGACAGACACAAACACACACACCCACACACACGCGCACACACGCACACACACACACACATACGTGCCTAGGCACACACACACACATGCAAGCGCAAACAAGCACACTCACACACTAAAACAAACTAACCAGGCCATAGGTTATTCAACACATCCATCTCATAAGTATTACAGTAAAGGTAGATCAATCTAATGCTCTGTAAGGGCCATTGTGTTGAATGCCATTGTAAACGCAAGAGAGTGATCAGTGTAATGAGTGGTCTGCAAGAATCACTGTACTGTAAGTATTAAAATGTAGGACGAATGTGCCTCTGTACGGAGGCTTTTACAGAAATGGATCTTAAAGCTGCATAGGGTACTTTTGTAATGGACGATATCAACATTGCTATTAGTAACGAAATTGTATTTCCCTAGCCCCAGTAAAATCAACAGCTTAACACACACAGTATATTGGTTTTGCTGACACAGCTGTCCTTTGCTGCCACTGTAGCTACCAATACACTGGCGGGAAATAAGAGGAAGTGGCACTGTCTGCCTCTCTGTCTTTCAAAAAAGCACAGAGATATGCCTCAAGTCATTGCTGCAGCTACAGCAGTGAAACGAATATAAAGATGGAAATTAATATGACAGCTTATAGTAAGAGCTTGCAGTTACGTCTCAATACCAGACAGTATCACCAATATTTTAAGTTAACGTGTGCAGCTTTAACAATTGTGAATATTGTAGTCTAGTTACCTTATAGCTACAGTGTGCTAAAATCACATATTGTCAACATTGACATACATATGATTCCCCTAGTAAGAACTAGGCTACTTTTCTGGGTGATGTGAGGGCTGTAAACGTCACTGCCTGATAGCTGTCCAATACATGTCCAATGACGGAACGAGTAACACCACATCAAGTTGTTCAACATGAGAGATGGTGGCAGAGGGTGTCTTAAAGAGGTGATAAAAAGGTCTGTGACCTTCACCAAATGAAAGCTTTGGCCTGATTTGTGAGGCCGAGCCACGCAAAGTGGTGTCTGAGGGAGCTGAAGTGGGTGGTATTTCAGTGGATTCATGCGCCTCTCTTTCCACAAACAGTCCAAATTTACATCTTTTTAATGACCACAATGTCCTGTGGCTGTCATAAATCAGGGCAAGGGTTTTAACCTCTAGTAGGGTTAATGCTTGGGGCAATGGCCACTGCCATTTTAACTTAGGACGGAGCAAAATGGACACCCTTGAAAGAAATGTGCCTATAGCAATAATAATAATAATAGCCACTATAAATAAATAAATAGCATATGTATAACTGTATATGTGTTCAGCTATATACAGACTTCTGAAGTTATTTACAGTAAAATATGCCTCTTTTCAAAGTCAGACTGCAACGATGCCACCTTTCTGAAAGTAATAAAATCGGTTTTCTAGGTGTTGGCCAGTGACAAAAAACATGTGTGAATTCCTGGAGGGAACAACTGTGGTGGGTATTGGCCTTTCTGCTACATATTCATGCGTAAGACTGCTTAGAATTTGTTTTTCCTCTGAAATATTAGCCCGCAAAGGGCGAGTACACACACCGAGATCTCCCAGGCACAAATGAGCAATCAGTTTTAGAGCAACACACCTGGCAAGTCTCGACACTTCTCCCCACTCAGCGCTTCTCTGAAAGGCCACCGGCCCACCAGGAGAATTGGCTCCTCCGTAATTGAGATCCGGGGCAGATTATTCTAATTTGATTGTCTAATGGCCATCTGAATGAGATTCCTACCATAGTTAAGAGGACTAGTTTTCCAGACTCTGCAGTGGAGTTTCAGTCATTTGCTTTTCCCTTGTCTCTCTGTGTGTGGTATGTTTAGCATTGCAAATGGCACGCATACAGACAGGGACTATAACTCAGTCAAGTGTTGGCGCTACACAATACATTTGTTTTGTCATTGAGTACTGCAGCTGTTGATAGTCCGCAGGCATCTTTTACTGCTCTATACATCACTTATTTAACTAGAGTAACATTATGTCATTTTTAAATTCACAGCAAATTGTAGGCCTATTACATATAAAACAAATAAACAACGCATTGTTTTATTTATTCGGCTAAAACATCTAGCTAACACAGAGTACCGGCAACCAACAACACAGCTGATGTTTCACAGGAAATCGAGGGTAAATGTGATTGATGTATAATTTGCCAAGTGGCAATTTTTGAGCTGTCAAAACGATAATTCCCATTCTTCATTGCTTTATCAATGTTGATGGGACCATTTCCGAACCAATTCTCCGGACGGGAGAAACACAGTGCTGACCTTATGCAACATTACAAAACTGCGCCTTCCATCTCGGCCCGGCCCTCTGTCCCCTCTCTGAGCTAATATGAAGCTATCGATTAGGCAATGGCATATATGCCGAGGCGACGGAATGGCACACCACTTAGAGCTCACCGCGCAAATGTACGCTAAATCACAAAAATGAGGTGGGGGGGGGGGGGGGGGGGGGGTTTTTGGGGCTACTAGCATGACGCTGGCCTCGGCGCGGGCAAGCACTTGCACATTCGCTCAGTGTTTAATCAATGTATTAAACTGTCTATCTATTCAGGTATTGATGTTGCCCGTGACAGTTGCTTATCCACACAGAGCAGGGGGACACCAGAGGGTTTTCAATCATCCGCCTGTAGAATAGAGAGCAGAGAGGGATAGGTTGCAGGTTAGACAGATGGAGCCCTTGCACAGGACTCACCCTGCATGCTCAATTATAACACCGCCACAATACAAGTCGGAGCGGAAAGGGGGGAGAAATAGTGTCCGGGTGGGGGTGATGGGTGGGGAGGGGGGTGGTCAATAATGGCGGACATGCCGCGTATGCCGAGAAAAGGCTTTGCCACAGTGCGAGAGCATGACCGGGGACTTTTCCTCTTTAATGGCAGCAAATCAATACGGATCCAGTCCTATTGATCTGTTCCCCGGGACTAGTGGCAATCGCTAACAACAGTATAATGGCAATCACCATGTAGGTCTATCGCCTTATCATCGTTTCCCAGGTAGCGAGGAGGTGGGCAGAACTTATAGTGTGAATGTAAACATGCCTTTATGTCTCTTCCCCTATAGGTGTTGCTTTATCCTGCTCTGTACTGTATCTACAGATTTCACAAGCGCTTGCTCTGCAGTATTGTGGAACGGGGACAATCAGCCCAGTCCTTTATGAATGCCATGTTTAGCCATGCTATATTGAACGTGCTGCAGTAATGATCAGGCTGTGGTCAGAGAGGACATTCATGTCAGATTCATCCCCTCATAGCCTCTAGGTGTCACTTAACCATGTACCTTATGTCAGGCCGGAACAATAACCACTTCCTTCAGCTATATTGATTAACTATAGATGATTAAATGAGGATCAATGTGCTCTACAGTGGGGTGTAAAGAGTCAGCAATAGTAAGATAAAATGCACTTTCTATCAATTTCAGCAAATATCTTCTCGGTGTCTGCTTTCTGCGCCCTCTGACAAAAGTAATCTGGTGTTTCTACACAGCCCTGGCTGTGTTTATGGGAACATAAACACATTGGCCCAGACCACACCACACACCACATAACACAATCTCAGCCTTGGTAATGCTTGTCCAAGTTGAGGGGCAGAGCTTCTGAGAAAGCATCTGATGGCATTGAATGGAATTTTTGTTTTGATCGAGTTCAAATATTAACAATTTTTCACAACCAACTGAAAGTAATTATTTTTGTTATATGTAAAGTAGTTATTTTATGAGATTACATTAGATATATAACATAAAATGGCAGGAAAATAAGGTATAAAAGCGTAAAATCTGATATTGACTTTTAGATCATATTAAACTGCCTCGATTTGTGTTGTCAAGTGAATAAAGATTTGTGTTAGATTTTGATGAATGATGAAACCAATATTAAGAAAGACTGTAGCAAGAATATCTCCTAGAAAATATGTGGAGGGAAAGGAAGAGAGAGAAATTATTAAAAAATTTAATAGAAAAACCGACGAGAATAATATGGGAAAAAAAGGGAGGCGCGGGGTCCTATAAGCCCCACTGTTATTGTCCACATATATATCATTAGAAGATGTGACTAGTGCAACATGTCATAGCCTTGTGAAAACCATCAACAGAAGATGGCTGTGTCCAACTGAGAGATGTTGCGCAGAATAGCATTCAATTGAGCAGTTTAGCTGAGGCCAACAGGAGGAAGGGCCTCCGGAGCCTGTTAGCATACGTGGTTGAAAATCATTGCCACATGCATGTTGTTGTGATTGGTTGACAGCGGCTCAATCAGCTGTTAATCATTTTGATTGACATCTATTGTCACCACCTCTCTGTGGCAAACGACTTTTAATGGAGCGTTTCTTGTGATCTGAAACAAAACTGCGGAGCTTGCAGGATGGCCTCACCAGCATAAACACTTCATGCATGTGACATGAAGACAGGCTTAAATGTATAGACCGCTAACAGGCGTGCTCTATGAGGAGAGCCATGGGCTCATTCTAACAGGACACAGGATCACTTAGTGTTTGATGACTAATACGGCTTCTTAATCCCTTTGACGCGGCAAACCTGTGACAGATCTACGAGATGATGGAAGCAACCGGTAATATAATAAAGGTGCCCTTCTACTCACTCACCATCTCTCATATTAATATTTTCATCTTGTAATAACTAAGAAGACATTTCATTAGTCATTAATCAGAATCCGGAGCTGCCGCTTTCGGTACACATGGAAATATGATACTGTGATTTCACAGGAAGAAAACCGACGTATAATGACCCACAGCTGGCAGGGTAATAAAGCACAGCTATGCTTGTTATCTGTCAAGGAGCCTTACCTACACATGCCAACGCAACAGACAGTTGATGGACTAGGCTCATTTCAGGACCGTAGGACTCGAGAACAGTGGGATGTTTGTTAGGTGCCTATACGTGACAATCGATACGTAAAACAACAGAGGGGAAGGGTGTGTGTGTGGTGGGGGGGGGTGTAGAAGGGCGAATGTGTGGAATCAGCAGCTATACAGCAGCAAAAGGAATAACCGAATTGATCGGCAGAGGGTTTGCTCAAGCATTCAGGAGATTTTAAACAGTGCACAATCACTTGTCAAATCCATACCAGCTGTGGAGCTCCAGTATGGAGCTTGGATGCTTATTAATGCGAGTGACAAGTAGATAGGGTAGGTCAGCATAAAACAACACCACCTTAAATACATGCTATATGATTTATGTATGGTCATCTGTATATGTAGCAGTGTCTATGTGGGATCTCATGCGCGTGTGTGCGTGCTCTGGTGTGTGCGTTTGTATGTGTGTTTAAATCAATTGTCATCCCCTGATACAAGATGGCCTCATAAATCATTGTTTGTTGATCGCTTGTCAGTAGGCATGGGCCTTATGGCGTTTCCCTAATTATTCTAGCTCACAGCCCCAAAGGATAAATAAGGACAGGAATGCCAAAGCAAATCAAGGCAGTGGACTTGGAAATATGGCCGTAAAGGTGGTCTAGCTTGTGGAAGCGGTGGGGCTTGTGGGGGCAGGGAAGCAAGAGTTTGTAGGGAGAGGATAGCGTTGGGGTCTTGAGAGCAGTGAAATGAGCAAATCTTGTGTTTGAGGTATCAGACGGGCAATTCCAATACACCAGGAGACCCATATTTTGTGACAGGGACAAGCCGCCTGACTGATTGTAATTGGACAAAAGCTACGAAATCTGTTATTGTGGGCACTCAGTCACTTTTGAGGTCTTGTATCTTTTGTAAAAACACACTTTGAACAGGTCTTGTGCCTCTGTACTTTCAATTGTTGAATGGTGTTACTTTTATAAACAAGTTAGCGATTACATGCTAACAAACATAATTCTTCAATGGCAAGAATGTACTTATTGTCTTACACAGCAAAATAAAGTGCATAAATAAAAGAAAAAAAAAGACATTTCATTGTTTTTTTTGAGTGATGTTCAACTGTGCAATGAGGAATTCTGTCAAATGGTAGGGTCTAAGTGCTGGGGGTATAGTATTGGCTTTCAGTGTCATTAACTTTTCAGCAGTAAGCAGGTTTCTGTCGCCACTGACCAAATTGCTTTAAATGCACAGCAATTACACGCTTGAGACTGGCGCTTAAAGGATGAGGAAAGTATATTTTTTGTAGTAAACCCTTAATGGGATTATTACTGAATTTATATAAAGAGGGAACTAGTTGCTCACTGTAATGCAGGACATGGGGTTATATTTTACAGTGTGCTGTACCTAAAAAGCTGGCTCTTGTGTTAATTACTGGATTACACTTTCTAATTAAAACTATCTGTAAAGGCGATTATTTCATAGAATCACATCTCCTTTTCAGCAGCTAACACACGTGTAATAGGACAGTGGCTGCTTGTTAAAAAGTGCTACTGCAGCTATTAGAACGCATGGCTTTAATTTAGATCATGCAGGCGTATCAGGGAAGTCATGCAGACTGTTCCCTTTTACATATTTGCAATGTGTGGGGTTGGAAATGAATGAAGGGTACAATTTTGATCACAATAGTGTCCCTCATCTCACTGCTTGCTAAAGTAGCGTAGGACCCTCCTGTAACTGTTCATAGACCTACAGATGGGAGACATGAAGGGACACATCTCATTACTGTTATGGACAGTCCTTATGTAAGCATAGCTCACACTGCTTCACATTTACCCAGTAGCAGGCACTTAACTTTGTTCCCTGTTTGACCCTATAAGTTAAATTATTTTGCTCAAGGGCACTAAAATGATGAATGTTGAGCGGGAGCTATTATTTATTATTCTACTGCAGGTTAGATAAAGTGAAAAAGATAAACAGAATGGGTGTTGGACATGTTTTCTAAAATGCATGTTTTGAATAATGAGTAGGCGTGGTGAATATTTGAGCTTAATTCACATTTAGCTTCAGGTTTGCCAGACCAAGTAAACGTCCTTTCTGCAGGGAAGGGGGTGAGGGGGTTGGGTCTGAGGGTGGAGGGACAGAATGGTGGATGGGGGGGTCTAGGATTATTGATGCCTTATTTCATCATTTCTAATAAAGAGCGTTTGAGGGAGGGAATATAGGCCATTCAAAGCAGAGTGACAGAAACACTGCAGGAGTGGGCAGTGTCTGTCTGTCTGTCTGTCTGTCTGGCTGTCTGTCTGGCTGTCTGGCTGTGTGTGCCTTGACGACCACGTCTGTCATCAGTCCATGGGTGCTGCTGGTCACCCAGCGACAGCACTGCACTGCCAGTGACGGAGGTGCTCAGCCAAACGATTCACTGCAAGCAGCCGGGAGGGAGAGAGGGAGGCGGGGGGAGAGAAAGAGTGAGAGGTATATGGACAGAGAGAGAGTGAGAGATTTTGAGTGTTTGAGTGTTAACTGCACTTTAATTAAGCATATTCCATATTATTGTTCACTCAGAGAGAGCAAGAGAGGGAGAGAGAGAGAGAGAGAGAGAGGTGATGAGAGTGAGATGGGGACAGAGAGAGGAAGAGATAGGGAGGGAGAGAGAGAGAGGGGGGTAGAGAGAGGGAGAGAGAGAGGAGAAGAGGGGCACAGAGAGAGGGAGAAAGAATAAGGAAGAGGAAGGGAGAGGGTGAGAGAGAGAGAGGGAGGGGGGTGGTAGTAGAGCAGGGATGTGGGGGTAATATCCACACCACTCAGACAATGAGGTCTAGCTCCCCAAACAATGTACATCCATCCACTAACCCACCTGCAGTGTTGTGTTGTGCTCTTGGGCCTGTTCTGCATTCCCCTCTTCTTGGCGGACGTGTTTCTCGCATGCTGGGTTTGACCAGGCCGCCTGCTGGCACTGTGTTCTAGGCTTCCAAGGCGATGCTGCGATGGGAACTCTGGGGAGTCAATAAAATCATCTTGCAAATCCTGTTAAGGCTAAAAGAGCTTCTGACGCTGTGCGCTGAACTCCCAGCACAGCAGTCTGCCCCCCCGATTCATTTTCAGGAGATCTCCCGGATTGTTCTATAGGTCATGAATATAACATTTTTCCATAACGGATATATATTCACTGTTGCGCATATGAATTGTTCATCCACACCTAAATGAATTATTCAGCGTCCCGATTCCCCTTTCTTTTACATATTTTTGCTTCCAAATTGCGTGTGGTGTGTGGTGTTTAGACCCTGTGGTGGTAGAGTATTGGAGAGGGAGAGAGGTTGTCTATAGTGTCACTCTGGTCTTGGTACATTAACATTTTCTGCCTGCTCCCTTCAGAATAACATCTGGAGTTATCTCCGCATCAATAGTTGCACAAAGGCCATTAACATCTACGTGCAGTTATTAATGGTCTTTTTGGCAGGAGCTGTCATTTCGTACATGCAATCCTGAGTGGGCATTGCGATGTATGGGTGTCTCCTTTGCTAATAAGTTAGGTCAAGCATCTGACTCAAAATTGGTTGGTGTCCCTGGGATTGTTTAAACACGAATAGCTTTACCAGGCGGACAGACAGATTATGATGTTATTGGATGTAGTTAATGTAATGTCCTGTGCTGTGCTGAGCAGCAGATTAAAAATGTTGCCATCATTCTTCATTGAAGTTCTTGTTGCCCTAAAAAGGCTATGAATTAGAATATATTCTATAGATTTTTTTTTTCTTATTTTGAATGCAGATCTCTCATTTAATTCCTATACTTCAAGTTATATTAATATTAACCCTAAATGTTTCAGAGAAATTCTGCAGATCAGTTGCTTTGAAAGCACAGCTTTGAAGTCAAACAGAGCTCTTTTAAACCAGACTAAATCTTAAAAAGTTTGAAGACTATTTTCCACCTTCAGCTTTAACCCGTGTGGGTACATGTTATTTGTCTTATACTTATTTGCAAATGTGCAAATGTCTCTAGATGTCTGCATGGGGGTCGGAGTGAAAAGCCTTGCAGACTAGCAATCATTAGAACCTTAGCCCTTTCTATAAGCAAGCCGTGCTTCCTGTAAAGAGCCTCGGGGGATCTAGTGTGCTAATTATTTACTGAGGCAGCAGAGATTGTCAAATGGGACCCCGTGCCGATTCTAACTGTGAGGGGGTGCCCTAATGGTGTAACCTGGGTAACATGCAAATAGATGGAGTGGGTACGGAGAGATAGATAGAGAGAGAGACAGAGAGAGAGAGGTGTAGCCCTGGGACCTACAATGGCAGAGCACATTGAGGGATTCTCGGCTGGTGAGCGCAGAGAGACGGGGGCCGCGGCAGTAACACGGTGTTAGGTTACAAACCCATATGAATAACCCTCTGCTGACTGTTCTCTGGCTTCGGGGGGTTGGGGGCGTTGCACGGGCACCTTTACGTCTCTGTTCAAATCAGGATGTGGATTACTCTTACTGGAGTTTGAGGGGATAGAGTCAAGGGACGATTGTTGTGTGTTAGTTTGAGACGTAAACGCTTTGGTGTAGCTTTATCCTAAATGGCAGAGCTGTAGTTACTGAGGACTTTCATGGTCAGTACTATAATTAGTGTCAGCTAAGTTTTATTGCTGGCCATCATCTCACCAGTCCTGAACACCAATGAGAAAACACACACACAATCTTCTACTCAAAAACAATGGAGGGGTAGTAGAGCTGTGGTCTTAAATCCATGCATCTGGGCAGAAAGCCAAACAGACTTTCCTCAGCAGATAAACACATGCGAGAGGAGAGCAGTGAGGTCTAATAATACCCTAATATCCCACTCCATTTGAATAGAGGGTAACATCATTATCTTTTCAACAAGCAAGTATAAACACATACTGACTAGTGAATTATCAGAAGCAATAAATCATGACAAAAATTTTGTGTAATTTAATAAAATAACACATCCTAATCTGGATTAAAAAACACCAAGCATACATTATGACCCAGACATTGGTCTGATATTGTGGATTTATGTCCTTTTAATGAAGATTAAACCCACACAGCTTAGTGGAAGTGCGAAGGGCTTTGGGGCAGCTGAAAGGCTTTAAGATAAATATCTAGCATAGAGTTGGAATTAATTCCAAACAAGGTAATGTAAACCCCAAACTGACCACATTCAGGGCAACCAACATGTGTAATTGCTCTGCAAACGGAGTTAGATTACTTTGTAAATTAGCTCTAATGACACTGATGCCATTTTTACCGCAGGGAACACAAGAGTGCTCCTTTTAGACAGTGTTTACAGAATGGCCCTACAAAGTTCCCCTGTGTTACAAACCAGCAGAGTTCCACATCACCAATGCTGCGCAGGATGGTTTATAACAGAATTTAAACTATATGGCTCAAAGTTGGGGTTACAAAGGAAAGCAGGCATGGAACTGACTTCCTGTCCTTTCGACAAATAATTCGCATGACGGATGCATGACCTCCAGGCCCTCCACACAGAAAAGTGACCTTCTCCCAATGAGATCCTATACCACCTGTCAGGACAGATCCCGGGAGGAGTGATTGAACTGTTTGTTTCTGTGTCCACGAGACAATAGCTCTGCCAGCTCAGACCTCTCACGACAACCCCGCTGTGGGCTGTCTCTCTCACCGTCGCAGCTCCCTGCGACTTCTTTAGAAACAGTTCCCCGCCCACGCTTAGCAACGGGGGGGAGGGGGGAGTGGAGAAAAGCACCACTGTGAGTTCTAAACAAGGGGGAGCTGCTGACCAGGTTTGAACCCAGAGGAAGATACACAGCAGTGACTGAAGATGTAATTCTTCTTCTGCCACAAGGTGGCTAGATCAGCAACTCACAGAACAGAACTGCAAATTATACAGCGGCAAGGATTCATTTGCTAATATCACTTCTTCTAATACGTGTAATGGGGTGTGCTTTAGAAAAAAGATATTCTATTATAAAGGTATTACATAAAGGTAAACAATGAATGACGTCACACTATGGTCTATTTTTTCAACACAGTCTATTTACATGCTTCTATATTAGTGCAGTTATGTTACAAGCTGCCCTGGCTTACTTTGTAGCCAGGCCACAGCAGGTTAAACTCAAACTTAACATTGGTCTGTACAAGCATAACTTCAACAGCCTCTATCTTTTCTTCACCCCCCGCCCCCCCCCCCTCTCTCTCTCTCTCTCTCTCTCTCTCTCTCTCCGTATCTCTCTCTATCTCTACCTTTCTCTCTTTAGCACATCTAATATGTCGCTGTATATCTATGTGTTTGTACTGTATGTGTGTGTGTGTGTGTGTGCTAAAATACCATGAGGGAATTGGGCCTCAGCCACCCTCCCTTCTCACCAATGTGACGGGATGGTAAATATCACTGCAGCAGATGGGGCCGATGCTCCCTCACTGCCTCCCCGCTCCTGGATGGAGAGGTTGGGGGTGTGTGTGGGGGAAAGGGGGAGGAATGGGGGGGGGGGGGGGGGTGATAGCCAACAAAAGCAGCCGGAGC
>JAODUK010000015.1:2098019-2122880 GCA_027564635.1 Typhlichthys eigenmanni | reverse complement strand
CCCCCCCCCCCCCCCCCCCCCCCCCCCCCCCCCCCCCCCCCCCCCCCCCCCCCACAGCCATCAACAGCAGCCGGAGCAGCCCCAGGCCAAGGCCCAAGCAGAGGACACACAGGAGCAGTGCTGTTGCTCACGCAGGCAGTTTTACAGCAGAGTTGACTGCAGGACACTGCTGAGGAGTACGATATTATTATGTATGTAGATGCATCCCTGAAACAAGCACACAGCGTCACACTCTCCATAAAATAATGGAACCCTTGAAATGGCCTGGGATATAATTAGCATAATTAGATTCTGATTAGATTAGATTAATTTGATTATCTATGTTGACGTGTCGTGCTGAAGGGAATGTGTTGATGGCGGTAACTTGTTTTTAAAATATAGTCAATAGCGTTCAAGATATAAGAATAATAATATAAAGAGGTTAATAATTGTGGAGAATATTTGTTAATAAAAGGTAGTCCTATATTGTGGAGAATTTCTGTCGACTTCACGGAGGTCCGACCGTGTTTATGCTTGGAGTCAGGCCATTACCTAGGAGGGGGGGTGCGAAAGAGCATTTCATTGGATGAGTATACGCCCCCTAGAGCAGAATGAGTCATAGGCATTCCTTTTAGCATTTTGAGGAAATATCAACACTGTAAAATAACAGTGAAACTATAAATATACTGTTGTGCTTATCGGTGCCCAGTAAAACAATATACAGGCCTACTGTAAAAGCACTGAATACATGACTTCTGATTTCTCATGGGCTGTGATGTTATGAATGCTTCAGGTCACATTCTTGGTCCCTTCTTCTGTCACATGAAGAGGGAAGGGTAATAAACTGTGTGTCCTGTCTGTGTAAAGCCTTGGAGGTGCCTATAGCAGCCCGTCAGGCTTGTGTAACAGCACATATGAATGGAGCAATGCCACACGCCACAGACGGAAGAGCTGGAGGAGGTCAGGGCTAAAGTCTCGAAAAATAATATCCCGCACAGTCATCAATTAACATACAGTAAACAGATGTTATCTTTAGTCAAACGGTGTTGTTTTTGTTGTTATGAGACCGTGAGCAAGGATAGCCTGCATCAGTATTCCCGCCGGCAATATTAGACACCCTCCCACTGGGTGAAGAGAGACACGTGTGAACCAGCCATGACACAACTTGGCTCCTAACTGCGCAGCAGCGTGGGCGCGGCGATGATGTAATGCTATGAGCTACAGCTAGCTGGCTGGCTGCGTGCGGTGCGTGGAGAGAGGAGGCAGAGAGAGGGAAACGATAGTAGTGAGAATCATCACGGGCCCTGTCGTTATACTGGCATCTGGCGTCAGTGGACTGTGACGGAGACCGCCAGCAGCCCGGGGGGCTTTTACCTTTCAGAGAGACCGAGTTGGCACATTTCATATTGTCCACTTTAAGCAACCTGCAAATCGGGATATCAAACCCCTTCCCCTCCCTCTTTACCCCACGGGCGCCCCACCTCACCCTGGTTCAGTGGCAGGGGCCTCTGCATAGATGTCACGTACAGCGTTTGGCCGTGACATCCCCGGCTATATGAATGATTTAAACGCTCGGGGGATTGGAAATGACTTTCTTTTGTCGCCACAATGCCTCCCTGAACTCCCCCACCCCCCTCCGCCCCTGCTGGATTCCTGGGAGGACGGTATCTCATTCGGTGTCTCCTGAGCATTCTGGATTTCCATTTATTTATTTAAGAAGGAAATAGAAGGAAATTTCAACGGGTCACTAATTTCATTTCAACATGTACCAATGGCATTAGCCCTGAGCAGATATTTCAGAGGAACACAAAATCAATGTTGAGATTCTATTGGGAATAGCCCTGGAACCCATTAGTAACTTTGACCAGTAGGTCAGGTAAAGTAATAGCTAGATAAATGTTTTATTACAGATTCGCAAACGGACTTAATAGGAGGGCTAGGATATGTGCAGCCACGCATGGCGAATATTCATCATTAGATTCTATTGCCGTAATGAACACAAATCTCTCAGTGGCCACGGCTTCTAGCTCCTTATGCGTGGTCCGTTATGGTGACTCTGATAAGCTGATAGCCCCAAAGGCTCAGTACTAGGAATGCAACAACATAAAATATGCTACAATGTTGTTGTTTTTTTTTTACATTTATAGTTTATGTTATTCCACATTTCACCACAACATATTGATGTTATATTATGTAGTATTCTATGTTCCTTGTTGTTTAATCAATTTCCATAGCCATTTTATAGTTTATGTAAGGATTTCATTAGAAGTCTGACCCATAATGTCTAGGTTCATGCAGTCATGGTATTTCACTTATTGTCTTAATGTACGTAAGGAAAACATCTGGATAATCTGCGGATGTATATTCAAATTTATTTTAAGCTTCCAGTTTGAGCTATATCACCTGTTCCCTACCACACACATTTACAATTGATGACATTAAAAACTAGTGACTACAAGATTATTTACTTTTGGAAATGAGCGGTATGGTTTTGTAATAGGCTTTTCTGTATTAACATACTTCACAAGACATTAGTCCTGTTTCTAACAGCTGCACGGATGAGCGCTAGTTTTGTGAATGGAAACCAGACAGAGGTGATCACTAGCCTGAAATATCGAGAGGCAGAGAGAGAGAGGGAGAGCGAGAGGTGTCTTGTTTCCAGCTCTGTCTGAAGAGGCCACACTATCCCACCAATCACATTGCTCAGCAGGGCAAGCGGGGAATTTGATTTGTTAAAGGCACAGAGTCTACTTCAAGAAGCATTATGGGGAAAGGAAGATAAAAAATGGATATGGACAAATAATTTAAAACAGTAACACATTTGCACAACAAAGCTTTCAAGTTTTGTTTTTTTGTTTTATTAAATGTGAATTCACATGTTAGTTTGAGCCCATCCATTTTCAGTATCAGCCTACATACAAAGTAGGCGTCATTCTGTCATCACATCCTTTTTAAACTCAACAAATAACAAATTTGTGTACATATATTCACAAACTGAAAAGGACAGTTGATGGTGGTAGGTACGTATTTATTAAAAGATGAGTCAAAGACAGATTCACACTTGGAATGTGAAGTAACTACTGCCTGGAACTTCCAACAAATGTCTTGGCATATATTTAGGTCATATTCCAAAACCTTGTATTAAAACAGACTTCATATGTAGGACCCACATAAAAATAAACAATATCTGCTTTTTTTAAGTGCAAGAAATAAAAATACAGGTTTATGGTTATGTTTTAATAAAAGAAGGCAGTCTTCTGTTTTAAAATAAAGTTTCATTTCATGAAACAGGACTATGGAATGTTCTTTTTTGCTTTTACCAGACCACTAAATCAGACTATGCCCTGTTGCAAAACATTATTATAATTTCATATGTTTGGAAGTGAGAATATAGACGTTTGGTGGCTATAATGCCCAATATTCAATCTTATCAGTTAATAACATTCAAATTGGGATATTCATATTTTTTTCAACATTAGTCATCACACCATGAGGCCATATTAATTTGTTTTGTATCAGTTCCAGCTGATTTGTTTATTTTCTGCCTAGACAGGCTTCAGCATCATAACAGGTAATGATGTCGACAGTGCACAAGTCTGTTTTTCCCATCACTTGCTACAAATGTTGATGGTCTGTATATTAGAGTATATATTGCACAAAAAATGAGAAGGGGGAAAACAGTATGTGCCATAAAAAATACCAAAATCCAGTTTCACACCTGCGATTGGGACCCATCCACATATCACGAGTATGATATACATAAACTCCTAACTTTACTATATTACAGTACATATACAATCTTGAAACTAGTTCCAGCTCTGAGGTATGTGTTCCCCATGATGCCATGTATCGTCTACAAATACTCAACAAATCTGCTCTACAACTGTACAAAACCTAGTTTAAACTCACAAGGCATTTTGATGCAAGTTTTAAAATTTAACTTAATCCTTAAAACCAGGACTCCCTTGCATGCTAAAAACAAATGATAAAGGGAAGAAGTGCCTGAAACTCACTGAAAGCACAGTAAGAACATTCCCTTTTAACTGTACAAAAATATGCCTGAAAATATCTTACTTTTCTTTTAAAAAGATGAGGTCTGTTATGTATCAAAATGTTTCCTCCACACCTGTATTCTGACGAGGTTTAGGCTGCTTAATTTTCAAACCAGGAGGTAAAAGGAATCAGTTACAAAAAAAACTAAAACAAAAACAAAAAAAAAAAAAAAAACATTTGCGGCATTTAGAAATTACATAAATCGTTGTAAAGTAACATCCTGAACATTGTCAGTTCACAGATTTGCTTTGAGTCAGTCCACAGTCCGTTTTCAGCTCCCTGCAGTTTTTAAGAGGATAAGATGCATAGAAGTTCACAGATTTTTCACTTTGTGGTCCGTTTAAACTGAACAGTAATTGTAGACCTACAGAAAAATCCATAAAACCCTGTCATGCTGCCAGAAAAACGTCTGCAGACTTTTTTTGCTACCAGCTTCATAAGCATCTCATTCCTCAAACCTCACATCGCCTCCTCCTCCCCTGACTAAACAAACCACAGGAGGCAGGGCTAGGAACAACTTCAACAGGACATATAATTTAATTTATCCTTCTCTGTTATTACTAGAGGATCTTTTCAATTTAGTAAGTGAACACCAAGTCAGAAAAGTTCGCCTCCAACCAGTCCCCCGCAATCATTTCACTGAGCTCTGGTGTGCAATAGTCTGGAAATTCAAAGTGAGAGCCCAGACTGCCCTCACTGAAAGAATCCAAGTCCTTATCCACAAGAGAGAGGGAGAGATTTCCTGAATTCTGATTGCCCAGCTCTGAACCTTGAGCGTTGGGGGCGAAATTCAAACTAAAGTCAAAAAGCAAATCGTCCGCGTCCTCGCTGGAGCTGGAAGATGTGGAAACTGACCTAGAAGATGCTGGTGAGACTGAAGCAGGGTACATTGTGCTCTGCTTCGTAATGTTTTTGAAATTATAAAAGAGTCTGTTGTTCGGCGGCGCATTCCGTACTTCTTCGTACATGCTCGCGCCCTCGGACTCGGCGGAGGAGCTCAAAGTTGGGCTCGCGGGAACCTTTGCTACATTGTACGGCCTCACGCGCTCCTCGCCCTCCTGTTTAATCCTCATCCGATACTCCTCCTCGTAGTCGTCGTCGTCGTCGTCGTCGGTGAGTTCTTGTTTGATCGCTTTAGTAACTTTTAAGTTGGGAAACACGCAGTCGTCTCCGTAGCCATGAGAAGATTTGGAGCCCGTCTTGGTCTTTATCTTTGAACATTTCTTGCTGGGCGTCTTTGCCATTTTACTGCATTTCTCTGGAGACGGCGCTGATGATTTTGAACTGTCGAGCTTTGGTTTTTTCTTGGGTCTGTACTTGTAGTCGGGGTAGTCTGCCATGTGTTTGAGCCGCAGCCTTTCGGCTTCTCTGATAAACGGAATCTTTTCGCTATCCTTCAGCATCTTCCACCTCTTTCCCAACCGTTTGGAAATCTCGGCGTTATGCATGTCCGGTGACTGCTCCATGATTTTTCTCCTTTCAATTTTCGACCAAACCATAAACGCATTCATAGGTCTCTTGATGTGCCCCGTCGCCGTCTTGCACCAGTCCGGGTTTATCGGCACGGGGCTGCAAGCCATAAATTCATTCTCCTCGGAGTCGGTAGCCTCCCTGGACATGCTGCCGTCCGTCTCGCTATTGTCTGTATGTTGCACCATGGTCCAGTTTCAAGTTGTCTTTTCTCCGGTCGCTGCAGTGTCTAACAGCTCACACTGCCAAGACGCTCAGCCTTTTTTCCACGCTCAGCCTTTTTTCCACGCTCAGCCTTTTTTCCACGCTCAGTCCACGGTGTACGTTATGCGTGTCTCAAGCTCTGCACTCTTTCAGTTACAAACTGCCTTCTTAACTGGTTATCAGCTTTTTCATGTCCATTACGTCATGTGGAGTCACCCAATCACGTCCTCTCCACTCCGCCCAGCAGACTCCTTGCAGACTCCTTTAACCCTTTATTACACCATACGAAGCTCTCATTGGAGGTGGGATTTGTGGAAGGCAACACACAGTGTCTGGACACACGCTGAGCGAGACAGCCAGGCATATTAAACACACACAGTTAGCACTCTGAGCTCCTGAGAAGAGCATCATGCATCCAATCGCACATATGGCAAAACTGGCATCTTATTCCTATTTTAGAAATGAGGGGGACATACATCTCAGAGTAGCGGTAATTCTCCGTCCAGACACGTGCTTATGCCGATGTGTCTTAATGGAAGGCAGACTGTATGTCTATGTAGTTGTTTTCTGTTTTCTGTTTCACCCCGTAAATTGGATACTGAAGGTGGCGCTTGGACACTGTCTGCAGGCAGGCGCGCAACGCGCAGTCTGAACTGTTGGTGTGCGCCTGCACAGATGGACAGATGTAGGCTACTGTACTGTATCTGGGGATGAGTGACATCATTACTAATTAAAAACATTTAACATATATCTTATCTTAAAAAACTTTTTCTTTGGAATACATTGGTTTTCTATTTTATGACCATATACACAAAACAAAACAAAAAAGGCTTAAGTCAATTGTTCATTATATTTCTTTATTAAGCAGTAATAATTTATATATATAAATAACCTCATCCTAAATGTAGCTTACCTGAGTAAACCTCCATTTAAAAATTACATTTTCTTCATCCAGAAGTGGGGCTTATTTACAGTAAGCCTCTAAACTTGCCATGGCTTTCTTGTCATTTAATAATGTGTGTGTGTGTGTGCGTGTGTGTGTGTGTGTGTGACATATATACAGTATAATACAACCCTCCTCTGAGTATGCTAGCAAGCAATAACACCCTTTTAGGCTGCAACATTTGGCCATGCCGCCCAGAACTGAGCCCAAAATGCCAGGCGGGGATGGCAGACTCCCTGCTGCGTGTGCCGTGTCAAGAGGCAGCATAGCAGCTAGCCGGCGTCTCCTGCCCTCCCCCTGCCTCTCCCCTTTCATTCTCTCCGTCCCTCCTCGGCTCTGGGAGGCTGGGGCGATAAGGCGGCCTGTTCTTCCTTCTCTTGGTCGTCCCCTAGAGGGCAATCACTTACCCTTTTGAAACCCTCCCCCCACCCAGCTAACACATTTCCCTCAGCCGGGGCTTATGATGTGTCTCCACTAATACAGACAGGAGTCAGAGGATAGGGCTAAGAGAGAGAGAGAAACCTATAGACTACAACAAAGTGTGTCTGAAGGAGAAAATAAGGCTGGATGGCAGAGGCAGTCTGTCTCTCTCTCTCTCTCTCTCTCTCTCTCTCAAACACACACATACACACACATACATACACACACACACACACACACACACGGATAGCAGTGAAATGCTTTATCATGACCACCCTGTGCTGATTAAGCCTTATCAGTTATATGCTGGTGCAGAAGTCTCAGGAGGTTGGAACGTGCACATGCATGTATCACTGCCGGTGTCGTTTTCTGATAGATTCATTTGGGCACTGTTTGGTCTGCTGATCGGCTCTGACATGGGCAAACCAGGTTATTTTCAATGCATTGATAGCGTGGTATAATATTTAGAATGGATTTATAAGCATATCAGCTGTGGACATCCGCATGGAATACTAAGCAGTCCGTTTTATTAGAAGGCAGTATACATAGAAGAATGCGGTGTTACTTTGATATGTTACATTCCCAACAGAAGTAAACCTATAATAATCTATAGGATTAAACAATAGTTAAACTATGCTCTCCTCTATTACAATAAGTAGGGGGAATAACATAAATTATAAAAATATACTGTATAATCTACAAACACATTAAGTTTTGATTAAAGATAAAAACAAGATAAAATGTTTATCACATTGGTGAAATATTATACTAATTATTATTATTAAATTTCTTGCTAATGTGGCTCGGGAAATGGAAGTTTGGGGTCCCTTGCTGGAGCTGCTGCCCCCGCGACCTGACTCCGGATAAGCGGGAGAAGATGTATGGATTATTTTTTGCCTCGTGCTTTTTATCTCTCGCTCCCCAAAATGTTCACACACCCCTACACATCTACTGCATTTCATGCATACAAGTTTATTTCTCTCCCCCCCGCCCAGGCAGCGGTGCTACTATCTCTCTCTGTGACGGTGAATCACAGGAGGGCTTAATGATGAGCTGGTAGGGCGTCCGTCCTGCTCATTACCATGCCTCATTATTGGCTGTGAATGAGGTGCTGGTGTCAGCCCATTCAAAGCGTATGAGTCATCTTAGGCAGGGTCCCAGTGCCATGCCTGCCTAACACAGATACACCAGGAATACAAACACCCCCCAGCCCCCAGCCCCCAATTCATTTACACTGTAGAAAATCATTGCATGAAGAAAGATACAAAATAAATTAAAAAATCCAGCAATTTTTCAGATATTCTGAGATGTCCAATACCCTCACGTCAGATGTTTTAATGCTTATTTGCTACTTTTTGTGTCAGGGGAGTGGACATTTTATTCCAGAGCAATGGAGTGTTGAATTAAGCGTTGGTTTTCATGTCAGAACATTGATAGAGGGTTTCAAGAGAAAACAATTCCGCTTGCATTGCTTATCTGGAACCCCCCCCCCCCAAGCAGCTGCTGCTCTCACAAAGGGCCTGTGAAGCGTTAGATCAATACTAACCCTGGCTAGAGGCTATCTGATGCTCAAAATGCAAGGATCCATCTCCTCTGCATAGCCCTGAGACAGGTGTGGACTACTGGAAGCCCACTATCTGATGGCTTCACAATGGATAGGGGGGTAGGGTGGCTGAACAGGGGAGCAGTGGGGAGAGGGGATTTATTTTGGTAGTGCATACAAGCGCAAATTAACTCTGTCTAACTTGACAAACACATTCTTTAATATATTGTGTACTTGGTGTCCATTGTTTAATGCAGTTGAGTGCGTTTATATTTTTCCAGCCCATACAGTGGAGTTGCTTCATTATAATCTGCGCTATGCATAGACGTCAGGTAAGCAGGAGCATTAGTAAGCCGCCCAGTGGTTACCCTACGCAGAGCTGAGGCTAGAGGTGAAACCTGAGACCTAGCTTGTGAATGCACCGATGTGTCTTTATGTTAGTAACCAGTTACTTTGGGCAATTTACTTGTCTCAAGTGGTGAGATGACACTAAAACAAGCCAGCTACCGGGCCTTCGTTTCATTGTATGTTGCTGTGGTCTCTATTCAGAGGGTTCACAGTTTTCTTCTCTATCCAGATAAGAAACATCTTTGACAATGAAGAGGATCTCACAGCAGTTTGGAGGCTGTTGTTTTACCACTTAAGTGCTGGGTGCCCTCAAGGCCATTTTCATGCCCCGCTGTTGCTTTTACATTCTCAACTCAATGCAAATGTATCTCCAGGGTGTCAGGTTCTTTGTTGGCCTCCTTGATGTGTCCCTGGTCTCTCAAGGTCTGATTCTTAGCGTATACTTAAGACTAGAGTGTCTTGTGGTGAATGTAAACAGGTGACAACGGAGTGGTGTGCTGGAATGTTTGTGAGAGAGGGTGGGTGGGGGGAATGCACAAACACAATTAGGAGCCAACCCTGCTTGTAAGCCAGCTTTAAGGCCCAAACACTTTCCACGTTCGCAGAACTTCTTAGTCCATGGTCGTGTACCTCAAAAGCTGTTTGTCTGTGCTGGCGTTTGCTGAAGCCCACTAAAGATGACTATATCCTCCTAAATTCACAAATATGATTCTCATCATATAAAACATTTATTTCCAGAGAAATTTACACCAATATTGTGCTTGTGAAACAGTTTGTGCACCTACAGTAGAATGCACATAGACATAGTTATAAAGATCACTAATTCTAAAACATTTTGGCATATGGTCTTTTGCATACAGAAATATGCATGTGCTAGGGGAAAATTAAGTACTGAAGTATTCTTGGAAGATACCATGCTCATCCATGTTGCACTAAACAGTGTGGTAGTACACTTGGGCTGGGAAGTACTTAAGTACAAATACTTAAGTACTCTACTTAAGTAGCTTTCCAGGTATCTGTACTTTGCTCAAGTATGTATTTTTCTGACAATTTTTTTAATTTGACATTTTTACAGAAAAATAAAATCTTCAAAACAATCTAGTTATTTTATTGTTGATGCGTTTGAAAACAATTGAGAGAAATTGTTGATTTATTTTGCATAATTGAGCACCTTCCCAATATCATCAAGACCAATTTCAAACCTAAAGAGATTGGACAAAAACAGAATCCCCTGGTAGGGCTATTGGTGCATATTACGTAAATTACATAATAAGATGAAACAGACCAGAAAGGCTCTTTCAGCTACTGTAATTAATTCAGATTTACCAGAATAGGCTATTATAAACGAGAGATGGAAAAATAAGTGGTGAATCTGGCGGCTATAGCCTACACCATCTACAGATATAGTAGCAATGCTAGTCTTCTGCATTTAGCCACAGGTTCTCATCTACATCGAATGTCATCTTGGGTCATACACTTAAAACATAATCTTTTGCATGTCTGATCCATGTCTAGAAATAGGATACAATGGGAAGCAGCTGTGGTTGATCTAATTGTTTTAAATAGTATAAAATATTTTAGATTTTTTTATATACAGTATCAGATATTATGCAATTGCAATCTTTTTGTATTTGGTGTTATGTAAGGGTTTGGCTTTATGTTATGGTTTGAAAGTACGTTTACCAGTTTTGAAAACAGTATGTAAGCATGCTAATTGGCATGTAGTAGGCTACATATGTGGTGGTTGTGTCTATGAGAAAAGAATCAATGACATTTTAAAGATGTAGGGCCTACATTGAATGCAGTTTGTGCCAAAGCAATGAAAAGTTTAGCACATATATACTGCTGTTGTGCTCACCATGTTAAGAGTTTTGGGTCTTAGCAATTGTAAAAAACATATAACAGGATTTAATAACATTATTTAGATTATATTTCTTTATATTATCAAAACAATAATTAATTAGATAAATTAATTAACTTTTGCCCAGAAAGAGTTGGTACAAATATCCTTCAAAAGTTTTACTTTTTACTTTTTAGTACATTTCAGAGCTTGTACTTTTTTACTTTTACTTGAGTACAGAAAGTGAATCAGTACTTTTACCAGAGTTTTTTATCTGTACTTCTACTTAAGTTATTACTTTGTGTACTTTTGAAACCTCTGCAGTTGGGCATACAAGGCCAAAGCTATCTATCAAAAACAAACCATATATGAAATCACTGCCTATCATTGTAATGGTAAACAACATATATTTCCTCATCTTTGTGAAACAAATCTGTCAATTACACCAACACATATTCACTGAAATCCCCCAGAAAGTAGCAAGCACTAGAGAATCCTTGCTAGCTGTGTAGAAGCATGCTAACTCCACTAAGGCTTTCATGTGAATGTGTGGGGGCGTAGGCCACACGCTAATTTGTAACTGAATACCGGCTGATTGAAGCCACGAACACAAGGCTTACAGGGATTTTGTTGTGCTGTGGAGAACTTTATGCACATTGTGTCTGCTACAGGTGAGGACTGCTGGAATTCTGTATGAAAACAAGTGGAGAGTTTCCTGTCTCAGTTCTCAGCTCTCTCTCTCTCTCTCTCTCTCTCTCTCTCTCTCTCTCTCTCTCTCTCTCTCACACACTCTCTCTCTCTCCCTGTCTCTCTCATAGAAGCTGTGGTTTACTAACTAGGGGGACTCCAGAGAGGCCTGGAGGAGATGACATCATCAAAGAGCCACTCTGCCACTCGTGTGTGTGTGCGCTCTCTCCACACTAACCACACGGTCTTGTCACCACGTTGCCATTGCCTGTTTAGATCCTTTAATCATAAAGCATTACAGGAAAAAAATATATAGCGTTTACCATAGGAGTGGAGAAGCACCTCGTTCTGTATTGCAGCTAAGCTGTCTCTTGTGCTAATAAACTTGTGTGGAGGAACATCCCTCTGGGCGCTCGCAGCCACTGTAATAAGAGTATGTTTAGTCTGGAGACTGTGTTGGACTAATGCTGATGGATTGTGTAGCTGCAGGTCAGGTCTTGCTCTCGCACACACCAGAGGCAACCAAACAGCATGGGAAAGTTTAATTTCCGAGACTCATATCTAGAGCATTATACTGTATGCATTTGTTTATACTTCTTATTGCCACAATTTTACCAAAGATATTAACACTACACACCATTCATAAAAAACAAACAAAAAAACAATATACAGTATATAAAAAATAGAATTTGATTGTGTTTCCAAATAACTAGTCCTAGAAGTTTAGTGCTGAGAAGGTAGAACGCTTCATCAATAATAGCTATTGCAAGTAAGCAAGAACAGTGGAACACCAACGGCCGATTTCCAGGTTTTCACTCAATCAGTGAATTTCTCAGAAGGTGGGGACTGTTCCCACTAAAACCCTGTCCCTCTGCTTCCCGGTTGGCCAGTCCGGACTTGCCCCCCTCCCAAGATAAGATAGTGTCGGCTACGGGCCAGCCAGGGCCTCCACTGTGCTTAGTCACTCTCCAGTGCATCCTGTGCTCTGAAGTTTTACTGGTTTATGATCTTTGCACCACCAGCCATAGTGACAGTTCAAAGCAGCTTGACAAATCAAGAATCCATGGCCTTTGGGGTGCATCACAGGCAGCATTGTGATAGGTCCTGAAGCCCTTGTAATTAGTAAAAGGCCTTATAATTAACTGTTGCAGTTTGATAAAATGGTGTCTATTGATTTAGCTTCATTTGAGATTATAAGGTAGGATTGCAGGTCAGGTTGTCACAGTGAATCCTGTCCTCCACATTTGGGTTTACAATTATTTTATTATTGCGAGTTATCAAGTACAAAGACTACTTTAATGTGTAGGACCAAAAGGCTTTTATCCATGTCTACTTGTATATTATACTACTATCTTTATACTAGACCAACACCATATTTGCACTGCTTGAGCTCTTGTTTTGCTACTGCAAATCCCAAACTTAGTTGCTCAGAGAATTTATTAATATAATTTAAAAAAATGTCGTAAGAAATACACATAAGGCATAATACATTATCTTTAGAAGCCCAATAAAATGACAAGATACTTTAGCTGGTCAATCATCGAATATTTTTTTTCCACGGATGTAATAGCTGTAAGCTATTAGATGTGATTATATTATACTGAACTTTATTAGACCCCTTGGGGAAATTAGGTTGTTGCAGAGGCAACAAATTAGTGTATGGGCAAGTATAAAACAACCATAAAAAGATAATCCAACTAGCTATCTTATAAAATAGATTGCAGCCATTAGGGTATACAACTAAAGTAATGAAGGGACTATGAACTAACGTAAAAACAATGTCAACAACAGCATATGTTTAGAGCTTGAACAGGATTGAACTAAAAAAAACATTGTATCAATAATCTTCATTCTTCTGCTTCTAACCTTGAAAACAAAAAGAGAGAAGGAGAGGGGCTGGATACGAACCCATGGAGACAAACACCTGGAGCAAAGCAAATCTGTTCACTCTTGTTTGAACAGTGACCAGATAAGATAGCCCAAAGTTATCAGCAAAGATGGATTCCCTGGGGTGTCTCCAAGACGGGCTGCATCAATGTAGTAGGAGAGCAGAATCAATTGCTCAAACAGCATACAATGATATAACCTACAAAACACAACAAAAACATATGTGTTAATACACAGACAGCAGCTTTATTACATTTTTAAAAATCCAGTTTTCCAAAGCATGTTTTCAAAAGAAAACAAAGAAAAGCAACACTCCCTCCACAGCGATAAAACCTTCAAAGTAAACACTGTTTGACATTGTAAACATAATCATAACCACGAGGGCTTGAATGAAAAACATACAATTTGCCTAACTGTGGGCCAGAAGTCTTTTTTCTATTTTTTTCCATCTAGCACAGCAATGATAGATCAACGTGTGTCCTGTTCGCCATACACATTGTTCAATTCTAGCACAGAAACCAACAGCAATCATTATGGATTGTATAATGTCTTATAGATATGTTTCCCACTCCTGTAAATGTCAACAAGTTTCTGTACAAAAGGTTGTTTCAATAACAACCCCCACATGCCAGCACACATTAACTTTGCCTGAGAGATTTTTACGTACAGGCAAACGCAATGGTTCAACGGAAAAGGAGAAAACTTCAATAGTCTAGCTACTTCTTTTCTACTTGGCATTACATATGCACATATAGACTGGCATTTTCCTCAACACTCCATCCATATCAGAGTCTCAATGTGTCCTCTCCATATAGCAACTCGCTGCCCTTTCCTTCATGTCTCTTAAGGATTTCTTAGACAGGCTTCAAGAGAGATTTTCATAAACGTCCTCTTTTGCAAATCCTCAGCCTCCCCTGTATGCTCTGAGAGTTATCTCTATCTTAGCAGCAAAGGTCATTGGAGGAGACTTGCGGATATGGAAAGGCTAAGCTGTGTGTATAGTATGGTGTTTAACAACTATCTAGAAATCAATAATAGACAGTTTGGTCATAAATGTGACAGATCAGAGAAATCATTTAGGTGTGCCATCAATTCTTCCTTAAGCAGATACAGTTAGGAGTTACCTATAAACCGTTTACACAGTTTACGTGAATGGGAAGTTCTTGAGTTTAATTAATTGAATATATTAATGCAACACTCCATAGGCTATTAGTTACAATACATGTTTTTAATTGCAAATGTATTTAAACAAATGCCTAATTGATTTTCTATTGAGGTGTAAGAAAAATAAATCCTCAAAATAACATTTATATATATTCCTCCAACGTCACTGTTTACAAAAGTTACCGGACAAACAGCTGTTTGAGAAGAATGCAATGTTTTATTCAGCCAGGGAGAAAATGTGTGTTTTGCTGTAATAGCTTTCTATGGGGTTTTGTCCTACCTAGTTACAGTAACTAGGTAGGACAAGTGAAAGGGGTGGGGCTTGGGAAAGGTCAATTCAGCTTAACATTGGCAGGGTCTCTGATATAATTTCAAATTCACAGCACTCTTCACAAATGAAGGCACATGATAGGTTTATGTGAAATAGACACTTGCCAATTAGGAAACAGAGACTCTGTCTCACAACACTTTTGATCATTTCATACCCAAGCAAACGGAAATGTGTTTTTCTTACAAATGTGTTAAGTGCAACCGCTGCAACATTTAATAGTGTAATGACCTGAGAGGCACAGCGACGGCGCTTGGGGCTTTCCTGGTGAATAGTGGAAATAAACATCTGTATTCATTAAATACTCACATTCCTTGTTTATGCCTATCCATGGGTTCACTGTGAAGTCTGTGACATTTCTGTAAAAAACCCAAAGTGGATTTTTATACCCATAAAAATGTTATGTAACCATTACGGTGACAACAGTTCGTTGGTCCTATACCATGATTATAATGTCATTTGTAGCACAACATGTATGCATTTTAATAGGCTAAAGGTTTAATAGGGCTATATCTATTGCAACACTTAGAATATATTGCTTTTCAGATGAACCTGCAGATAAGGCAACACAATTAGGGCCTTTTCTAATTGGGCAGATCCATTACGGTGCACTTATCATGATAACATAATAAATTGCTTACTGGAAGAACGTAATGATTTCTCACTGAATGTACAAGCCGCTCCCCGTCTGATGTTTGAAGTCTGAAAAACACCTTTATGTGTTTTCTCTCTCTCTCTCTCTCTCTCTCTCTATATATATATATATATATATATACTGTATATATATATATATATACCTGTGTGTATATATATAGATATAAACTTTTTTTGTATAGCACCTTTCATACATAATGTGCAATTCAACATGCTTTACAGTTAAAAACATTTGAAAAACAAAGGCTGAAATTAAATTAAATTAAACAAAAATTAATAAGAAACAATGGAAAACTAGGTAAAAGCCATGAAAATAATAAAAAACATGATTGTACATTATATATATATATATACCATGTATACAGTATATGTAAAGATGCTGTTCACATTACATTGGCCTGTTTAAGGCAGATAACTGTTGCTCGTATATAATGGCTGGTGATATATGTAACTGCCGAAGCCCCACCAACGAAGGTGCACATAATAAGCTCCAAACTAACTGTCTAGGTATACCATGACCCCTGCAATCTCTGTCTGTCCATCATTGGGCTAATCTCAGCATTGAGGATAAATACTGTGAGGCCTTAAAGCACTTAAAGGGACCAGTACCTTAATCATGTCTAATCCCTGGTAGCAAGACATATCTTGGGGGGACACAGGACGGACACGTCACCCCAATTAGCGGTAGCCATAGCTTTAAAACCCTGTCATTAGGTGCACGTAACCCCACTGTCACTCACCAGAAAATATAGGAGGGCCGCTAGTGCTACTTAGTGCACTATTAGGTTATTAGCTGTGTGCACAATAAGCTCATGGATGTGAAGACACGTTAATGCACTTCCTATATCTTCAGTAAAGCAAATCAGTTATTTGCTAAATTGCTGGTGGGTGTACATGTTAATAATAGGTTAATTTATGTAGCCTCCATCCATTGAAATAAACAGGGCAAGTTGGCCAAACCTTAGCATGGCTGTAATAATGTCATGTACGCTATCTTTCCAAGCCCTTCCTATGAATATGATACACTCTAAAGGGCCTTGCATTGTAGATGCCTTTCTTTTCACATGCATGTGCATGCATTCTGAATGTCCATATAACACGTCAGTATGCAGATAAGGTTCCTGTTGGTTTAGTGCGAGATGGTCTTGGCTGACAGACAGGGGCGCATTAACTGTTATCTTGGCTGAGGCGCTACCATTAAGCCTGCAACAATGAGAGAAGGGTCATGGATGAAGTTGAATGACAGCTCAGGGAGAATACAATTTCTGAGGTAACATTGAAAAAGGGCCTCACACTCACAATAAAGTGTGGAATAATATATATTGTGTACAGTATACACATAGTATAGTATTACGTACATACGTTTGATATGTATATACAGTTTATTTGACTCCCACCTAGTTTCATTCTTTACTTCTATCTAATGTCTAGAAAGAAGTGGTCAGCTAGCAGTATTCACACTGCCAACGTAATCAACTTGCAAACCGCTCAATCGCTGATGAGCTGTCGCCAAGCCCTCTCTAGTGTTCAAACCGGCAGCTCGGGGTGTGCTTGTCTTACGCCAGCAACTACAACTGCCATGAGGTCTAGTAAAATAAGTCAAATCAATCTCGCAAATAGTGTGCATTCCTTCAAAAACAATTAACATTTTGGAGGGAAATGTTTGTATAAATAATATTATTACACTATGGACCGCAAACATACACTAGTTAACAGCGAGGGATTTTAAGATACCTATCGCATAGAAGATGCAGAGAACATCTGTCCTGCCATTGGTAGTTGCCGAACCAATGGTTCGCTGGAAATGAGCATAAAGTTCAAAAGTTCTCACTTAGCACCGGCCGTGGGACCTGCTAACCAGAAGGAGTTGTCACGTAGAATGTTACGCATTGTGTTTGCGTAAAAAACTATGTAGCGTAGGGAACAAATGCATCCAGTTTGTAACCACCGTAAGGCCCGGTTCATAGGCTACGTGGACGCGTTTATTTTTTAGCACATAGAGAACGCGCGCCAGTTGATGCTCTGAGCCATTTCAGATTAAACGGCAGGCGCGCTTGTGTTGCGTTATAAAAAGGAGGACAACACATTTTTCTACGCAAGTACTCATCAAACCCTCCTTGCGTAGCTCGATGCGTTCACGTCTGCGTAGATTGTGTAGACTGTGAACCAGCCCTAAGGAAGGACAATGACCACACAGCACTGAGATTGATGGTGAGGACACATAGGCCATCTGAATCTCGGGTAAATCAAAGCCATTCACCGTTAATGAAAGTAAGAGAGGCCGCCCTGTAAATCATCTTCCGGTCTAATATATTAGTGATAATGAATTCACGCTGCCACATTTAACCTTAGTTTTGCAATTCATTATATTTGAGATTAACAAGGGAAGGAACTTAAGTGAACTGTCTGTACGGAATTACGGCTGGGCCTTCATTGTCAATCAAGGATTGTGTTTCCTTGTCTTTCATTAGGGATTGAAGAATTAAATAAGGCTTTATTTTTATGGTGTGCCCGTCTCCCATCCAAAGCTCTCCATGCTCTCCCAAGATGGAGTTAACTCTTCATTACCCAAATTAAAGGCATCCATCTCTGCTGGCTTTTGACACACCGTCGTGACCTCTACCTGTCAAAACTTTCATGTAAGCGCGTGAGTGATGGATGATACCCCCCGAACCCCATTGTCAAAATTATCCAGTGACTGTCCAACCCTCCCAGATCCATACAATACATCTCCCCAGGCTGTGTGCCATCAGCCACGAGTTAACAATGAGGCTGAGGCCCTAATTTACTCTCATAGAAATTAGAAAACTACCTATTAATGATATGCCTTGGAGTGTTATATGAGAGATCACCGGGATCATCCCCTGAAGCTTTTGACGCCGCTTTGTGAGCACCCCCTCATCATTTATATTCTTCCCATGTGTTGTTTCAGGGGTTCTTTAGCCTATCTTGGACCGGGGGGAATATGATGGAGGAATAGGTAACAGGTAAAAGAAAGAATGAAATCAATGTTCCACATCTGAAGGTCACAGCTGTCGTTAAGCGAGATCATAACAGAAGGACAAGTGAAATGCGCTGCAGTCGCACGTTTGGATCTGTGGAAATCACGTTCTCCTTTTTTCAAGTGGCTCAGAAGAAGGCGCCAGCATTTCAGTCTTATATGTGAATGTTTAATGAGGGCCTTGACCGCTAATCTTAGGCTAACAAGCTCTTTGTGAAAAGGCTTTAATATATGCAGGTTGTGCTCTGATCAATAGATGACATAAACTCTGCGTGTTTCTGCTCCAGCTCGGGTGTTGCATCAGCCCAGACTGTTTACACAGACTCTTTGTTGACAAAGGAAGTGCAGTGCTCTGAACTTCCTTTCGGTTTTTCTCTTTTTTTTCCTTCTCAATTTGCATCACCTTCAGACACATGTAAATATGGCACCAGTCATACATAATACATGTTATAAGTGGTCCCATGCTCGTCTGTCCTCTGACCCTTGCCTCCTTGCCAGACAGATGTAGAGAGGGCTCCAGACACACCTCACTTCCTGGGCAGAGAGTTATGGCTTCCTGGGAGAGGCGTAGACGTCCCCCGGAGCCCCGAGGAGCTCGACAGCTACCTACAGCGAGGGCACGGCTCTGACTTGTAGACCAGCTTCGGGCTTCTCCCCTCACTTTGAGATCCACCGCGCACCTGTCAAAGGGTCAAAAGGGTATGCGCTCGGCTCAGTAGACATGACTGTGTTCCTGTGTGCGTGTTTTTTGTGTGTGTATAAATGTGTATTCCAGGCGGTTGGTGTGGGACGAGAGGACGGGAGGATTTGTTTGTGGGTGAATGTGTGAAAAGGGGTTTATTGCAGGGACCTGTAAGCATTGTCAACAGCGCAACCATCCCAGACTGCAGTAGCACATCCAGGCCAAAGCATGCCCTATGGAGACGGAGAGATTAAATGATGTGCCGAACGAATGTGGTCGAGGATGTGACCATTGCCTGTTACAGCTAATTCAGGATTATGACTCAATCACGAGGCTTATGGCTCTTAGGTAATTATTTACAGTCAAAAGAAGTCGACAAGAGATTAATTATAAATCTGAGATGATTTCAATTTACTCCTATTTAAACTGGTCCATTCTCTCTCTCTCTCGCTCTCTCTCTCTCTCTCTCTTTCTCTCTCTCTCCCTGTGTCTTTAGCACCAAGAGGCGGCTGGGGTTGATGGGATTGTGCACAAGGTGACTGACAGCTCTAGTGGAGCAGGAATAATCAGTGTTCTATAGTTAACACTACAGCCCTTCCCCACACCCACCCCAAGCACAGATAGCGATCAATACAATGCTATCCTTGATTAAAAGGCTTAATTAGCTGTATTAAGGCACAATGCCGCTTAACCAGAGAAAGTAAACATGTATTTTCTTCTTTTTTTTCAGATGGAGATCGTATCTCGTGTCATGAGATAGCTGCTGCTGTGTCTGGCTGTCCAGCCAACATGAGGAATGTTGTTGTATACAGTATGTTGCCTCTCTGGGTGGAGCCTGATCATTGGAGCTTGAGTTAAAAAGATGATATCCCCATTGGTAGAAATGATGGCAACGTCACCTGGTTTCAAGCACACCATTTGAACTGTATATAGCTCAGATGACGTGACTGTTGACAAAATCTGGTTCCTGAATTCCTGTACTAATCGAAGTCAATTTGTAAGTGTGACTGATCCCAGTCCCAGGGTGTGCCAGCGCGTCGCTGTCGTGAAAAGGCGCTAATCCACGCCTGTGTGCTCACACACCTACCTGTCTGTCTGCACCAAGCCTTTTAGGGCAGCAACTGAGGGAGAAGGGCAACAGTGACCTGGAGGTGGTGTATGAGTCACTCCATAGTAACCTGCTATTATTTATAGCAGAATGTAGGAGGATGAAGGAACTTGCTTATCAGCCAACGGCCTTCTAGTAATAACATACATTGCATCTGTAGCTAGTAGCTAGTGTACAGATGCTTCCGTACAGCAATGACCTTCACATATCCTATACAGTAAAAACAATAAAATGAGTAACTCTATCTGTAGCTTTATTTTACAGCTTTAAGTAATAGAAACACACGTTGCTGTCGAAATCTGCTCTATTACTCACAACAAGAAAGCATTTAATGCCTCTTGTTGATATGCATTTGTTTAAGCAGTGAGCTTTTAACACTGGGTAATATAATTAGCATGCGGCTTTCGTCGCGATGATAAACCTGGCATTTACACTCATTTAAACATCCCCCTCATTCTGTGAAACTTCATTGTTCTGGGGGTTCCTCTCCGATGTGTTTAATCTCCGAGCCCTCCCCCGCTGTGTTTTATTTGGCTCACAGTGACCAGGAAAGTCTTACACCATCGGAGATACTCGGCTGGACATGGCGCTCAACCCCACCGAGCCAGTCACACATAAAATAAATGTTAGAAGGCAAACACAAGCGAGGTTATCTGTGTGCACAATAAACTCATGGATGTGAAGACACATGAATGCACTACCTATATACTCAGTAAAGCAAATAGGTTGTTTGCTAAATTGCTGGTTGGTGTACATGTTAATAATAGGTTAATAGCGAAGTTGGTTTTTAATGGTGCGTGCGTGTGTGTATGTGTGTATGTGCGTGTGTGTGTGTGTGCGTGCGTGTAGGTGCGTGTGTGTGTGTGCGTGTGTTTGTGTGTTAAAGAGAGAAACACAAGTGGCGTCACCAGAGACACTATTTAAAGAGACATGCCTCTTGTAGAATTTTGAATGGACCTCTATGGGAGAATTCTGAAACGGCAAATTTGGCAGTTGGAGACATATATCCCTCCCGTCCATCCAATAGAGCTAGTTGCTTGCTTTATATCTACCAAGCATCATGTTTTTTGCTTGCACATGTGCATGCAGTACAACCTGTAGAAAAAAATACTTTTTAAACCTTATTTTGGGGCAAAGTCATCAAATGTTTTAAGCCGTTTCTATCAGATTCGACTTGATTTTGTGATTTTTATATATATATATACTGTACATGCAGTTATGTCCCAGTAACCTTTGAAAGAGCAGTTATGGCTCTCTCCCACCATTCATTTCAATAGAGTCTTCCTAATAACTGCCCAGAGGTGTGTGAAAGATGGCTGCAAGTGGCGAGACTTGCCTATAAGGACTTTGGCGTCATGCTAACTCCATGCTAACACGCTCCTGTCAGCGATAGCCTGCGGTGGAATGAGAAGCAGGGGGTTGGTGAGGTGATCTGAAGCCGAGCAGAAGTAAAAGGTGGGCATTCTGATAGCTATGGGGTTATACGGATGATGAAGGAGGGCTTGGAGGAGGGCATGGCTGCCAGACTGTGCTACTGTGAGAGCTGTAAGTCACCCACAGCCCCTACCCCCCAGGCAGATGGCGGGGTGGGCAGTGTTCAGGGGTGAGGGCCCCCACAACTCCCCCCCCACCCTCAGTTGCACTTGTAAGCCATGTACCATATAGGAAACGTGTTGGCAGGAATCCATGTCCTTCAACTCCCTGCCTTGCGTATACCCCTAGCAGCTCCACCCGAGCCAGCTGCGTCTGCGTGAGCTCACCGGGGCTCTGACAGTTGGGATCAAAACAACATGTGAGCCATGGGCGGGACACCCGCCGCCATCAAAACAAGCAAACTGCCCTGACAAGACCCCCCTCCCCCCTACCACCACCACCAGGGCCGTAGGTGTGTTATGAATGTACAGTAGTGTGTGTGTGTATCTAAAGCCGACAGACATGACGGCGACAGGCCTATCAAGCAGAGTGATGGCTAATGCGTTAGTCACTTGCCGTGTCACACTGTGATGTTGCGTCACCACAATTAGCTCTTTGAGCAGAGGGAAGGGAACGTGAACCAACACGAGCGCCGTATCTAGATCAAGGGGAGGCACGCTCGTCCTAGCAAACCTTTTCTAAGCGCCCACACGGTAACCATGCATAGGAACATGCAGCAGTAGATGGAGAGTGTGATTCACAAGAAAGCAATTTTAGCAGCGATATATCATGGACAGAGATAGGTTCCTTTGCGTCCATATGGACTACAGACGGGAAAGGCATGCTTCCCTGTTTGACTATATTGAAACTGAAGAGGCTCAAAAGACAAGTATCACACAGGCATGCTTATTTTAACTGCACAGCTGTTTGAATGAAGACATCTGTTAATAGTTGGACAGAGAACTTATTTGGAAAAAAACTAGTGAATGAAAAGGATACAAATAAAGAGGAAAAAAGACACGTACCCTACTGCTCTCATGTTGTGTGGAGAATATTCAATGTATAAATGCCTCTGATCTCAAGTGGTCTTATTGTTTTGGGTGAAAATGATTAAATAAAGTTATTTGCATCTTTTGATGGCGTTGTATTATTATTTATTATTATTGCAACCCATGTTAGTGAATCAAAAATAAATGTTGTTAATAACAAACATTTCCTAAAGTTAAAGCATAATGGCCCAGTATTGAAATACAGTGTGTCTGAGTAAGTGATCGCTGTGTAACTGCACACAAAGGTCCACACACACACAGGCGTGCGCGCGCACACACACACGCACACACACACACGCGCAGAGAGTTCACCTATCAAGTTTGGATCACCCTCTCTTGGCGGTGAAGCGTTGTCAATGTTTTCTGGAGGTGAGTGCAACAGATAATCAGTTGTTTAGCTGTCTTCTCCCCTCAGCACATGGGTTGACAGCTCTAGCCCACATGAGAGCAATTGGAGGTCATGTATTGGAGGCCTATGGCAGTATGGCATACACAAAACACACACACACAAAGGTACCTTTAGCAGATGGAGACCTGAGTGACAAGCCCTGCTAGACAAAGGTTACATCATGTAAATAAATCTGACTCATTGCCAGATATTAATGCATAACACTCACCACCTCTGGTCGCCACACACACACACACACACAGGCAGACAAAATGTCACTATACACAGCCTCACACACAACCTCCTCCTGGCACAGCTGTTTATGACGGTGGTGTGTCTCTGAGTCTTGGCTGGCATCGGAAGAGGATTTATGGAAATGATGTTCTCGATTATGATTCCATTTGAACTAATTTACTCTTAGCATCCGAATACTATCATTCTTGGACAAAAAAAAAAAAAGTCAGTTAATTCTGTGCTCGAAGGAGCAGCCCCGCTCGCCATATGTCAGTGAAAACCGATTATTAGATATGATTAATGTGCATCACCCACAATTACGGAAATATAATTGAATACTGTGGCCATTTTTGGCACCGTCAGTGGACATGTGCCGGACCGGGCTGGGGGAGGCCGAGCAGCTGCAGCCCCAGACTGAACCAGGCGACATTATCAATGTACAAAGTATGTTTCACTGTATTGTTTACTTAGAAGTCCCCAGATGTTGCGGACATGTGGAGGGGTTTATGTGCTAGTTAACAGGGGGTCACGCTTTTGACTGCCTCTCCCTCCGAAACAATTAATAAACCATAAACAGCCTTATGTCCTCTCTGCTCAGCCTTTACTCACACACCACATCCATGCTGAGAAGAAAGGTTTTGGGGAAAACCCACCTTTTGGTCCCGGAGGGAATGGGTGGGTCCAGGGGGTTGGCGGGGGACTTGTAATTGAACGGTCTACAACTTATTTTGCGACCTGGAGCTGTGGCAATAAGGAGCTGTGCTTGGCCAGCAGCAAGGAGACGATAACGTTGAACTTCCTGTGGCCCGGGCTGCTGCTGTTGTTTGATATACCACCAAGGCAAAAGAAGACACAACAGTACTTTTGTTTCAAGTGGGACTTGTTCAAACACGATACAAGTAAATATACCCTGGCTGTTGTCTGGTGTGTGTGAGAAGATGTCTGCTTGGTTTGGTGCACCGTGAAAGGCTTCATTGAACGCAGGAATTCTGTGTATGCAGCACGTCCAATTATAAATGTAGGACTGGGTGACTGAGTCACAACCTTGTAGGTGGATGTCGGTTGTGTTCTTTATTTGCTATCTGCACATAGCTAATGCATTTGCCTATTCCAGTGCATAGGGGTCGTAAATTAAGGTATAATACAGTATTTTCAGATAAGATCCCATTTCCCAGAAGCATGCATTGTGAGCTTCATCACACTTGGCTAACCCCTTTTACCCAGAATCCTCTAGTTGTGGAAGGTGGGGGTTAGAGGTTAGTCAGCCATCAGAGGAAGCGATCTTTGAGTAGATGACCCCTCCTCAGGCCCCCACCTTTCATCTGTCAGTGTGATTAGTTTTCCCATGTGACAGATTGCAACTTAAAATGAAAAGCCCCAAAGACTCTCGAGAGAATCATGCAGTACAGTGTATACACAGTATACTGTGTGTGACTGTTACACACACACGCACACGCACACGCACA